>CAJQZJ010000271.1:733134-804805 GCA_907164525.1 Lophiomys imhausi | reverse complement strand
TGTGTGTGTGTGTGTGTGTGTGTGTGTGTGTGTGTGTGTGTGTGTGTATGTGTGTTTTAGGGAAAAATATATATAACAGAACAAGTCAAAACAAAACAAAAAAACCCATGGATCATTGAGATAGCTCAGGGGAAAGGACACTTGAAGCTTAATTACCTGCATTCTAAGTTAAATCCTAGGGACTCTACATGATGGAAGGAGAAAACTGACTCTCACAAGTTGTCCTCTAACCTCCATATATTCACCAAGCACACCCACACACCCGTATCTACACACACCCACCCAAATTAACACAAGTCAATAAATGTAATAAAAATTTAAATAATCATAAAAACAGGTTCTGAATTTTTACAGGGTTCCTTAGGGATTTAAAAAATACTTTGACCCTCTCATATATTGATCATACTTATTTTCATGATATTTTGTATGCACCTCTGGCTATAAAAAGTGATCCATTTGCAGATATTTCTTGTGTACTGTTGGTCATTCATTTGGTTGCTACAATTGTACCAATACTGACATTGTTTAGCTGCTGGGATAAATAAATGATGATCTGATGCACGCTAGGCAAGCTTTTGGCCACTGACTTATATAACACTAGTCTTGGGTTTTGAGAGACGGTCTCTTCATTTTATGATCCTCCTGCTTCAACCTCCTATATGCTGGGATTTCATTCAGCCATTGGCATACCTGGCTTAAAGCCTATCTTTTCACTGATATATGGACAAATCTACCTGTTTTTACAAGTAGTTAATTCTGTGGCGGTATTGCCTTTTAATGTCTACAATTCCTATTTTCAGTTCATTATTTTGGAGTATGAATGAGGCAAGGAGCAGAGTTGGTTTATTTTGAGAAGCAATAGAATGTCTTCCTGTCTGAGCTGAAACGTTGGGTAGATTTTGCTAACTTGCCCTCTATGCCCTGTGGAAGACGGTCAGTGGAGTCTCAGACTCCTTCCTTTTGATGTGACAATAGACTTACATGGTACTACAGCATGAGCCAGAGAAAATAGATGAGAGACTGTGACCAAGAGGTAGAGGACAGTAGTGCTGGGGCTGTCCCTATGTGTTACTCTGTGGTGCTCCCAGGAAGATGGAGAAGGGTCTGACTTTAAAAATTCCAAATAAGGAGCTGAAGAGATGACTCAACAGTTAAGAGGGCTGGCTATTCTTCCAAAGGGCCCTGGTTAAAATCCCAGCACCCACATTGCAGTTTGAAACTATCTGGAATGGCTGGGTGTGGTGGCTCACACCTTTCATTCCAGCACTCGGGAGGCAGAGGCAACCTATCTCTGTGAGTTCAAGGACAGCCTGATCTACAGAGTTCCAGAACAGCCAGGGCTCTGTTACAAAGACACCCTACCTTTTTTTTTTTTTAAAGATTTATTTGTTTATTATGTATACAATGTTCTGTATTGAAGTATGTATGCCTGCACACCAGAAGAGGGGACCAGATCTTATTACAGATGGTTATGAGCCACCATGTGGTTGCTGGGAATTGAACTCAGGACCTCTGGAAGAGCAGCCAGTGCTCTTAACCTCGGAGCCATCTCTCCAGCCCACATTTAGTGGTTTTTTTTTTTTTTTTTTTTTTTTGGAGGGAAAGAAAAAAAAAAAAAAAAATTTAAAAAAAAAAAAACTATGCTAGATGCTATGAATGGGAAGAAAGTGAGAGCAAGATTTAAATATAAAAGAAATATATATACACATACATACATATCTGTATATGCAGATAGATAGTACATAGATTGATAGATATTTCAAAACAGGATTTCATACTGCCCAAGTTGGCCTTGAACTAAGTATATATAGTTGAAGATGATCTTGAACTTCTGATGTTTTTGCTTCTACTTTTGAGTGTGTGGATTCCAAGCATGCGCCACTCCATTGGTTTATTCACTACCTGGGATTAAACCTAGGGCTTTGTGAATGTTAGCTAATCACTCTACCAACTGAGCTACATCCCCAGCCCCGCCCCCCAAAAAATGAAAGTAAAAGCATCACATAAAAATAAAATGATAAATATGTGAAAAGATAAAATAATTATGAACATAAATCTACCTGACAATAAAGTCTAAAGTACACTTGTCAGAACTGTGAGTCAAAATATGTAAATCATTTTCATGACATTCAATCTATCAATCTTTTCTGTAAATTTATATTTTTTGTTCTAAGTTTTGGGTTTTTTCCACACAAAGGATGGTATTTTACTGTTTTCTTCTAAACGTTTTGTTTACTTTTCTCATTTCATTCAACAATACATTTCATATACATTTTCATGTGTTTCAGATCAATTCTGTGGCTACAACGTAAATCTGTACATGGCAGAGGCAGGCAGATCTCTGTGAGTTCAAGCTTAGCCTGGTCTACAGAGTGAGTCCAGGATAGCCAGGGATACACAGAGAAACCCTGTCTCAAAAATAAAAAAATAAAACAAATAACAACCTATATACCAAGCAGTCGTTTCCTTTGGAGTCCATTTTTAAAGCACTTTTGTAAACTAGGAACCCTGCTCCTCACTAGAATGCTAACACGGCAGACTATCTTTCTAGGCAGCAGGTTCTGCCAAAGCCACTGGGATTTTCTAGAGGAAACAAGTCTTGAGATTCCTGAAGGAAGCCCTTGGGGCATGTTGATGATGAAGTGTGGTGATGGGCACTGGAGCTGTGGGGCTGCTGCCAAAAGTACTGGAACCTAACATGAATAGGAAGTGGATGTCTCCAGGTGCTAGTACCATGCGGAAGCTTCTGTGTGGCCTGTAGTGTGTGTCCCAAGCTTTAGATATCAGTATCTTTGTGATCTGCTGGTAATGTACAAATGGTTCGCCTTGTTTGCCGTCGTCCAGAACATTCCTTAAAGTAAAAGGTGTATTCCTTTCAAGTACAAGGGCTGGTCAGAAACTCAAGTTTCTTGAGTATTTATTGACTTTGAAAGTGTAGACTTTATTTGAGCTGCCCAGACTGGCATAAGAGGCCCACGAGGAAGACATTGTCACTCTCCATGACTGAGGAGCCATGTCCTTTGCATGGTATAGCCGGTCTCCTAATCATAAAAATCATAGTCCATTCCAGTAACACCCACCCTGGTGTAGTACTCCAGTGAACTTTGCAGGTTTTTCTTGTATTTGTTCATGTGTACTTGTGTATATAGGTGGCATGCATCTGTGTGGACCTGCATGTGGAGGCTGGAGGTCCATCATGTATCTTCCTTAGCTATTTTCCGTTTTATTTTTAAACAGGTCTCTCACTGAAACTAGGCTCACCTGTCAGTGAGTCAGGCTGGTGAGTAAGCTTCAGGGATCCTGTAGTCTCTGTGTTTCCAACACTGGGATTACAGATATGTACTAACGTTCTTGACTTTTTACATGGGTGTTTGGAAGTTGAACTCATATGAACTTATATGTGGCAAACTGTACCAACTGCACGATCTCCACAGTCCCTTTCTTTGTGGTTTTGTCTGTTGTTTTAACTATGGGGACTGTATACCCTAGGTTGGTTTTGAATGTGGTCTTTTATCTGCTTTAGCCTCCAGACTGCTGGGTTCACAGGTAGACACTGCCATCACTGGTTTACATTAATCTTGAATATGTGATCATCCATCTTGCAGTTTTAAGTATTTGGGACTCAGACAAAATAAATATTTTACATTTCCCTGCACATGAGCACATTAAAGTCACCTTAATGTCAGACATTATTTAATGGGAACTTTCTGAACATCATTCTAATATATTTTTACTGTCAGCTTCTGTACTTACAAAATAAAAACAATATGAACTCTTGAGTAGGCATGCCAAAAGTGCTCAAAATTTCAAGATTCATGTAAATAACCTGGGCCATTCCCAATTCCATCTGGGTTTATTATATTTAAAAAAAAAACTATGAAGAATATACACAGGAAGTTAGATACCCTCTCCACCTTGAAAAAAAAAAGAAAAATTTTTGGAAAAATAACTTGTAAATTGAAGAAACAGTCCAAGGGGATGTTGTTTCTAAAAGAATGAGCAGCCCAGCCAAGACCTACCAAAGCCTGTTAGAGGCACAGGGTAGACCACTCATCCTCTTAAGACCCTGAACAATGGAGGTGGGCAAGAAGCAAGAAAGGAGGCAAAGAAGGGCCCTAGAAAAGAGACCAGAGGGAAGGCTAGGGTGTGCCTACCTGAGCAGTCCTAAGCAGATGTGCCCATCCCAGCTGGTTGCCATAGTCATCTTTCCTTTGCTTTTATTTCTTGCTTTCCAGGTACCCCATTTCTCCTTTAAAATATTTTTATTAGTTCTTTGAGAATCTCATAAAAATATAGTTTGACTATACCCCTCCCCCAAGATCTACTCCCACTTCCCTACCAACTCAACTTTCTGTCACTTTATTTTGTAAAAAACATATGGAATCAAGCCGGGCGGTGGTGGCACACGCCTTTAATCCCAGCACTTGGGAGGCAGAGGCAGGCGGATCTTTGTGAGTTCGAGGCCAGCCTGGTCTACAAAGTGAGTCCAGGACAGCCAAGGATACACAGAGAAACCCTGTCTCGAAAAAACAAAAAAACAAAACAAAAAAAAAAAACATATGGAATCATCTGAGTATGGTGGTGCACATTAATCTCAGCACAATGGAGGCAAAGGCAGGCAGGCAGGCCTATATAGTGGGACCCAGGACAGAGCTATGTAAAAAGTACCAGTCTTAAACAAACAAATGAAAAACTTATGAAGTCCAATTTGTGCTGCTCAAATACTCTTGAGTGCGGGGACTGCCCTGAAAGGTAGTGAGACTCCTAGGAATCACATGAGAGAAAACTGATTTTATTTGGAGGTGGGGGGTGTTGAGACAGGGTTTCTCTGTGCCAGAGCCTTCTCTAAGCAGCTATCAATTGCCTATGGCTCTTCAGCTAGGGGGGACTTCATGCTCACCTTCCCCATCCATGTTGGGATTTTGTCTGGCTTGATCTTATGTAAACCGTGTGTATGCTGTCACAATAGTGAATTCACACATGTCAATGGCCCTGTTGTGTCCATTAGCTGATATTCACTTATAGTCATCCACTACCCTTGACTCATATATATTTCGACTCCCTTTTCTCCAATGATCCCTTGGCCTTGTGGGGAGGAGTGTGATATAGATGTCTCATTTAAGGCTGATCACTCTGAAGTCTCTTATTTATGCAAAATAAGCAGCTGTCTCTGTGTTAGTTGCCATTTACTGTAAGATGAAGCTTCTCGGATGAAGGCTGAGGGATATACTAATTTATGGGGATAGTGTTGCCATTAGAAGTTGTTATAATCCTATCTCAATTTAGAAGAAAAATATTAGTAGGTTCTCCCCTAGGGCCTATGACCTATCTATCCATAGGTTCTTGGCATTAATACCGATACCAGGTGTTGGTTCTATCTTGTGAAAAGGGTGTTAATACAATCAAAAAGGATACTTTTCATGTCCTCCATGCCATCAGTGGGCATATTTTGACAGGACACTTGTTCTTATAGGTCACAGTTCAAAACTGTATAGGATTAATAAGTCTTTTCTCCTCTAGTAGTGTTCATAGCACCTTCCAGTACAGTGAAAGGTAGCTGGTAAGAATGAAGCTCCAGGTCAGCACCAGCTTGATTCCTGCATATTCTAGGATGTAAACATGTGGTGTCCTCAGTGACGGGGTCTTTCCATGAAGTTCTCAAGAGTAATCAAGAGCAATCTGACAACTTTTTGATAAGTCTGCTTTCCAACAAGGATAAAGAATTCATTAGTATTTTTCTTTTGGCAACCTTATTACTTATAACAAGTGAGTTTCTTTTTGGCTTGGTGTATATTTATGGAAAAAAGACAAAATTAATACTACTGATTCATGAAAGTAGTCAGAAAACTTAAGATATTTTTAAGTTGCGATAAAAGTGATGACTTATTTCAGGTTCAAATGACATCTCATGTATGTTCTAAAAATAGAGCCATGTCCTTTCAACATGTTATATATACGTCATGTTTCATGTTGAACCTAAATGTCCTCTGTAGGTTCATGGTTTGAATTCCTTGGGCCCAGACATTTTGGGGGGTTCTGTAGACTTTGTGAGGTGGAAACCAGCTGAAGGTGGTGGGTCATTGGAGGAAAGTTCTCAGGGATGTGTCATCCCTGCTCATTTCATGTCTCACTCCACTTCTTGGTCAGACTAAGGTGAGTAACCTCACTAACATACTCCTGCCATGAAGACAGGAGCCAAGAGTTCTTTCTTAAGTTGTTTCTATCAGGCATTCTGTTACAATAATGCAGAGGTTAATAACCCTACCTACCTCCTGATGTTCTGGCCTAAGAACTGTTGCTAGTTTATGGTGTGAGATTTTAACTGTCTCAGTAGACAATGGCTAAGCTGACTTTTGTGGCTGTGAGGGGTATATATGTTTCTAGTCAGGACTGGTTATTGTGCAGGTCTGTTGGCAAACTAGGATCTAGACTGGAAGATATTCTGCTATTCCCAGCCCATGTAGGTTTGCCAAGACTGGAGTGATGATCAAACCCACAGTGCATTTCTGAATGTTCTTATTTAGAAGGACACTGTTACTTCTAGAACATCTCACTTTGAAATATGCATATTGCTTTCATAACTGTAAGGCAAGCCCTCTGGTGGAGGTTTTTAGAAAATGAAACAACCACTGTCAAACTCCACAGGAAGCTGCTCTCACTCCCTTGGTTGACACTAAGTTAGAACACTCCTGAGAATGTGGTATTTCTGTGAAATAGTTATTAAATAGATGAAGGCAGAAGGGAAAAGTATAAACTTCTTTTAGAAAACTTAACCTGATGGGTGCTGGAGAGATGGCTCAGTGGTTAGGAGCACTGGCTGCTCTGCCAGAGGTCTGGAGTTCAATTCCCAGTGAACACATGGTGGCTCACAACCATCTATAATGAGATCTGGTGCCTTCTTCTGGCCTGCAGGTATATGTGCAGACAGAACATTTTTTTAAAAAAGGCATAAAGAAGAAAACTTAACCTGCTTTAAAGACAGTATAAAACCTCCAAGAAGCTATACTAAAACAGGCTGCATATGGCGATAAACATGTAATTGTGATGAGAGAAAATGCTGAGAATGTAGACGATTTATGCTTGTGAGACCAGCTATACATTTTCAGAAGAGTTGGGTTAAGAACATAAGCCTGCATGTTCACCTCCTGGGCTAGTTAAGGTCATATTCACTGGCAGAGCAGAATTCCAGAGAGCTTACAAGCGACACCAACAACACGATCTCTCCAGCTCTACTGGAATTGGATGATGACATTTCTAAAGCAGTTAAGGAGAATTACAGCATCATTTTGGAATCAGATTGTCACAAGCTTTTTTTCTTTTTAGGTGCCACAAAACCAGAGTTCTCAAATAAACCCCAACATTTGTAGAAAAAAAAAAAAAAAAAAACTTAAAGGCTATGGAATCCACCGGAAACTCAGAAAATGGTCAAAATGAAAGTTGAGTGCAACTTCAAGGATAACAGCACACTGACATAAGGTGGTGATATATATAAAAAGGTTCAGCCCAGTGTTACCATGGAGTGCAACCTCTGCATAGCAACAGGACACATACATGTCACTGCTTAGATTTGAAGATAAATGAGGGGTGGAACCTGAGTTTATCTTAAGGTTTGATAGATACTCTTTTCTTAACATTGGAAATGGGATTGCTAGTAAGCTTTAAGGTAGGAATGAAAGAAAGTGGCATTGTTTACTCTAAATGGCTGCCAAGTCTTGAGACACACAAGAAGTATGTAAACCAAATAGCTTACAGCTGACTGTTTGGTCTCTTTACCACTATGTTAAGAACTGCTTGAAAGAATTTCCATCTCACCCATAAAGATTATAAACTATACTACTTAAAAATTCTGGCTAAAGACAAATTACTAAGAGCCTGACAAACATTAGAGCTATCAATAAGTAGGAATTAATAAGTCTTGCTTCCTAGTTTTTAAATAATTATCAAGATAGATAAATTTATGTAAATTAAGCATTTTCAACTTTGGTTGGCTTTTTGGCACATGGACCCACATGATTTCTGCTTGATTTTGTGGTGCTGAAGACTAATACCAAGACCTGAGAGTTGTAAGGTGAAATAAACCCTTTCCTTCCCATGTTACTTTTGGACATGGTGTTTTTTCACAGCAAGTTAGAGACAAAAGTTGTTAATATAGGTTTGTGAGATATTGCTGTGACAGACCTGACCATGTTTTTGGTAGGATTGTGGAAGGACCTTGGAATTCTGGGCTAGAAAAGGCATTGAGGAGTGTACAGAGCTTACTGGGTTGTTGTGAGAGTTTAGAAGATAATGGTAGGAGTAGTGCAGATGATGGGGTCTTAGCTTATTAAACTTCAGAGGAAATTTTGAGTCTGTGGTGTCTGGGCAGTTGCGGCTAAAGAATCAGCTGTGACTAACAAGTGGCCAGCTGCACTGAATCTTTGCTTTGCTGTAACAATTGATTTCTGGTCAGAAGGGGATGAAGATTAAGTCAGCATCATTGAGGCAAAAATCTTCTGCAAAGTGTTTGCTCATGGTCAACACACAATCTGTGATACAGAGGGACAAACATGATCGTTAGTTGAACTTGGTAATACACACCACAGTTCAGATGTGACCTCTCAGCTGCTGCTCTGGCTATCTGCCACCTGCCACCTACACTCCATCATCATGGACTATCATTCTTCTGAAACCATAAGCCAAACAATACCCTTTCTTTTATAAGTAGTCTTGGTTTTATCACAGCCAATAGAAAGGTAACTGTCATGCACAATCAGATTTTGGTACCTTACTTTTAAATTTGAAGGAACAAGTAAAGCTCAGACTCTTGAACACTTGCAATGTGAAATCATATATTAGAAAGGCATGGAAAAAGAATGAAGGGACATAAAAATTCACATTAGCCAGGCAAGATGACACACGCCTTTAATCCCAGCACTTGGGAGGGAAGGGCAGGTGGATCTCTGTGAATTTAAAGCCTGCCTGGTCTATAATGGTGAGTTCCAGCACAGCCTGGGATAAAGAGATACCTTGTCTCAAAAAAAAAAAAAAGTACATATAATTTAGTGTGATGTGACAAAACTGAGAAACATTAGGGGCTACTGTCTATTTAAAAAAAACTACTTTTATACCTTATTTATTTTTTCAAAATAATACAATATTAGTTTGAGTACTGCACACTGATTTTACTTATTTTTTTTCAGAGACTGGATCTTATGTCCCAGGATGGCTTTAAACTTTGATCCTCTTGCTTCAGATGTTTGAGTGCTGGATTTATAGGCACAAGCCAAGCACATACAGTACTTTTATTATATCAAATTACCACTGTCACAATAAACACATGTAACATATGCACTCTTAACAAGTTTACAGTAACACCCTTTTCTCCCACCTGCTCTTCACATGGGGTCTTTTCCCTGTTGCTCAAGCCTGTCCTGTCTCAGCCTCCTGAGATACTGGGACACATCTGGCCTCTATAAAACCACATGTCTGTTCACTTCAGGACTATACTATATAAAGAAATCTTCATAATAGCTAACATTTGTTGAGTAATGAACATACTAATATTTACAATTTGCATTAAAAGTGCAAACTATTTTACATAGGTTCCATTACCCTGTTTTAAATATCAGATAAATGAGCCAGCTTATGGAACTCTGTCAAGAAGTCTACTATATACAGTCTCTAATAGTCTTACTATATATATATATATATAAAGACTTTTAGAATATATATATATAACTATATATATATATATATATATATATATATATTCTCCAGATGCCCTGGCACTCACGATGCAGACTAGACTGGCTTCAAATTTGTAGCATCCCTCCTGCCCCTCCTCACAAAGGCTGGGATGATAAGCGCATATATTCATAGCGTTCCAGGATGGCTTGGAACTATTGATCCTGAGACTAAAAGCCAGGCATTGTAGCCACAGAGCTCATATTGCTTTTAATTATGTAAAACTAAGAACTCAATGAATTTAAGTTTCTGGAAATACTTTGCTTTTCTAACAAAATCATTCTAGTTCACAATTGCTTTGGAAACGTGTGCGTGAAGATAAATATGAAAGCACTATGTAACAAAAACAACATCCAGAACTAACATTTAAAGATCAGTATATTAAAGGGCTGGGGAAATGGGTCAGCAGTTAAGAGAACTAGCTGCTCTTCCAGAGGACCTGGGTTCAACTCCCAGCATCCACATGGAAGCTCACAGCTGTCTGTAACTTCAATTGGAGAGGATCCAGCACCCTCTACAGACATACATACACAAAAAACACCAATGCACATAAAATAAATGATAAAAGAATATTAAGGAAAGAGATTTAGTGTGTCATAGCACACAATAATTCCACAGCATAATCACATATTAATTCTGAAGTGCACCAATTAATAAAATGGCCTACATTAACAGACTCAGACACAAACACAACTGTTAAAAAATACATAAGTTCATTTATACACTGTAGTCTGTGCATAAAGATGTCATCGAAGGATTGAATAGAAACGTATGAAATAATTTGTTCATTTATTCATTAGTATGTTGTCAAATTTGGTATTCTATACACTATAATGTTTATTCCATTTTTGTTCTATTAGATTACATATTTATAAAAATATCCAACTTATTTTTAATGAAGACATTAAATATTTCTGAAAAAGAATCATTTTATTAATGCTCTCTAACAACAACCCTGAAGAAACTCTTTCCAATCAACTAACTACTTCAAGACCTTTGCTCAGTGCCAGCTTCTAAAGCTCAAGTTTACATGGTTCTGTTCCAAAGAATATCACTTCACCCTGTTACATAGGATACAAACAACAGTTTTGTAATACATGTTTCTCTTTGATACAGAACAATTTTTCACCCTTCCCAGCAATTACGCAAATATATTAAAAATGTAACCTTCAAAAGGCACACACATTTACACTTTCAATTCTTTATTGTCTTAAAATTGTACAAGTCCTTTACAATACAGAATTTTGTTATTTAAACAACCTCTAAATGTTAATGTACAATGGATATCTTTTTCTGAAGCTCAATCATGAATTATGAGTTCATCAATATGATTAGTTTAAACAGTCCTAAGATGCTGAGAGTCTGAGACATCAGTGATGCTGACTCTTCTTCCCTGGAGAGCCTGGATGATCTGTGTGAAAAGTGCTTTTGAAGTTTGCTCATTATTTATGGCTGATCTTAAAAGTCAGTCAAATTACAGTTGGTTTTTTTTTTGAAACATTAAAGGGTATTTTAAAAAAATGAAAGAATTTGCTTTAGCAGTCTTCTGAGGCAAACTCAAAATTACGATTATCGGCATGCAACAACACTCTTTACACAGTTTGGAAGAATTTAAACATTTTATAAAGAACGTGTTAAAGAGTGCAAGGACTCTTGAGTTCACAAGAGGACAAATGCTGGTAACAACACTGGTAACTATTCAGCTAAAGTTTATTAACAGGCAATTAATGAGGCTAGTCACAAGCCACAGTGCAGGCTCTGCCCTTGGAAAACATCTAGTTTGGTCCACATTTCTAGTTATTTGGATGGAAACAAAACAAAACCATTTCAATTCAGCCAAGAACTTTAATAAATTTATTGTTCCTAAGATGTAACCACTTAAAATGTAAGTGCAGCCCACCAATGAAGTATACTGTGATGTTGACTTTAGTAGGAAAAAAGGAAGGCCAGTTGTTTTTGGAGTGATTTATGACCACTGGAGGACATAATCAGAAAAAGGTATCAGATGTAGAAATATCTTGTATGGCTATACTTTCTTATTCCATGACACAGCTTTCACTCTGTAAAACTTTGTCCCCAAAGGAACTTTAAATCTGTTTTGTGCCTGAGAAGACAAGAAAAAAGAGAATGACCGAATCAAGTTATCCAAGTGCTCTTCTACCTTATGGCTTTTTGCTAGAACACTGGGGAGGGGATCTTTATTCTGCATTAAACTACAAAAGATATGCTCTGGACCAAGTGAGAATATACTGGGTAACTAATGCTGACATGTATCTGTGTTGGGGTGGAGAGTGGATGGAAGGGTGCTGTGGCTATACCTTTCCTCTCTAATACAGTCTTACTATATACTCCAGATGCCCTGGCACTCACTATGCAGACTAGACTGGCTTCAAAGTTGTAGCATCCCTCCTGCCCCTCCTCACAAAGGCTGGGATGATAGGCGCATATATTCATAGCTCAGGATAGCTTGGAACTATTGATCCTTCTGTCTCTGCCTTGGCTTCTCAAGTGCTTTGATTACAGGTGTACTACCAATCCTGGCTCAGTTTAAAATAAAACTAAAATAAGTCTCCAAACAAAGCCTTGAGGGCATCTTTCATCCATGAGGCAATATATGAAAATAAGTACAAACCAACTATATATACGGAGTTTGCTGTTGCTAGCAGTTATGCTGTGTGCTTCCAACATGTGTTACACTTAGCTGTTCTGCTTTGTAGGTGAACGGACTACTGGCAATCTGCCTCTTCTCTTCTATCTAGAGGTACCAGCAATATTCATAAGATTTCTGGCTTAAACTCAATAAAACTCAAGCTCTAAGTGAGCAAAAATCTGAAAATACTAGTAATGATTTCCAATTAATAAAATTCCTAGGTTTACTATTACAAGGTTAGTTCTTACCTTTTTGGCTTGACAGTATTCCTTTTCCATTACTTTTCCAAGGACCCAGGGTCTTCTAGATGCACCTGAAGCTAATGAATAGATTGTTACATTATTTTTCAAAGTTCATTAATGAAAAAAAACTTCAGAGTCAAAACAGTAATGGAGTTCTTACAAGAATGTGTAAAGACTTTAAAAACCACAGAAACCAAATTTTTATTTATTGAAGAAAAAAATCTGTGGAACATATAAATATGTGTGCTTCTTAATATATTCATAATTCAAGGAACACTAGTAATCTAGGTAGGAGTCATGATCCAATAACTAAGTCGACACTGCCACCTACTGAAGGAACGATGAAGATGACATCTATTTCTCAAAGTGGCAAAATGCACTTCTAGAGTCTAACTGAAACAGAGTTCTGAGTGGCAGCCCTGCAATGTGGGTTGGAACCTGCAACCACAGTGCTTAGCACAGCAATGTCCACACAAATGGGGCTCAGTAAGCAATTAATAATGGCAAAACCAAATTAAGTCTATAAGTGGAATCCTGTGCAGAGAGAGAGAGACCGAGAAGGGCAGAGTATAAGAGCACTAATAAAAAGACAAGCATTTTCTTTTAAAATTCATTTAAAATCCACAGTAATGCATATTTTTGAGATTTACATGTTTGGAAATACACGTAGGAAATAATGCAAATAAGGCAAAATGTTAACAAATAAATCTGGGTTAAATATATGGATCTTCTTTGTCTTATAAATCTTCAGTTTTTGAAGAATCATTTTCATCAAAATGTAAAGGGCGTGGATACAACTTAGAGACAAGACACTGGGATGATCCCCAGACTATGAAAAACAAAAAACCCACAAGTAAATATAAAGTTTAAACAAGGGAAACAAGAACAAGGCCAGAAGGAAAGAAAAAGAAGCCAGGCACAGTGCCCCATGCCTGTAAACCCAACACTGGAGAGGTACAGGCAGATGGAGCAGGAGTTCAAAGACCAACCTTGGATGCAGGATAGTTTGGGACCAGTCTGGGATACATGAGACTACGTCAAAAAGCCACAAATAAAAAATAAGAAAATGCTACCTATCTCCTAAATTTCAAGGTGAAAATGAATTAAGTTGTATGCGTATCTTCTCACTTTTCATGGTTATGTAACTACTGTC
The DNA here is from genome assembly GCA_907164525.1 of Lophiomys imhausi. Lineage (NCBI taxonomy): Eukaryota > Metazoa > Chordata > Mammalia > Rodentia > Muridae > Lophiomys > Lophiomys imhausi. Next base: position 791,037 of record CAJQZJ010000271.1, on the reverse strand, counting down.
TCAAAGATATTCTAAATAGCTCATCCATCAAGAGCCAAGATCCAGCGGTCAAGTGACACTCTCCTAGCCCAAGAATGGGGATTTGTTTACAGCTCATTCCAAATACAAACATCAGTTCATATGGGTAAACTGCTTTCCTTTTTTCTTTTCTTAGTTTTTTGAGCAGGGTTTCTGTGTGTAACCCTGGCTATCCTGGAACATGCTCTGGTCAAGAACTCAAGAGATTTGCCTATATCTGCTGAGACAGAGTATTGGGATTAAAGGCATGCTCCACTATGCTTGGCTTAGTAAACTTATTTTCTAAGCAGTCTATTTAGTCTAAGAATTCTAGAATAGCTTTCCTCTTCTCATTGAAGTCTTTAACGATCTAACAAATAATGGGCATTGTTACTCAGCATGTTTAACAAAGCTCACTATTTCTATAAAACAATGATGATGATGAATCAATGAACATAATGCAAAACAAGGTAGAAAAACAAAATCATCAATAGTACTGGAAAGATAATATTTAAACTCCTTATTTAACAAACACTGATAGTATCTGAGCAAATAAGCATATACTAATAGTCAACAGGACAAACAGAATTCTGACAGTAATGTTGCAATTACTAGGCTATGTTTGAATACTTATGCAGTCTGACCAACTGATCCACTAAGAATAAAAATTAAATCCATAAAAATTATGTAGCTAATGTAGATTTCATAAAAAAAACAATAAGCAGATTTTCCTCCTAATGACTTATTTGTATCTATAATACACAATACGAGGAGATAAATGTCCTCCACTCAAGACTGGTATTTCATAATTGTATGTGGCACTTACCTCCCTCACCTGGTTTGAGATCCAGGGCAGGAAGAGACTCTGAATGCAGAAAATATAAAGTAGGACTAACAGTAAACAACACATAATTGTCATGTCGCTCATCTAGGATGATGAGAACCAAATCTCCCACCTGAAAACTAAGGAAAGGCAGGTTATTGTCCTAGAGAGAGTTCATCATATGTGATACAACCTTGAGAGTATCCAGTTGGCTGTGGGTTCTATACCCACTGATTCAACCCATGGTTCAGGCATAACTGCTGGGGAGAGGAGGCCTGTTTCTATACTGTGATGCTCATAGAAGTTTAATAAAATTTACATTATCTAATTAAAGAAAAAAAACTCTAATTGCATAGGGTAGAAATACCTACTAATAGGATAACAGTTTTTCCCAAATCTTTCATTTTATACCAAGAAACATTCCTGGCATTGAATTCTTAAATGTGACATTCTTTGTTTCAAAAAAAAAAGCAACTGAACTAAGTCCATGTACTTATTCAGGCCTTATAAAAGTCCATAGCTTAATCAGGCCTCAGAAGGCCTCAGTATAGATCTTAAGGGGAAGATGAAGAAAAACCCACATGCATACTTAACATGTCTCAAAACATGCTCAAAATATTAACAGTTTCTGAAGATCAGCCTCAGATTTTAGTTACCAGGGTAATTTCATTTGCTAGGTCCTCTAGCTGACAAAGTTAACTATGAAGCCTTTTCCCCTTCTCTTCTTTTGAGATAGGGTCTTGCTATATGGCATAGGCTGGCCTTTGAATTGCAGTCATCCCTTGCCGTCCCTTTCTCAGCACTGGGACTACAGGCAGACACCACAAACATGGTCTAGAAAGTTTTAAATACTGCGACAATGATGGGGCAAGCAATGTTCTGACTGAACACTAAAAGTTAATATATTAAAGGGAGGTAAAGGGTCTTTTGAGGCAGTTATGTTAAGCTCATCTTTAATCTTCCAAAAACCAATGATTTGATATACAGCTGGTTAAGCACAGAGAGCCATCCTGCTATTTCATTACTAGAGAAAACTGACATGCTAGGGCCAGAACAACAGACATCTGAGAACTGTAAAAAAAAAAAAATCCCTAAACAGACATAAACAAAAAATTTCAAACCAATTAACAATAAAAATCTACTATAAATAAAGTAAGGGTCTTCACAATATTTAATCAAGAAACCCAGTACTGTGATTCAGCCCTTTAATCTTAATATTTGAGGCAGCAAAGCAAGCAGATGGTGTGTGATAGTATGCCAGGCCAGACTGGACTATATGGTAAGGCTCTTGTCTTTTTTTGTTTGTTTGTTTTGTTTTGTTTTTGAGACAGGGTTTCTCTGCATATTCATGGCTATCCTGGACTCGCTTTGTAGACCAGGCTGGCCTCAAACTCTCAGAGATCCGCCTGCCCGTGACTTCTGTGGGAATTAAAGGAGTGTGCCACCAAGCCTGGCTAAGACTCTTGCCTTAAGAAAAACAAACAAACAAACAAACAAACAAATACATGTATAAAGTTCAGTAATTTTTTTTTTTTTGGTTTTTCAAGACAGGGTTTCTCTGTATATCTCTGGCTGTCCTGGATTCACTTTGTAGACCAGGCTGGCCTCGAACTCACAGAGATCCGCCTGCCTCTGCCTCCCAAGTGCTGGGATTAAAGGCGTGAGCCACCACAGCCCGGCCCAAAGTTCAGTAATTCTTATACAACAGGCCAGGGTTCATGAGCCGGTACATTGCTTTTCTTTTTTACTCCAAAGTTCCTGCCAAACAACCCAGGGAAGAAACAATGACTTCTCTGTGTTAATTTGGTTAAGCTATTCAACTGATGACAATTTCAAAGTTTTCTCTGAATTTATAGCACATAAAACGGAGGAGGCAGAACAACCTAAAATCAAGATCACCCACTTGGAAAGGAGGACTAGGAAGACAAGGACGTTTTTCGGAATGGACAGCAGTTGAAATGTTAGCCAGTGTAAAGAAAAGCTTCAAAGCTTTTGTGTGAATGATAGAACTGTAATGGAATAACTCAGAATATGGTCCCCAAGGCTCCAGGATAACTATGAAAACCTTGCTTTCCAATGAGCTCTTATTCTACCATTATGCATAAGGCACTTGCCTCTATGTGCATGATCTAATGATCACTGGGACTACAACACATTCTTATTAACAATTTGATTCAAAATCCACAAATAAAAATGAGATACTTACTCTCTAATGGCTATTTTTTCAGAATGCCTTGAAGATACTGAGGACAAGCTCTGAGACATCTAGGGCAAAAAATGGAAGTATGCACGAGTTGCACACATTTAAAGTATCATACTCACCAGAAAGGTCCTGCGTTACACATGTTTTAATCTATGTTCAAGATGAAAAGCCCACACATATATAATATTTATTTATTCAACACTGAAATCTAAATTTTGTGCAACAAATTTCATCTACTTCATTCTAAATGCTATCTGGCACAAAGGTAAGGAATTGGTAACAAGTAAGTATCTGACTAGAAATGCCTAACAGCTTTCAGATATTTGATGATTATCAAATGATATTTGATATTTGATGTGCAGATATGCAGGTACTCACATATCACAGTACCTATGTGGACATAAAAGGTCAACTCTTAGAAGCTGGTTCTGTCCTCCCGTCTGTTGTGGAACTCTGTGTAAACCAGACTGGTCCTGAACTCACAGAGATCTGTCTCCCTGCCTCTGTCTCCTGAGTGCTGGGATTACTGGTGTGTATCACTACACTTGGTTCACTGATACTTATTAAAATAATTGATTACAGGGGCCAGTGAAATGGCTCAGTTGATGAAAGTCCATGTTGCATAAGCCCTGATGACCTCAGTTCGTTCAGTCCTTGGAATCATGGTGGGAGGACAGAACCAACTTCTAAGAGTTGACCTTTTACGTCCACATAGGTACTGTGATATGTGAGTATCTGCATGAAAATTATCTCAATTTCTTTTTCTTTGCTTTTTTTGGTTTTTCAAGAGACAGAGTTTCTCTGTGTAACAGCCCTGGCTATCCTGGACTCACTCTTGTAGACCAGGCCAGTCTTGAACTCACATAGATCCATTTGCCTCTGCCTCCCGAGTGCTGTGATTAAAGGCATGCACCACCACCGCCCAGTTTCAATTTCTTTTTTAAACCACTGAACATAAGCTAAAGCGATTTGTTTTCTTTAAAATATACAATTATCAGAAAATAATTGCTTTAGTGCCAAGAACACAGTCTGATTCAGGGGGAAATTAAGTAACCGCTGTATTAAAACACCACTGTCTCTACAGTGGACTGCTGGAGAAATTCAAACACATCACAAGTCAGGGCACAGCCAGCTACGTTCACTTACCACAGAGATTCAACAGCTCACAAAGCACTCCTACCTCACTGAATTAAACATGCAAAGACTACAAGCACATACATGGCATCCCAAGAAATAGCAGTTTTCTTAATAGTAAGTGCTATATTCATCTTCATCTTTTCCTAAACAGCATAGTTCAGTCTATTAGGTTAAAATTCTCACCAGGATACACTTATTTTCCAGTTAAGAACAGAAGAGGGGCTAAGTAGCTACGAGCACTTGCTGTTCTTGCAGAGGACTTGAGTTCAGTCCCAGCATCGACATGATGGGTCACAACTATCCATATGTACTCACAAGGTGCATATACATATGCAGGCAAAACATTCATGCACATAAAACAAATAAATCTAGAAAAAGGGGGGGGGGTGATGCTACAATCAATCAAAACAGCAACTCTGACCGGACTCCATCCCTTGAGAGCCAGTGATGGTCGTCATGAAAAATGGCTTAACAAATACTAACATAAATATATCAAACACATTCTGTGCTGGCAGAATGATACAGCAAACACTTGCCACCAAGCCTGATGACCTGAGTTTAATCCCCAAGCCTCAGGGCGGCAAAAGTTATTTTGGGTGGTTGTCCTCCAACTTTCAACTCACACCACGGTGGTACTCATGCTCCCTTCTCTGCTTAAGTAAGCGTAAAAAAATTAGAAAACCAAATATCCTTCAGGTGCATGATGTCTATACCAAAATACTAAACACACTTTTAAAAGATGACATAGAACGTTCTTACCAGTCTTTGATTCAAGCGCTTGTTCTCTTCTTCTTTCAACTGCAATGTCTACAGGTAGAAATGAGACCTGTGGTTTATCCTGAGTGATTAGCAAGATTCAAACTGAGCATGTGTCTTGAGAGCCTGCTCTAATTATTCTGGTCACTAACCGCTTTCATGAGGAGAAAACTGTACACTGTCCAAAGACTTGCTTCCTTTACTTTTCAAGTTCTGTCATTATCTGTGTAATTTATAAACACAATAAATACCTGCTAGTTCATAGGTGGAACCCGTATTTACAATGTATTGCTATGTGTAAATGTAAGGAGCTTAATCACAAAACAAGGAAAAATGGCTAATGCATTTGAGTAAAACTGGGTGGTTTGACTATGGAGTATTGTCACACATCTAAGCTTGTACAGAAAAAGACACTGGTAAAAGTATTCATGAGCCAAAGAATGAAATTAGCCATTGAGGGTTCATTATATTTTCAAAGTACTTTTGATTCATAAAAATTGTCAAATGTTTATCCTTTTAGTTTTGGTGTGTTTGTGTAGTCTGTGTGTGTGTGTGTGTTTCTATGGGTGTATATATACAATTTTGTGTGCAACTGGAAGGAAGCCCCTTACTGTCAACTTTTCAATTTTGGTTCATTTCAATTAATATTTATTAAAAACTTCATTACTTCAATCTTCATTACTTTTTCCTATATTCTTGTTTATCTAAAAAAAAATCTACTTTTGGGAGTGGACAGATGGCTCAGCAATTAAGAGCACTGGCTGTTCTTCCAAAGGACCCAGGTTCAAATTCCAACATCCACATGGCAGTTCACAGCTGTCTGTAATTGCCAGGCATGGTAGCTTGTGCCTTTAATCCCAGAACTCCAGAGGCAGAAGCAGGTGGATCTCTGTAAGTTCAAGGCTACAGTTGTCTACAAAGTATGTCTGGGACAGCCAGGGATACATAGAGAAACCCTGTCTCAAAAAACAAAAGTTGCCAAATATATATGGATTGGAAATTGGCAATGTATGTTATACCTTATAATCTTCGTAATTGTGGCCTAATTGTTCCTAATGTTTTGTATTTATTGTTACAAGAAACAGAGCCTTTTACTGGATCAAAAAGGGAGATGCTGAGGTGAAAAAAACATATACCTTAAATTAAAAAAAAAAGAGGATAGGAGGGAAGGAGAAAGAGGGCAAGAGGGTGGGACCAAGAAGAGTGAGATGTAACTTGAAAAAATAAACAAATGTATATCATTTTTAAAAACCTACTTTTGTTTTAAAATCAATATGTTGAAATTCTTATTGATATTATACTGTTGATTTCTGAGCTGTTATTAAGCCATTATTTTATATACTTATTTTATAAAATATCAGTCACTGAGGAAATTACATAGTGAGATCTGATCCTACAATTATTCAGGTGCTAAGGGCACAAGTAACAGGACTTATCAAACATCAACAATTAAAACTAATCGAAGAATTCATAAATGGACATCAAAATGCAATGTTTTCAAAATAAAGCGCATTTAAATGTTTTCCCAAAGTCACCACATTAAACAAGTACTTCACAGACAGTCTGCTCACCCGTTCTAGGAGCATGATCCTCTGCTTCTCTTCAGACAGCATATTTTCTCTAAAGTGAGAGAATGGTTGTTTGTAACATTTAAGCACTTTTATAGAATGTACACTCTGAATTGCACATCCATCAACAAGATTTCAAGCTGAGCTGAGCCTAGTAGTGTATGCCTTTAATCCCAGCACTTTTGAGAAAGAGGCAGGTAGATTTCTATGAGTTCAAGGCCATCCTAGTCTACAAAGACTACATAGAAAGAAGTGGTCTGCAACAAAAACAAAACCAAAAACAAATGAAAACAAAACAAAACCCAAAAAATTCCTTTGAGGCTTATTAATACAGATAAATTTAGTTAAGTAAGAGCTTGTACTAAATTTTCAAAAGTAGCCCATATATAAGAATAGTTAATATTAAGCTTTCAGACTTAAGATACTTCCTGAAATTACTTTGCGTGTTTTTATCTAGAGATAATTTCTTCAAAATTCATACTTTCAAAGATATTAAACACACCTTTCCCTACCTGAATTCATTTTGAAATAAATATATGAGGTTATATAGCTCTTTCCAAATATTACATTGATGGTACCTGGCTTTATTTACTCCAGAATAGTACAATTTTTTTTTTTTAAAGATTTATTTATTATGTATACAGTGTTCTGTCTGCAGGTATATCTGCAGGCCAGAAGAGGGCACCAGATTTCACTATGGATGGTTGTGAGCCACCATGTGGTTGCTGGGAATTGAACTCATGACCTCTGGAAGAGCAGCCAGTGCTCTTAACCGCTGAGCCATCTCTCCAGCCCACAATTTTTATTTATACATAAAATTAGCTATACATCTAAATAACCATATGTTAAAATTTCAAACTGTAGGAACTCATATTTTTGTTAGTAACAAAAGTTGGAAAAATTGATCTTCAAATTTTATTTATTTTTTGGTGTGCATGTATGGCCTATGCATGTGTTTGTATGGATGTGTGCATGTGTGAAAACAAGAGGTTAACAGGAGATTTTGTTGAGACTGCTTGCTACTTTGAGTTTCCTCACTGACCCTGAAGCTCATTAATTCTCCTAGAATAGCTGGCCAATAGCCCTGAGAATCTGCCTGCCTCTTGTCCTACTACTCCATCACCATCAAGCTGGGGTATTCGAGGCATGCTCCATGTGCCTTGCTGTACACTGAGCTTTCTATATACTGTTTTGCTTTTACTGCCTCTCCTGTACATAAAATAGTTGGATTTATTTCCCCCTGGAGGTCATGTTTCTACTCTGGATTAATTTCTATCATTTATGATTTTTTCAAAATAATTTATTTAGCTGGGCGTGGAAGCACACGCATTTAATCCCAGAACTCGGGAGGCAGAGCCAGGCAGATCTCTAGGAATTTGAAGCCAGCCTGGTGTACAAAGTCCAGGACAGCCAGGGTTACACAGTGAAACACTGTCTCGACAAACAAAAAAAGAAAAACAAACAAAATATTTTTATGTACATTGGTGTTTTGCCTGCATGTATGTCTGTGTGTGGGTGTCAGATTCACTGGAACAGGGGTTATAAACAGTTGTGAGCTGCCATTTGCATGCTGGGAATTGAACCTGGATCCTTTGGAAGAGCAGTCAGTGTTCTTAGTTGCTGAGCCACATCTCCAGCCCTCATTTATAACTTCTAATTACCACATTCTCTTAGGATGTTTATACACTGTCTTTTAATATTACACTTTTATATGGGCTGAGAACAATTAGTGAAGTTAAAAACATTTCCTTTCTTCAGAAATTTTCTCATTTCATGGAATAGCATTACAGATTTTTTTTTAAATTTTGAGATGACCTCAGGTGAATTGTTCAGGCCAGCTTTTAACTCGCTCTGTAACCCAAGCAGAATCTTAACTTGTGATCCTCCTACCTTAGCATCCCTCAAAGCTGGGATCACAATGGAAAATGGTCTACGTACTGGACAGACAGCATGCTTGTATCCATTGCTGAATCCACTCTTCCTTCCTCTGCTGGCTCCATGGACGACCTGTCGGTCTCACCAGGCAGCTCGGGTGCACACGCTCCGTAAAGCTCGGGGGCTGGAACCACAGGTGCTAAGGGAAGAAAACTGCTAGTTCGCAGTTTACTCACTTCTTCTTCGAGCTTTTTCTTCTCTTCCAGCAATCGAGCTCGATCTTCAGAAAGCGACTCTATCAAATCTAAGACCCCAAATTCAAAGAAACATTAATTTATGAAAACATTTCACAAATATTTTTAAAACCATACAAGACAACACTAACCTTTATCCCGTTCTTGTTGCTGCATTGTACTTTTTAACTTATCACTAAGATCATTTATTATGTTTTCTTTCCTCATTTTCTCTCTTGTTAAGACTGTGTTAAAATTGGTCTGAAACAATAGTAATAGTCAATTATCTGCATATATACAGCAACCAATGGTATGAAAACAAGATTGTGATTACTCTTTTCTGTGGTACATTTATGAAGTCATGTGATGAAGCAAAAATGGTATGTATTCCACTAAAGGTTTTATTTTCCTGATTTGAGCTTGGCATCTTGAAAACAAATTTTTTTTTTTTTTTTTTTTTTTGAGATGGGGTTTCTCTGTGTAGCCCTGGCTATCCTGGAACTCACTTTGTAGACCAAGCTGGCCTCAAACTCACAGAGATCCACCTCCCTCTGCCTCCCAAGTACTGGAATTAAAGGTGTGTACCACCAAGCCCGGCAATTACAGAGCTGTAAACTGCCATGTGGGTGTTGGGTGCTTTGGAAGAGCAGCCAGTGCTCTTAATCACTGAGCCATCTCTCCAGTCCTAGAGGGATTGATAAAAGATAATTGACAATTTTAACTGCAGTTTCATTTACAAAGGAGATTAAATTCGCTAAACATTTCATTTATAAAACTTCATTAAATATATTAATTCATTAAAATATAACAAATATATGTGAGAAAATTATCTAACCTGATTCTTTCATCTGCTTAGCATTTCCAAAAACCTTTTAGAAATCCATGAATGGCAACAGAGAGATTTAACAGGAAAATTATTTGATAGTTTCAGACAAAAATATAATAGTAAAGGACAAACTAAAACATAATTTCAGGCTAGTAAGCACACTGAAAGAACCTTCAAAGGGAATGTTAGCCAAGCTTGGTGCACATGCCTTTAATCCCAGCACTAGGGAGGCAGAGGCAAGAGGATCTCTGTGAGTTAGAGGCCAACCTGGTCTACAAAGTGAGTCCAGGACATTTAGGACTACACAGAGAAACCCTGTCTCAAAAAAAAGATATTCATAATTTATAATAAGCAAAAAGGAATAGTGGGATAAGAAACAAACAGTGCTTTATTTCAAATTGTAAGAGAGCTTAGAGGTCATCTCTGTAGTATTTTTTTTTTTACAAAGTTTTAGACTTTGGATAACCTGATATTAATAACTTGAAGTTAATTATTAATTAATAATAATTAACTTGGATAGTTGTTAGTTTCACACTTTTCAATTCAATCAGTTAATTCAGCCCCTAATTTATTATGGGAATCTGAAATTGAGTATGTTTTAAAAAATGAATACAATGAAAATTACAGAGAAAGAGCCCGGTTCCATGTGAAGTAAGTTGTGCACAACAAAGAAGCTGTCGTTCACATTGTCAGAAGTAGATTCCGTGTCTGCATGAGTCGATAATTCTTAAACCACTAGCTACATTCATGCGACAAATTAGTTAAATTTTCTTTTTAAATAAACACTTTTATCATGGAAAAGGTCAAACAAACATTATGAAGGTCAAGTAATGGAAACACAAACACAAGGGTTGCTCAGCTTCACAGAGAGAGAACTAGCTTGGCTAGCTTCTATCTAGCTTCCTCAGATCTCAAACCCACCTGCTGTTCAGCAATCAAAGATGTTCTGACATTTTGCATTTCTTCATTCTTTCTTTTCTCTTGTTCTTCAAGCTGTTCCAGAAACTTAGCTTTTTCTTCCTGAAGCTTCTCTTGAAGTTCAGCAACTAAGGCTGAAGAATCTTGGGCGGATTCAAAGGCGGGACTTAAACATTGAAAAGAGATTTTTTTTTTAAAAGAAACAATTTATAATCACAATATATCAAATATCATGCTTAAGGTATTTACACCCCAGAAACCCAAGATAATGAGAAATATATTTCTGTATGAACCCTGTCTTTCTGACTGAAAAGTAAGCTAGGAAGTCTGTGGTGTCAGAAGTAACACTGTGGATGACAGTAATGAATGTGGCATAATCAGGGCTTCCATCGACACCTATGAAACAAGCATGCTTCTTGGGCACTTCAGGATTCAGCTTTTCTAGCCCTATAAACTGAAGAGGAAACACATACCTGGTGACTTCTTAGAAGGGAAAGTTTTATTTTCCATAAAATAAAATTGATACCTAATGAATAAACACATGAAGCTAAAAAACAGAGTTCTCCATACAAAGAAAATCTATATATTCCTGAAGTGTGCCTTTTAGTCAAAGCTTGCTAATCTTTTAGCAAAGCAGCAGAGATGAGAATGGCCAGGTGAAGCAAAAGCAATCCCAGAGGAATGACTACCCACTGGTTATTAATCTTAATTTGCTTTCAACCTTTAAAAGATTCCTAAAATACTACCTTCAAAAGTATTGAAACAAACCAGTTCATATCTGTAATCCCAACACTCAAGTTTTCTGCAAGCTTTCTTACCCAAACCAGCCTAGGCTTAAAATAGTATCAAGAGAGCCTGGACTACATGGCAAGACTCTGTCTTAAACCCTCTCTACTTAAGCATTAAAACATGCTACAACAAAATAAAAGCTATTTTGTCATTACAGAGTAAACTTTCAGTGTGCACTTGCTTAATTTTTTTTTCTTTTTTTTTTTTTGGTTTTTCGAGACAGGGTTTCTCTGTGTAGCCCTGGCTGTCCTGGACTCACTTTGTAGACCAGGCTGGCCTCGAACTCACAAAGATCCGCCTGCCTCTGCCTCCCAAGTGCTGGGATTAAAGGCGTGCGCCACCACCGCCCGGCTTCTTGCTTAATTTTTTAAAAGACCCTGGAATGTTTTTGGAATAGAGGTACATTTATAAACAGGGTTTTTACTTAAAAAGTTTGCTGACATCTAAATGGTTTTCTATTTTAAGTATGGTGGCAATGTGCAATTCATAGGATAGCTACTAATATTATGCAGAAAAATCACTGGGAATCCCTTATCCATACTTCCACATTTACAGATAGAACTAACTCAAATGTGAACACTTCAGGCAAATCATCCTCCATAAGCACAGTCTAATTTACAGTGCAGAAAGGCTGAAGTTTTCTATTTCATATAACACAACTAATTAAAAGGAGGATTAAAGCCACGCATGGTGGTGCATGCCTTTAATTCCAGCACAGGCAGAGGCAAGAGGATTTCTGTAAATTTGAGGCCAGCCTGGTCTACAAGGTTAGTTCAGGGCAGCCAGGGCTCTGTTACACAGAGAAACCCTGTCTTGGCAAACCAAAAAAACAAAAACAAAACAAAACAAAAAAGAAAACTTTTGGGTTGAAAGAAATGTAGCTCTACAAGTGAAAGCTTTATCAAAGCTAGTTATGTAGTTAGCAAAGCTGCATACAGGAAGTATTAATGAGAAAACAAAATATACAGGACTCAGGCCTATAATGGATAAAACCAGGCATAGGCAGGGCTGAGAGATAATCCTAATCAGCTAATAAAGTACCTGAAGAACTATCCCTACAGCTAGAGGATAAATGGCAAAATTTCCGAATATAGAAAGTCACAGCCAGATAAGATAATCAAGCACAGCCTTCTACGGAATGTAGTGAAGTGGGACTACAACTGGCAGCCAACAGTCTTACATGCAAATTTTACTATAAACAAAATGCTTTCTGAATGATTCCATGATAAAAGAAGCTGAACACATGGCAAGTAAATGTGAAGGAAAAAAGAGGTTTGTGTTACTAAGAATGAAACAGTATATTCAAATTGAGTGACTGGGGGCATGTACGTATAAGGGCAAATACCTATCATTTCTAAGTGGTTTTCATCTTTGGATTGCCAGGTGTACTGTGTTTCAAGATGGCTGAGATGACACAGGTAGAAGAGATGGTTCTAGTCAAGCAGGCATGTACAGCTGTCACACTTTCTCTCTCTGAAAAGAGCCTATGATCCCCAAACCAAGGAGTAATTAGCAGAAGTGTATTACACAATGACCCAGACACTTCACAGTAGGAAAAAAAGCTTAAGATTCAGAGACCAATAATTATCTTGGGTTGCAAATAGGGATGTTTTAGACTGGCTGGTCTCTACTTCACATCTGTTGTTGAGGTTGACCATAGCCTTCTTTCTGCCTCCACTTCCTGAGTGGTGTAGATTGAACTCAGGGCTTTATTCAAGCTAGACAAGCACTCTGTTATCAAAGAGATGTTATCCCTAGCCAGCCTCAGGAAAAAAGTATACCCCATGCAAAAGGAAATCCTCCACTGAGTTTTCACTAGAATCAGTTTTACATGGTTTTCAGGTACATAATTTCGTCTTATTTAATATTATGCTAAGGCCTGAGATGGAAGAATTAACACAATAATGAAACAGTAACAGTTGATATAACCACCTCTTGTGCCTAACTCCCCCTTTGGGGAAGCTTGGAGCTATGCTCTGGGAAAGGGGTGGTTAGTTCTGAAGACCCTGAAATTCAACCTAAATGCACACGTGTTACTAAGACTAATATTTAAGGGGTTCTGTTTAATAAGCCCAACCAGACTAAGCTTAGATTTGACAGCAGATGGGGGCAATTTTTTTCCTCTGAGATGAGGGAACCAATGAAGGGCTTTTGGACAGGCTCCAGCTGGTTTCTCAAATCCTACAGAGCTTCCCATCCATGCAGCAAAATCCTACAGAGCTTCCCTTCCATTTAGCAAAGGCATCTTCCTTTTCAGAAGGAATGGTGTCACACTGAGGCAGTTCCATTCTCAAAACTCAGATACTTGACAGACTCTCTCACTCTATCCATTTGCTTTCAGACCCACGCTGACTTTCAAAGCAGGTATCCAAGCAAGATAAACATCTAACCAACAGAGTTTTATGAACTTATTGCATTCATAAGACACTTCAATTTCTTTTGGCAGAAACAAGGGAAGATAGAGGGACAGAAGTAAGAACAGGAGGTAGAGTCCTAGGGCTGAATCAGGACAGAACTATATATGGTTACAAAAATCAGATCCCACATTTCCTAGGGGCTATTATCAGGCTCCAAAGTTGACCACCTTAAACTTGGATCAAACAACCAACATTAAACTAAAGCAAGATGTCAAGATTGAGATCCTCTAAAAGTTGGAAAATTCAGCCCACCACCTGTTTTGGTAACTGAAGTCTTCCTAAAACACCACCACACACATTCATTTAGCTTGCTCCACTGCTCTCAGGCTACAATGTTACAAATGAGTAGTTTGAATACCCACAAACCCCCAAATATTTACATAGTGGCTCTTTGCAAAGAACGTAAAACCATTCTATACTTGAAAGCTTCAGAATTCTACCTGCAGAAGTCTGAGGGTAACAAATGTTTTTTTAGAGAGTGGGCTTAAATATTATTTTCTTAACAGTACACCATTTGTCCTTTTTATCTGACACTTGCATTGATCAAAGTCCAGGCATCATAAATAAAAACAGTTAACAGAACTGTACTTCTGATATCTTACCCTTCTCTATAAAACAGAAAAGGGGAAAGCATCCTTTTCCTGTTGATAAAGTAAAAATTAATTCCTTGAGTATGTATCATTTAAATTTCTGTGCCATGAAATAGGAAATATTAATAAAGTTCTTTGGTCACTAATCAAAGTAAAATAAAATATGTATGTAGTATAAAAGTAAGTACTTGTATTGCTGGGCAGTAGTGGTGCATGCTTTTAATCCAAGCACTTGGGAGGCAGAGGCAGGCGGATCTTTGCGAGTTCGAGGCCAGCCTGGTCTACAAAGTGAGTCCAGGACAGCCAGGGCTACACAGCGAAACCTTGTCTCGAAAAACCAAAAAAAAGGTACGTGTATAAATATTTTGGTGATATATTTAGCTAGCTGCATTTCAAAACACGTTAACAGTGAATTGGTGTTTCCCAAATGACTAATTCATGGTGCTCACAAAAATCACATACGAGCAAAATATTTATTCAATGTGCAAGACAGTTTAATGTATATGAAGATTATGTAAACCTCACCGGCAGTTTCATGTTCTACAATGAAAAATTAACACATTTTACTTTCATAACAAAGAATATCTAATTATGGGAAGACTACTTAAATAACATTCATTAAATATGTATTAATGCTATATTTTAGTGTGCTTCAGTCAAAATAGACTGCTAAAAGTTACATGTGGTAAAATCCTATGTATATATCAAGAAAGATTTTTAATTTTTTTACTTATTAGTACATTTTTCATTTGTATAACTATATACCATATATCCAGGGTCAAGTAAAGATTTCTCAGGCACAAAGGAGTTAGAGTAGAAAATATTAAAAACAAAACAAAATAACCCCTGCTCTACAGGAAGGAATGTGAAGGGAGGACATTAGAATGCACTTTTTTTTTTTTTTTTGCTTTGTTTTTTGAGACAAGGTTTCTTTGTATAGCCCTGGCTGTCCTGGACTCACCTTGTAGAACAGGTCGGCCTTGAACTTGAAGAGATCTACCTGCCTGTGCCTCCCAAGTGCTGGTATTAAATGAGCCACCACGCCCAACAATTACAGAAAGCTGTGAACCACCATGTGGGTACTGGGATTTGAACTCTGGGTCCGTTGGAAGAATAGCCAGTGCTCTTAACTGATGAGCCATCTCTCCAGCCCCTTGAAAGTTATTTCTTATATGCACCCTGTGTCCAAAGGAATTTCTTTCCCCAATGATTCAAGAAATATAGTACTACAAGTCTAATGGTATTGTAGGCCACACCTTGCAGAGGTAATTAAGAGCTGAAATTCAATGTATTTAATGGAAATAATCAGATTCTTCAGTGGCAGAGATCAATTTAAGGCAAATCATGGAGACGAAATGTGATTCCACTTCAGGCAGCAAATCCAAAGTAGATCAGAAGGCTTATCCCCCCAAAAAATCTTTTCTAGTGGTCAGCTGGCGTCAGTTGAAAAGCTTACTAGAACTGAATAAACAAAATAAACTCTTAATTGGATGTCTGCAAATCTAATTAGTCTAGAGAATCATATGTTCCAATGAATTTCTGGACCTGGACCAGCAACCAACTTTTTGCATCCTTCTTTAGACATCTGGGAAGATACAACACAACACAGTGTAGCTCACCAGGGAGACACTATGTATTGGGACTATGTGGTATGGTGTTGGAGAACTCTTATAGAGGACCCAGGTTGGATTCCCAGTACTCACATGGCAGTTTACAATCACCTCTAACTCCAGTCCCAAGGGATCTTCTTCAGAATTCTGTAGGCACCAGGCAAGTGTGGTGCACTTACATACAGGCAACCAAAACACTCATACACACAAAATAAATCTTAAAAAATTATTTAAAAAAAAAACCAAACAAACCTGGCCAATGAGTTGGAGAGAGGACAGCTCTTCAGTTAGGAATACCTGAAGCTCTTGCAGAAGAACTGAGTTCAGTTCCTAGGACCTACCTGGCAGCCAAAAACTCTCTGTAACTCCAGTTCCAGGAGATGTAACACCCTCTTTTGGCATGTACAGACACACAGTTATATATGTGGTACATAGCATACATGCAGACAGAATATTCATATACATAAAAATAAAAGGATCTCCAAAAAAAAAAAAAGGATTGATAAGACTCTGGGCCAGTAAGTCCCTCACCTAAGCTAGTTACCCTACAAATTTGTAGCTAAATAAACAGAAAGCAACTTGATAAAATCCATGTCTGTTTCCTTCTCATTGAACAAGGACTATTGTAGTCAAAAAGACCAAGTAAAACCTAGAAGTCTTCTTCATATGAACTAATAATGAAAAATTTCAACAGATTCTTTAGTCTATTATGTTCTAGAGTTAGACGGCAAATGGAAATTAGCAATAAGTTATGATAAATTCTTTTGGGGGTTAACTCCAAATACAACCATTATCTCAATATCCCCTTGCTAAATAAAACCAGCATGACTCCTATCAGGATGCTAGTGACTTTGATGGCCCAGCCTCTAAGTTCCTATTAGTGTAAGAACAAGAACCAAAACGGTAAGTGTCAACTTCAGTGATCTCTGTTCTAACTATTCACCTTTGGCAAAGACAGTCACTGTCAACAAAGACATGAATGTACATGGTTGTATCGCAATAAAGCTGTATCACAAGATCACTTACCTGCAGGATCAACATCAAGTCATACAATATGCCAGACACCATAGATATTATGAACTCTATATGTACTCTAATATTACTATAAATAATTAAGGTAAAATTCTAACTCACAAATTAGGCAAAGAAAATAATCATCTCGTAATAAATGTGCCCTCTCAAGTTATCCTACCCAGCCGGGTGGTGGTGGTGCACGCCTTTAATCCCAGCACTTGGGAGACAGAGGCAGGTGGATCTCTGAAAAAAAAAGGATATCCTACCCTACAAGTCAGGAGGATGGGAGTATCTACCTGGTGAAATGAGGTGAGTGAAGTAGCCCCATGTTAGAAAGGTGCCTCACCTGCACCAGAAGAGGGATCACCGACAATAATGCTGCTGAAACTAGGGAAGAAATGGGGAGTTGGGGTGGGGCGTGTGACTTGACAACACATATGATGATTATGAAGACAGATTCCAGCCTGTCAATCCATGACATACATCATCTGCTGCCTGATTTTGAGATTATATTAATTCTCCACTCTTTTCTTAAAGAATCTGGTTAGCAGGAATTAAATATCTGACTTCAAATTTTTAATAGAAGCTGGCCTTGCTGCACAGATCTATTAGTAGTTTACTAGCAATGACAAAAGGTTTGGTCTACAATTTTGTTTGTACTTCACTGTCTTAGAAGAACTATACAATTAATATCCCTACCCCTAAAAATTGAGTTGGCAGAGATGCTGGTCTTCCTCCTCTTCTAGACATCATACTGATCTAAAACATTTAAAGGCAACAGTTGCCTTAATCTAGTAATCAGCAAACAGCAACTATTTGGGCAAGACATGCAGGACACAGAGGCCATGAACATGTGGGGTTAGTCAGCAGTGTCCCCTCTCAAAGGGACAAAATATTGCTGGGCAAGCCTCTGAATCATGGAAGTAACATATTCTCCTCTGAGTATGTTGCTTTGAGCCATTTACCAAAAACTTATAAGGCTGCCTATCTGTGCAGAGCCCTAAGCAAAAACCACTCTTTCAGAGATCTAGATTAACATATAAGCTGTTTTAACCCTTAGGACACACGTTAGTAGATACTTGGAGTATGGACAGGAGAAATGAATAATACATAGAAGTTTGCTGGGTACTAAACGATAATCACAATTAAGACCCTAGAGTTTGTGAGTCAATATTTTCCTTTTGCAGTTATCAACCTACTTCGTCACCGTACAGACTACAAACTTTACAGTGGTCTCCTAAGGTACTGTGAGAGACCATAGCTGCTTGCCATATAGTGCTGTCTATATTAGCTAACTTTCTGTTGCTCTGATAAAACATGAGCAAGGTAACATGAATACTTTATTTTAGCTTATAATTTTCCTCACGATGTGAGGAAAATTATGGCAGCAAGCAGCAGACACAGGAGCTAGAAGCTGAGAGCTCACATCTTCAACCACAAGCATGATGCAGAAGGAACTGGAAATGGCACAGGCTTTTAATCTCATAACCAGCTCCTAGTGATGTACTTTCCCCAGCAAAGCTGAAGTACCTCAATCTCTCCCAAAAGTACCGCAAAGTGGGCACCAAGTGGCTAAAAGCCCAAGGTTGTGGAATTCAAATTCTCATTCAAACCATTGTACTGTCTTAACTCAATAAGAGGGTTATGCATAACAGCACTCTTATCAGATAGGATATACAGGTTTCTCCCACTCTGCCTTTTCTGCACCTATAACTGGCATTCATAATGAGGGGAAAATTAGGCAAGCCTACCTCCTAATGATTCTACATAAATGCTGACATCCTTGAAAAGCATCAGGGAGGTACCAAAGCCACAATGATGGGCTGCAGAACTGGAGCAAAGGACACTGTTGTAAAATCATTCAAAACATTTAAGTTGCATTAAGAAAAAAAGTGAATGAGTACAGATATATGACTCATGAAGGCTGGGTGAAAGAATTTTCCAGAAATTAATAGAGAACTAGATTTGATGCCAAGCTATGCATAGTGGTACAGGACTGTAATTCAAGCACACAGGATGCTAAGACAGGACTTTAAGTTCAAGGACAGACTGGACTATACAATGAAACCCTATGTTCTTCTTACCTAACCTGAAAAAAAAAAGCTGGTGATAAGAAATTTGTGAAAGGAGGGGCTAGGGATATAGTTCAGTATTAACAACCATTGTCTGGCATATTCTAGGTCTTAGTTCAATTCTCAGTAATGAAGGGGCTGGGGGAAGGGGGATTGGGGGAGGTAGGGGTAACTTCATGGAATGATGATGGATGTATCTCTGAAGGTGGGAATGAAATGTGAATGCCCTTCAGTCCCTTGAGGATAAATGTTTGACAGCAAAGAACCTCTTAGGAGTCACATTCCAATAATTTAGTAGATACCCACCCAGTCATCTGATGACAGGTTGAACATACTGGACATCAATTATCAAAGGAACACTAATCTGTCTCAAGGTCAGTTGTTCTCCACATGGGATTTACTTTTTTATACTAAACTATTTCTGCAAACTACTGTCCCTCCACTTAAAAAACAAAAAAAAAAAATGTATTTAACTGGACATTGCCAGACAAAGACACAGTGTAACCATATCCTCATGCCTATGTAAGTCTTGCCTCATATGACAATTCCTAAAACAGCCTGATACAACTGTGCTCCAATCTACTGATGATTCATTATGCAAGGACGAGGTAAAGCCAAATGTAGTAGTGCTCTGGGCCAGAGACCACTTTGTGATAATTCTCTCAGTTATGGTATGTCACAAAAACAGAACTTAAAACTGGTATAAATATCATTCCAAGGAAAAGCAGCATAATTTTGGCCTATGCTTAGAGATGTGATTTACTTCTACAGAAAGCAATTTTTAGGGGTAAGTGAGACAATTCAGTAGGTAAAGTGCTTGCCACATAAGCATATTGATCTAATTCGAGCATACCTACCTACTGGCAACATGGAAGGTGAAAACAAAAGAATCCTTGGAGGCTTGCAGGATAGCCAGTCTGAAGAATTCAGCAGTGAATGTGAATGACAAAAGAGGCCCTGCTTCAAAGAAGGTGGAAATGAAGGCTGTCCTTTGATCTCCACACATGACACACTACACATATGACCTCGTCCCCAAGCATTTCTTGAATTGTTATCACTTGGCCACTGAGGGGTCCCCTACTACACTGAACCAAAAAGTAAAAATGCAGTCTGCTGTATAGCTGATTTAGTTTCATACTGTCTGAAAAAGAATATTAACACAGATTTTCTGGGTTGTCCCTAGGCCTTACCATGTCTAGAGAAACTAATGAAAAAAAAACCAAAAAACTAAACTAATGAAAAACTTGGGAGGTACCCAAGAATGGGGATGTAGCCCAGTGGTAGAGTGCTTGCCTAGCATGTACAAGGCTATGAGTTTAGACACACACACACACACACACACACACACACACACACACACACACATTTAAAATAAGTTATATCGCCAGGCATGGTGGTACACACCTTTAATCCCAGCACTTGGAAGGCAGAAGTGGGCGGAACTGAGTTCAAGGCTATCCTGGTCTACAAAGTGAGTTCAGGACAGCCTGGGCTACACAAATAAACCCTGTCTTGAAAAAAACAAAAGAACAAAAAAAGTTAAATCAGTTTAAAAATCTTATAGCAACTGCATTATAAAATTAAATGATAGTCTCTTTACAAAAATTTGAGTCACACCTGTCAGGTAAAGAATTATAATCACGTAAGGCACTGGCTAAGGTAATGAATGGAGTGGTGAATAGAAGGATGCTGCAAATATTTATCAGATTAGCAAGGATAATTACAGAAATAAAGGCTAATAATTAAATTTATCCACATTAAGGCACCTCATCTTTTATGTTTTTTATGGTTTTTAAGAGTTTTATAACCCCCTTTTCTTTTTCCACGGTTTATGAAGCAAGGTATAATGGCAGTGATTTTGACAGAACAAAAAGGAAAAGGAACAAATGTTCAAAGGATAGAGTAACATCAACTTGAGTCTTACCTTTGAAAAGAGAGGGGATAAGGAAATCTCAGGAATGAGGGACAGACGTTGCATCACGTGAAACAAACATGATATTAACTGAAGTGTTTTTATTTGGATATTCAATAGGGTAAAGAAATATGTACATCTGACTACTAAGTTTAAAATGGTAAAATGCTAGACTGCTCTCCCACAACACTTCTACCATCTCTTTTGTAATCTAATACATACTTCAAGGCAGAGACTACATTTCCCAAAATCCCTTGAAGAGATTCAAGTTTGCCAATAAAGGTTTGGAAGACACAAGAGAAGCCCAGTCCTATTCTCCAGAAGCAGTTGTAGCCAGTTGTCCCACAGTAAATTCCTGACAAGTAACTGAGAACTACTCATTTATGTTGCAGATTAAGCCAACACTTGATGCTTTTAAGAGGTTCTTGAGTACTGTGGCAGCTTCCCAGTGAGCCATGGAGAATCAACTTTGATGAGGGCTTCAGAGCATGTCTTCTTGATATTTCACTTAGAACTTGACAAAGACTCACTAAACATTAGTCTCTTTTATACTCCAACCTTGCCAACTGTTCTTGTCAAGCTTGAACTGCTCAGCTGTAGCATGAAGTTTGGTAAGTGAGTTTGGAGAAAATTCCACACTCCTATAATCTGATCTCTCACAATATTGGATCAAATTCTTCATTTCCTACCCTTGGTTTCTTATTACTCTAGCTTGCTCTCAGCAAGAATCTTGGAAGGTCAGGTTGGCTAAAATTCCCTTTCATCTGATCGCTTACTCTTTATAAGGGTCCACCTACTGATTAGGACCGTGCTATCTAAAATAAACTTGAACTCGTCCGTGCTGTGTTAAGAACTCAACTCAGTTCTACAGTGACAGTTTGTTTCTCCTACTGCAATAATTTCCTAATATAAACTGTTATTACCAGTTTAGTATCTAGTTCTGGTTTTTAATGAGTTTTTCCATAGTAATTACACTGTTTTGGTTTTTGCCTCCATAGTTCTATAACTATTTCCAAAAGGATTATGTCTCTATTAAACCCTCTCTTGTCACAAGAAAACAAAAAGAGCTATTTTGAAATCAGCATTACATTGCAGGCAGTCAGTGAAGAGTGCTTAGAAGTGGTGAGACAAGAGGCAGGAATCTCTCACACACACACACACACAAAATTCATTTTCAGAACTAACAGTAGGATTAAATGATGCATTAACCATACAATACAAACAGTTTATTGGGTAAAATTCCCTCACAAAGTTTTAAGTGGAAATACTAAACCCATCTGTTTAGCAACATTAAAACAAAATAAAATAAAAAGAAATCCAAAACATGTCTGGAATTTAATAACATTATCCTTCCAACCAGAGAAAATGAAATTGTAGTATCAAAAAAGCAATAGTGGGGGCACTGGAGAGACGGCTTAGTAGTTAAGAGCGAAGGCTGCTCTTCCAGCGGACCTGGATTCAATTCCCAGCACCCACATGGCAACTCACAACTGTCTGTAACTCCAGTTCCAGGGGATCTGACACCCTCACACCCATGCACATAAAATATTTTTTAAAAAAGAAAAGAAAAAGAAAGCAAAATAGTGAGGAACAGTCAGCATGTTCCCATATGATTTAGCAGAGGAAAAATAAACTCTAGTACAGATACAGGAAGAGAACAAAAGTAATTTCAACTGAAAAAAATTTAGTAAAAGCTATATAATTAAAAAGAAATTTTGAATTATATTAAAATAATTTTTTTTTGAAAATCCAAAATATTCATGTATTTTGTGACTTGTTTCCTTTTCAAGACAAGGTCTGGCCTAGAACTAGCTCACTCTGTAGCCCAGGCAGCAATCCTGCCTCAGCCTCCCAAGTATTTAGATTACAGACACAAGTTATCACACTTAGCTACAGCAATACTAAATTTATGTAATGTTATTTTCATGTTTATGATAAATAGTATTCTAAAAGTAAAATTTCTTTACTTTTTGAAAATATCCGTTCCTTTAGTTACAGCAAATGAATAAATGAAGGTTCTTTGATTAACACATACATTTGACTCATCAATATTTAAATTACATTCTAAACTTAATACTTACCTTTTGGCTATTTGACTCTCAAGTTGTTTAACTTTTTCTAACAACTCTTTCTCAACAAGTTCTCTCTCCAACTTAAATTCATTTAGCGCAGTTTGAACAGCTTCATCTTTTTCACAATTAAGCTTCTGAATTAACTGTTCTTTGTCTTGTTTGTGGGTCACGACCAATTTCTCCTTTTCTTTCTCAAGGTTCTGGATAAGAGCCTCATACTTCTCTTCTTGTTGGGTTATTTTTTCATCCTTTTGTCTTTCAAGAGCACTCAGTTCTGAGTTCAATTTACTCTGCAGTTCAACTATTTGTTCTTTTAGTTTTTTTTCTATTTCAAATGCTTGGTGATGTAAAGATGTTACATTGCCTAATTCAGCTTTAAGCATATTAGATTCTTCTTCATGTCTACTAATTAACTCTGAAATGCATTGATCTTTTTCAATTGTCATTAAAGCTGTTAACTCTGATAAGCCCACCTGATAATTCTCATTATTATCATGAATCTTTTGGTTTAGTTTACTTATTTCTGTTCTCAAATTTTGTGTCTCTTGTTCAAGGAGAGACTTCAAAGTTTCCTTCTGCTGTGTTCTGCTTTCTTCCAACAAGATCTTCATCTCATCTGTTTCTGCTTCCTTTAATGCAAGTTCAACTTCTAATTTACACCTCATGTCAGACAAATCTGAAACCTTGACTTTCAATTCCTGCAACTGTTGTTCTTTTTCCTGAACAGCTGAGGCATGAGATTCTACTATCTGGTCAATTCTTTGTTGATTTTCCTTTTTTAATTTCTCCAAAGACACTTTGTGGTCTGTCATAACTTTCTCAACCTCCAGTGTGTGCCTGACCTGTAGTGTGTCCTCTAATTCTTTTAGGTGGCTTTGCTCTAAGCACTGAAACTCAGCCCTCAGTGACTCTATTTTGACATCGTTTTCAACATGCAACCTTCTCAGGTCTTCTAGCACTACCTCTCGTGACTGCTTCAGTTCTTTAATTTCACAATTTTGAGTATGCATTATATTTTCCATCTCTAACAACTTCTGATCCTTTTCATGCTGCATGAAGACAACAGCATCCTTTTCATGTTTAATCAAAGCAAATTCACTGTCTTTGTTTTTTAAAGCCTCCTCAAGGGATACTAAATCTCCTTTCAATTTTTTAATTTTATTTACATTTTCTTCACTGTCTTTTACTAGAGCATCAAGTTTACATTCATATTCACTTTTTAAAGATTGGAGTTCTTTCTGATGTTTTTCTTTTAGTGTTATTTCTAGAGAACATTTTACTTTTTCAATAATATTTCTTATTTCTAATGCTGTACATTTTAAGGAATTTGATAAGTCATACTGTTCTTTTTGTACAGATGTTCTGAAGTGACACAAATCTTCCTTGATGGTTTGTATAGTGATGTGAGAATCTTGGGCAGCAACTCTGCATTTCTCCAGCTGGATATGAAGAGCAGTGCGATCTCCAAAGCCCTCTTTTCCTCGTGCACTCGTGTCCTGCATGCGCCTGCTATCTATTGCATTGATGACTGATGAATAAAGTGATTCCACCATCATTTCTGGACTTTGTGGATCACTTATAGGGTTCGGAGATGATAAATTTTCTTCTATCACAAACTCATTCACAGCAGACATAAAATCAGACTCAGGACTTTCTGCTAATGAATCCAGGTCTATAGAAGTTTGATGAATAGTTTGTTCTGTGTTTGGGTGGGAGATGGTCTCAAAATCAAATGTGTGAGCATCAATGCTATCTGGAGACAATTCTTCTAAGGGACACACTGCTGGACATAATGTATCCTGAACAGTTAGTGGAGGAGGAGTTTTTGGTGAGGTAGTAGTTGTGATGGCTGTTGTACTTTCTATCCTTGGAGAAGCAGCTGGCTGTGGGGATGCCTGACTTGTGGACACCTGGAACACAGAGTGGAACTTTTAAAAATCTATAACAATGAAACCATCTAATACTAATAAAAATATTTAAAATAAGCCATTTGCCTTTTGTTCATTCAGCAGATCTGTAATGGTCTGTGACATTTCATCCAAACTTTGTGCTGCTTTTACGAAATTATGTAGGGCAAGTACATGCTGGTGTAGAGGTTCAAAGTCACAAAGTAAGGGAACCCTGAAAAGGAACGCAAACAAACTAGATTTTTAGTTTCTTACAAAAACTGCAGACAGATTATTTCACTGTGTTAAAAACAATATAACAGCATGACCACTCTCCTTAAGCAAAGACAGACAAACTGAAAGAAGCTTGCACAGTCCTAAAAAACCCAGTACACCTAATCAGGGAAGCCATAAAAAACAAATAATTTAAGATCAACTCGAGTCAGTATTACTTACGGCCTTTACCTGAGGAATGGCTGCACTTCTGAAGGACAAAATGATTGAAGAAACTGTAAATCTTTTAATGATATATCTGGAAGTTCACAGTCAAATTTTCGAGGCTTCTGAGTCTATAAAAGAAAAAAAACCCTTTACCAATAGAAAACACAAATTTATGTATGTTTTCTTACTATAATTAAATCCAACATAAGATGCTGATAAAAACATGTCAAATAATCTCATCACAACCAAGGAGAGAAAAATAATAGAATTAAACAAAAGACCATGCAAAATTGACAGGCACACTAGCTCTGTGAACCTCTAATAGTCTGGACACTGAGCTGCTCGGTGGTAACTAATATACCTACCTGTTCTTCCCTTTTTGTCCTTAGCATCATTTTATAGAAATTCTAGTATCCCATCAAGACTAAATGGCACCACATGTTGCACTGGGCATGTTTTTTCCAAACTGTCCCTTGACTTACAGAATGATTATAAAAGGTCTCTCTACAGTAAACTTTGTTGTGGTATCTTTAATTGGTCCTCTCATTTTAAAAAATACTATGGATTAACTTTAACTCTAAACAAAAAAGCATTAATTTTAAAATTCTACTAGTTTTTTTTAATAATACTGGCAAGAATTGGTATCTTTTTTTTTTTTTTTAAGATTTATTTATTATGTATTCTGTCTGCATGGCATGTATGCCTGCAGGCCAGAAGAGGGCACCAGATCATATTATAGATGGCTGTGAGCCACCATGTGGTTGCTGGGAATTGAACTCATGACCTCTGGAAGAGCAGTCAGTGCTCTTTACTTCTGAGCCATCTCTCCAGCCCGAATTGGTATCTTTTAAGAATAACTATCTTGGGACTGGAGGGGGGAGTAGGGAGGGGATTGTGATTGAGATGTAACTTGAAGAAATAAAAAATAAATTAAAAAAAGAATAACTATCTTATTCACTAGTCAAGAAGATTTAAATGTCAGAATAATCTTCATAAAATAGGCTCACAGATAATGAGTATATGAATTCCAATTATGCTAGCTATGTATGGGCTGTTTTTGTTTGGTTGGTTTTTGAGACAGGGTTTCTCTATCAGCTCTGGCTGCCCTGGACTCACTTTGTAGACCAGGCTAACCTTAAACTCAGAGAGATCCAACTGCCTCTGCCTCGGGAGTGCTGGGATTAAGGCGTGCACCACCCCACCAGGTAGGTCTGTATGTACATTCTTAAGAAATACTGTTGTGCAAAAATAAGCTTTTTTTGTTTGTTTTGTTTTTTGAGACAGGTTTTCTCTGTGTAACAGCCCTGGATGTCCTGGAACTCACTCTGCAGACCAGGGTGGTCTTAAACTCATAGAGATCCACCTGCCTCTGCCTCCTGAGTGCTGGGATGCACCACCACGCCCAGCCATTACAGACAGCTGTGAACTGCCATGTGAGTGTTGGGATTTGAACCCGGGTCCTTTGGAAGAATAGCTAGTGCTCTTAACCACTGAGCCATCTCTCCAGCCCCGTGCAGAAACACATTTAAAATTGAAGTTTTAATATGGGGGAGGAGATCCAGAAAGATGCACATGTCATCTATTCACTCCTAACTGGATTTAACCATATAATACAGGGTAACTATCCTACAACTCACAGACTGAAAGGATCAGGAATATAGACTTTGTTACTTGTTAGTGGGATCCTTTGCTCTAGTGGAGCTGCCATGTAGGCCTCTAGTGCAAGAGGAAGCTCTTAGCCCTCATATGGCTGCTGAACTAAAGAGGGCTGATATGTAGGGCACCCCACATTGGAGGAGTAGGATAGGTGGGAGAAGAGGATAGGGTAGCAGAGTGAGAGGTGGGCCTGGGAAGAGTGGAGGGAGGGGACTGTGATAGAGATGTAAATGGTAGTAATAAACAGTAAAAAAAGAAAGAAAAAAAAATAATATGGGGGAGAGACATGAAGTACTTCTTTGTTCATAAAAAAAAAGTTACTTTTCATTTAAAAAACAAACTCAGATAACTGGTCTTAAAATATATCAAATGATATTTTCATGTTTCATTTTAATGAAGATTTATTGAAGATTCAAACTACTCTGACTCAAATAATGAGGTGATATGAAGACAACAGGATAAAAAGACAACAGACAGCAGAAAGACTACAAAAAAATAAAATGGAAACAAAAAAAACTGCATTCTCATTGATGATGGCAATCCAATGTATGCTCTTGGGTGATGAAGTAATGGCACACATACCTTGGCACACATACCTTGGCAGTAACCAACAGCTCTCTAATTCAACTTAAGTCCTGCTCAACAGAAAGAGACCTTGTCTGGTACTGGAAACCTAACTAATTACTCAGTGCTAGTGAAATCATGATTATTGCAGGAGCACCTATAAACACACTAATTTACTAAACCAGCATAATCCCTAACAACAATCTATAAATTGATAGATTTATATATCTCTATGATATATAAATAGAGATAAATAAATCACTTTGCAAAGGAGACTACTATAGAAAACCAAAACCAATCAATATGAAGAGTTGTGGAAGCCAGTACCAAAAAAATACATCTACAAACACTCCAGCACCAAAGGCTCAAGGAACACTGTGAAGAGGGGCAGAAAGATCATAAGAGACAGTAGATCAGGGAGTTCATCTTCCAGTAACATCAGAAGTCTCAACAACATGATCATCCAAATATAAGCTACAAGGACACCAATGAACACACTAAGATGCAGGGGAAAAGCTCACAATACCTCAACAATACACAGAGAACTACAGCCAACTGAGTAAAGCTGGGAACAGAAGAGGTGGCCTTTCCTGGGGATGTGCACACTAATAATTGTTTAGTGTCAAATGGTCAACTCTGAAAATATACATGCACACAACTTTTTATGGACTCACCAAATTATATTTAGGAATATTTATGCGAGTGTATATATATACATATATGTGTGTGTATATATATATATATATATATATATATATATATGCATACACAATACAACTGAGAAGAGGCTATGAATTTGAAGGAAAGCGGGAAGGTTATATGGGAGGTTTTATAGAGGGGAAAGGAAAGGGAGAAACACTGTAATTAAAACACAATCTCTATAATTAACAACAAAATTTATTAACTCATATTAAAGCTTACACCAGGTAATCAAGCCAAAACCATTTTATGCTGATTTAATTTTATCACTCACAACTTACTCTGCTTCTAACCCCGAAAAAAGACGTTTTATAATATATAAATTTAGTCATGGTTAGAAAATAAGTACATACACAAAATGAGGGGGGCCAGGAGTCCAGTCCCTTAAACAGACGATTTCTTAAAAAGGACTTCCCTGTATAAAGAAATCAGGAACATGGTTATTTTTGAAATTATTTAAAACCCAAAAAATAAAAAAGGAAAAAGGTAAATAAATTAACACTTACTAAATAATTTTCCAAAGGATTCCCTTTTTGACTTTTCAGCTTCATATAATTGTTTTCCATCTTTGACTAAAGCACCAGCCCACTTAGGAGAGGAAAGTTTGTGTTAATAATATATACCAATTATTAATGTTCATATATAATTGAACAATTGGAATAGCTTACCTCTCTGTAGTGTTTAATGAACATTTTTCTCCTTACAACCTCAACAACAGCTAGGCAATACATCTGAGGAACTGTACTAAGAGCCTCAACAATTCTGACTCTTTCTAACAGCTCTATCACAAGGCGGAGCAGTGCTTGCAGTTTTTCTCCATCTTGATCAGCATGAAGCATCACAAAACAACACCACCTACAGAACAAGATTCATTGTTTTCAACAGCCCCCACATTTGCTAAAGTCATCTTGTAGGTTAACTATGCAGATCAAGACACTACATAAAGTCTAATCCCAGATTATTCAATATGCATTTCAATTTCAACAAAGGGAAGTTACTATTACTGGGAAGATGAAAACATGAACTCTAAACAGCCTAAATTAAATGTGAAAGAATCTCTTACTTCAGTCTGACATGAAGATTGTTTGCTAGCTCTTGCTTGGCAGTGGTACACTTCTGTTTAATATCCAACAGTTTTCGGTGGTTTTGCAACATAATCATCAGCTGATTTGCATGACTCAGGCACAGATCGGGTAATACAGATGCATCCTTTAAGTTTTCAGCTCTCATCTGATTAGCTAAAAATCCCTATGAGAAAGAAAGTTTTAAGAATATTTAATTTTGCGGGTGTGGTAGTGCATGCCTTTAATCCCAGCCCTTAGGAGTGAGAGGCAGGCGGATTTCTATGAGTTTGAAGTCAGCCCGGTCTAGAGTCTAGGACAGCCAGGCTCTGTTATCAGTGAAACCCTGTCTCGAAAAAAACAAGCCAAACCAAAACAAAACAAAAAGAATATTTAATTTTGTTACACAAATGACATAAGCACTCATGAGAAAAACAAACAGTTAAACAGATTTTAGATCCCTAAAATATGTATCTCACATTAACAGGTAAACAAATGAACAAACAAAAAAAGGCTATTCCATGAATTGAAAACCAACTTATAATAATCTGTATCTTGAAAGCTGTATGAAAATAACTAACCCAAATACTATTTCTTTGGTTTTTCTTATTAAAAATAAGCACATGAAATATCAACATCACAAGGAATAACAACCAACAGAAGCCACACCACTCCAAAAGCAAGGGCAGAAGGACAACTTAGGCTACACAGGAAAGCCCCAGCCCATGAAATACAGAAAGTACGATGGAGAGAAGGAGGAAATGAGAGAAGGAGGTACAGCAGCACAAAATGAAATCTGGCTACTTGGCTCTAGTGGCTGGAAAACAAATGGTCATAAATATAAACGATTAGTAAAGTTTCTCAAGATTTCTCATTTTTCTTTCACTTTTATTTATTTACTATTTATATTTGTTTTTGAGGGAGAATAGGGTGCTTTTGGTACAACTTCTTTTATTATTTTAACACATTAAAAATAATCATTTTCACTCCAGCTGTGGAAAGTACTTTAATGGTTTGTATTTCAGCTTTCATCCACAGTACCTGAACTCACTTTATCAAATTCAACCATTTAGAGCATGCCTTGGTTGTATGTGATAACAGTTACTTGTAATCACAACATTGAGAAGGAGGCAGAGGCACACTAGCCTGGGTAACAGAATAAGATCCTGTCTCAAATGGGAATAACAAAGAATATGTCATTTTTCTCTATTATGTGGTATATTGTTATAAATCAGAATTGTCCCCACAAGCTCAGATTTTGAGTGCTTGGCCCTCTCTTAGTGCTATTCTGAGAAGACATGGAAACTTTGGGATGTAAGGCTTAGTTGCAGAGATGGAGCACTGTGAGATCTCTAGCCTAGCCCAGCCTGTGTTAATCTTTGCTTCTGGATCCTATTTTCTTCCAAACCAGCCAAGAGGTAAGTTGTACGTTACTGATGAAACTGTACTTCTGCCGCTCCTGAATTTGCTTCTGGTGTCCTGACTTTATCATCATCACAGACTGTGTCTTTCAGAAACCATCAATCAAAATAAGCTTCTTCTGCCTTAAGTTAGTTAGCTGCACAGGCACAGTGACACACAAACCTAAATATGCTTGAAATGATGCACTGCTAACATCAAGGAAAAAGTGAATAAACAGCACACAACAAACAGATATCCCACTTAACATACAGCCAAACACAATACCTGAGCAAGCTCTTTCTGTTCATTTACCAGCCGCCCACAGCTAGCAATCATCTGATCCAGGGCATACAGTCGATCTTCAAGCCCCTTAATCGCTTTCATATTCTGATTATCAAGTTTGGCAATAGTTTGATGGCATTCTAACATAAATGGTTGAATAATCTTTGGGTCAAGCTAAATGAAA
This sequence comes from Lophiomys imhausi, assembly GCA_907164525.1. NCBI lineage: Eukaryota > Metazoa > Chordata > Mammalia > Rodentia > Muridae > Lophiomys > Lophiomys imhausi. The sequence continues at coordinate 760,051 of CAJQZJ010000271.1, read as the reverse complement.
AAAGAACATATATGAATAAAATGTTCTGGAAATTGTTTAAATTCTATCTCACAGTAATTGGATAGAGACAGATATAGACACAGAAAAATGCACAGGAAATCAAGTTATACTTCCAAAGGAATGCTAACAGGACTAATCTCACCCTAAACAACTGAAGTTAAACAAACTACAATACATAAATCAAGAGCATGATTCTAGGAATCACAAATCTCAATCAATAGCATAATTTAAACAATTCTTAATATCTCTAAAAAAATGTTATTTCTAAGGACATCAAGGTCATATAAAATAGAGCTGACAAACCCATTCTTTGGTAGTAACTCTTATCAATTCTACTTCTCTCAAAGCATCTTCCATAGCCAGGCTCGTTAGCATATGATTGTAGTGCAGAACTTAGGAAGCAAGGCAGGGAAACCAAAAGTTCAGGTTAGCATAGGCAACTCAGCAAGACCCTATCTTGAAAAGGGCATGTTTTTTCCTCCCAAATGGGCCAGAAAGCTTATTTTATACTTAGTCTCTACTGCAAGGAAATGGCTTGATCAATATGCTTTCTTAATCTTTAATCTTTCCTGTTCTCTGACTTTAACTCTACAATGTATTTGTGGTGTAGAATTTAATCCTACTTAATGTTTGATGGTGACTGTTTTCTATTAAAAATTGTCTGGTCACAGATATCAAATAACCTTGTTTCATTAAAGGTTCTTGGAACTGCGGCACAGCCAGCAGACTACCTTTGCCAATCTCATCTTCAGGTTCTGCTGGCTCCTTCACAGATTTCTCCTTAATCTGTGTGGTTTCAGGCATAACATGCTTGTTTGTTTGTTTTGAGGCAGGGTATCAATCAGGGACTCACACTACATTGCCCAAGCTGGTCTTACAATTTTTATTGTTGGGATTATAGGTAGGAGTTGCTACCAATAGCTTGAAAGAACATTTTTACTTTATCATTATTGTTATTGTAATACTAGAGACTGAACCTGGGGCCTTGGTAGGCAAGTAATCTACTTCTGAACAAAACGATATGCCACAGGACACACATGAGATCAGAAGACAATTTCTGAGAATTAATTCTCTCCTTTTACCATGTGTGTGTCCTGGGGATTAATATGAGGTTTTCAGGCTTTTACCCACTGAGCCAACTTGCCAGTTCCTAAGCTCAACTTTTTTTGTTCTATCCAGACAGGGTTTCTTTGTGTTGCTCTGACTGTCCTGGAACTCTCTTTGTAGACCAGGCTGGCCTTGAACTCAGAGATCAGGCCCCCCTCTGCCTCCCGAGTGCTAGGATTAAAAGTGGGTGCCACCACACCCAGCTTAAGCTCAACTTTTAATGGAGGAGACCTAGCAGTTTTTCAAGCCTCAGATGGGATTCTGAACAACTGCTAATTTCAACATGTGGATATCAATCAAGTTATTTTTTCAACTATATTTATTTTGTATGTGTGCAGGCACTTGAAAATACATACACATGAATGTAAGCATGAATGTGAGCTCTCAAAAACCATGACACACAGGTGGAGATGAAAGGACCACTTGTGGGAGTCAATTCCCTCCTACCACCACCATCTGACACCCAGATATCATATTTGTATTCTTATTACCCACTAAGCCACCTCACTGACAAGGTCTTGTGGACTGTCCTTCTGATCTATAAAGGTGGGATCTGACTAGGCCCTGTAAATGGGGCTACAGAGAGGGCAGAACAGGAAGACAATATAAGTGACATGAACAATGGTCAGAAAGACAAAAACAATGGATTTATCTTGAATTAGTTTAGTGTAATTCCTAAAAATTTTACTGTAATAAAAGTTTATTTAACATTTTATGGACAATTTTATTTCATTTTCTCAAAGATGACAAAATCTATCATTTCCAGATAACTTTTGCTTAATATTAACCATCATACTAACAATTATTTATCCAGGTCTACATCATCACCATCTAGTGCTACATTCATTTTTACTCATGGGCTCTCTTTGACATCTGCATGGTCAACATCCAACAGCTGCAATAGAGAAGCTGTAAAAGCAACTGTCTAGTCCTCTCTATTCCTAACTATGTATGCAACCTTCAAACAAATGCCCTCCACACAATGAGCAAAATATTCAGTAAACAGCTGGTGTACTTTAGTACATACACCTTTAGTCCTAGCACTTGAGAAGGAGAAGAATTTCAACGCCAGCCAGGGTTGCATAATGAAACTCTGGCTGGGCGTGATGGCTCACACCTTTAATCCCAGCACTCAGGAGGCAGAGGCAGGTGGATCTCTGTGAGTTCAAGGTCAGCCTGCTCTACAAAGTGAGTCCAGGACAGCCAGGGCTTGCTGTATAGAGAAACCCTGTCTCAAAAAAAAAAAAAAAAAACAAAACAAAAAATACCCTATGATAAAACTCTGTCTTAAATAAGTGGATGGATGGATTGACAGACAAAATAATAAGTTGCTTGAAAGAAATACTAAAAATGCTAAGGATCAATAAACTCCAGGAAGTTTTAAGTGTAAGTGCAAAGTATACACATAACCCATGTATTAGTCAGAACCATAAATTCTGGTCATTTGTGAAATAGAATTCTACAGAAAAAGTAAATCAACGAATACAGAATATTATACATCAGTTAAAACTGGGTTGCAAATAAAATAACTACCAAAATTATCAATCAGTCTATACAAATATAAAACTAGGGATTCAAATTGCTAAGAAACTTAAAAACACAGGAGTAATCCACAAGTGTCAGGGCTGAGTTCAGTAATTTCAACACTAAATCCCCCCCTCCAAAAAAACCCTTATATCCCAACTCATTTCTAGAGGTAGTTTATTGGAGTTTCACAGTTGGAAATATATATCATGAATAACAACAGAAATGGGATTAATCTATGAAGCTATGGACTTTAAATAGAATTCTTTAAAAGGGGGGATTAAATCTAAGTACCTTTTATTTGTTATGTTATTGGCAAACAAAACTACTATGAGATAAACAGTACTCACTAAATGAGATAGAAAACAAAATGTCTCAGGTGGATCAGGTAACAAGGCCTGCTATTCCCTGCTACTCAAAAGGTTGAGGCAGGAGGATAGCAAAGAGATTAAACTAGACTACAGAGTGAGTTCAAAGTCAGCTTGGGAAAAGTTAGTATGACTCCACCTATACAATACAGAGGGTTTGAGACAGGATCTGTGTTTCAGGCCCTGGCCGTCCTGGACTAGCTTTGTAGACCAGGCTGGCCTCCAACTCACAGAGATCCACCTGCCTCTGCCTTCTGAGTGCTGGGATTAAAGGCCTGTGACAGCACACCCGACTCTAGTTTTTTGTTTTTGATAGCTAAATGAATTGGGGGCTAAATCTGTTTCCCAACGAATTGCTCCTTTAAGCAAAGCCCAACTACTCTAGCCTTTGTATTCTAACAACTGAATTGTCAAAAGATTAGCATTTTGTGCCACTAAAACAACTTTCTGATGCAAATGTTTTGCATCAACTTACAGAGTAGAAATGAAGAGACATTTATCCCAGGTTTACTTCTATAATTCTAACTGAAAGTACAATGTCTTACTGGCGAAATTTCAAGGAGATGGGATAGTTTCAATTTCTCATGTGCAGAGGTACTTATTGGGAAAATCCAACTTTCTAGATGATGGAAATATTCAATACTACATTTTAGTTGGTAGTGAGTAATTCTTGGACCACTCAAAATCAATTTATGTAGGCCCTCCTAACTACACTAAAAATGTATCCCCTCAAAGAATCTTCCCAAACTTATAATCAAACAAACCAAAAGCAGTAAGTTCCAATGCACGGTATGCTGTTTTAACTGTAACTTATTCAGACCCACTCACACAATGCATGACTTACCCTGCTCATAGAATCAAAGCACTTCCTGACCAAAGATTCCACATCATTAGGTCTATCTTGAACATTTATCCAGTCTAGCAAAGAAACATTAAAAAAGGGCAGATCACTGTCTTTAGCATCTACTGAAGCTTCTTCTTGCTGGACAGTACTTTGACAAGACTCCCTAAGTTCTTTGCCACGTTCAGCATTGGTGGGATCTGGAGCTACGTGCTCCCCTGACTTGTGAAATGAGGTTAACAAGGATGTGTTAGCTGTTCTAGGCATATCAGGAGAGAGCACCAGTTCAGTGGATCTTTTCATCTCAGTTTTCTCTGAGCCTTCATGTTCATTTAACGAATCCAGTTTTCCCAAACATTCCCTGTAACTATGTCTGGTTAGGCACTCCAGCAGCGGAATCTTGGCCATTACGGAAACTGCAGTTCCTAAACTTAATATACAAAACATGAGTTAGTAAACAGAGTATGCTCTAATATCATTCAATGAAATCACAGCGTACTTCAAAACACCAGTCTTACTACTGTTCCATGTATTACTCACAAATAAGCTCATTAGCCAGCTAAAAGTACAGCTTAGCAGAGAGGTGACCATTAACATTAAAATACAAATTTATAGCAAAGCTAGCTAGATTATACTAAATAAGTAGACACTGACTTTTTAATCAAACTTTTTTCAAATAAAGCCTCTTTATTAAAATTTATGAAGACTGACCATAACAATCCCTCACAGCATAGCATCGCCTTTACAACAATCAAATACACTTAATATATTGAAAGCACAGGATAAAATTAACAATTTTAGCCTTAGGGTAACTCTTATACTCACCACATCAGGAAAATGGACCGAGAGAAGCTGTTAAAGGATATGAGGAAAATATGAAATCTTTGAGATTTCATAAAAATATATATAAAAAGATTCAGGTCCTTAAAGTAAACTGATGTGAATTGGAGGACTCCCTCCTAAACAGGTACTTGAAAAGTTTATTGCAATAAACACTTTAAAATGATCCTTTTAATACTAATTATCCATTCTCTTTTCTACCAATATTTCTTCCAAAGTCATCTAAGACTAAAACTTGTCCTAAACAGTGAGTCTAAATACAGAGAAGACTGAGGGACAGAAGGAGTCATGTGAACTGACTCAGATGTAAGTCATCTAAAATGAAACTTATAGTAAAAATGTTTGTCTAACACAGGAAAGGACTTGGATTGAGTCCCAAGAATCACTTTTAAAAATGCAAAAATCAAAGGAAAGGAAAATAAGAAAAAATGCTATCAGTTCTAATGCAAACTCAAAGTAAAGAAACATAAAACCAAAAACCTGAATACAAAATCTGGAGAGCACATGTACTAGCATGCATTCACAATTATTTTTCTAAGTTTGAATTATTGCTCATTTGCATATTAATTATAGATTATAGTCCTTTCCTTCCAAAACCCAATGGTATTTGATGCCTTATATGTAAATGACTTATACTGGGATGGCAATATTTTTAAAGCAGCAAAATTTTCCATGTCTACTGTCTTTTTCATTTACATGAGATGTAGGTTCTGGTCTTTTGTTTTCTCTCCTCCAACATACATTTTCTCTAGTGGGCAAAAGATAGGAAAAGATTCTTTTGTTTTACAAATTACTCCAAGTCTTTTATATAATTAACTCAAAAAAGTATGTGGGAATCAAAATATGTACTTTTAAAAACTACATTAAATCAAAATTTAGAACCAGGCATGGTGCTGAATGCCTTCAATCCCAGCACTTGGGAAGCAGAGGCAGGCAGATTTTTGTGAGTTGGAGGTCAGCCTGGTCTACAGAGTAAGTTCAAGAAGAGTCAGGGTTACACAGAGTGACCCTGTCTCAAAAAAAGAAAGGAGAAAAAAAAATAACAACAACAAAAAACAAAAAAAACCCAGAAACAAAAAACTGCAACTTAACGAAAGTATGACTCTAAAAACAGGCCAATGAGATGGCTGAGTGTAACAGGGGTGGCTTGAATCCCACAGTGGAAGGAGAGAACAAACATCTAAAAGTTGTCCTGACTTCTACATAAGCACCATGAAATGTACATACCTGTACTTACACACAAAATGATAACAATAATCACATAAAATGCTTTTTATAGACTCTAAAAATAACCATTATTTAAATAAACATATGACCAAGGAACAACATCTAGCTACTATAAAACTATTGATAAAGACATTTTAAACATCCACTTAATGATAAACATACTGAGTAAGTTTTAACTTGATGTCTTCTATGGATTGCAGATAATCTGAATAAATACTTTCAAACTTGAAAAGAAGTTTTTGGTATGAATTTGAACAGTCCTCCAGATTAGCCATGATTGCAGCCCAGCCTTGGTGCTGAAGATGTTCATCGTGGACAAGACCTTCACAAAAAGAACAAAGCTTCTTGGCAACTTCATACATTTCCTGTTTGAAAATGGAAAATAAAAGAAAATAATCGCCTGTTTGTACACGTTTGCAGATAGATAGATAGATAGATAGATAGATACATACATACATACATACATACCCGTACATTCATTTTCACAAACATGAAAGACTGAAAATGCAATCAGATTCTAGACTTATATAACACAATTTGAAATTGTTATAAAAGGCAGGGACCCTCAAAACATAAAATTACTTTGTGTATGTCTGTGTCTATGTATGTGCTGTGGTGTACATGTGTGGTACACTGTCAAGAACATGAGCATGGGAGCCTAAGAGGGTGATGGGCGTCCGATCACTTTCCACTTTATTCCTCTGAAGGAAAGTCTGAGTCTGGACCTAGACTGGTGGCCAGCAAGCGGTAGTGACACTTCTGTCTACTGACTCCCAGTCACTAGGATCAGCACATGCCATCAGTCCTGGCTTTTTGAATAGATGTTTGGTCTCAACTTTTTATGCTTGACCAGCAAATGTTCTTACCAAGTGACACACTCTGCAGCTCTATGAGCCAAATGACTTAAAAACATATGGCTGGAATTCAGTTTTTGAAAAAAGAAGTACCAAGTGCAAACTGATAAAACACAATGTAGGAGATTTCTGAATAGGAAAAGTTCCCTGTCACAAAAGATTCTGAATCTATAGAAAGTAAATAACATCAGTCTTAACCACTAAAACAAAACAACAACAACAAAAGGAAAATACTAAAAACTTCCAGAAGGTCAGATCACTTACTTAATGAAAGTACAAAGAGAATATGGACGTAAATTAGGAATGAGAAATTCCAAAGGCTGAAAAAGAATAGCAAATGTAAAATACAACTGTTTAGCAACAAATAGAGGAAAAAGAGAAGAGAGATACATGTCTAAAAACTCACAAAATGCTAACAAAAAAGGAATCAGATTTTACTGATGGCCAGCATGTGGTGCATAACTGTAATACTAGCATTAGAGTGACAGAAGTATGAAGAACACATAAATAGTCAGACACACATGGTGTGTGTCTATCAGAGGAGGAGAGAAAAAGAGCAAGCAGACAGTTAATACTATAAAACATAGTATTGTATATAGAATGTGTGCATTAATTAAGATGTCAATGGAGGAGAGCCGGGCATGGTGGTGCATGCCTTTAATCCCAGCACTTGGGAGACAGAGGCAGGCAGATCTCCATAAGTTCAAGGCCAGCCTGGTCTACAGAGTGTGTTCCAGGATAGCCAGAGCTACACAAAGAAAGCCTGTCTTGAAAAACAGAAACAAAAACAAACAAAGATGTCAGTGGAGGGGCTGGACAGATGGCTCTTCCAAAGGACCAAGATTCAAATTCTAGCAACCACATGACATTTTTAGCTGTCTGTAATGGCTAGGCATTGTGGTGCAGGCCTTTAATCCCAGCACTCAGAAGGCAGAGGCAGCCTGGTACAGAGTCAGTTCCAGGATACCCAGGGCTACACAGAGAAAACCTGTCTGGGGAAAAAACAAAATGTCAGTGGTAGAATGTGCCAGAGGACCAGCTCCCACAGCAAACAACAACAACAAAACAATACAGATTCCCAATGCTCTTGGTTGTCCATCAGAATTTATGGTAAGACCCTAGGACCACACTGCTGAAAACAGCAAACACATTCATCACAGCAAATGAAAACAAGCTGGTACTGATCAGGAAGCGCCCTCCCTGTTGGCTAGCTCTCATACCACTGGAAGTTCCTATTTAAGAAACTGGTGAAGGGGGTGAAGAGTTGGAGAGGTCATCAATACTCTCACCCAGGTGTAAACTCCGTGAACTGCAATGATGACTGGGTAAGAACATTGACCTTTTAAGATAGGTGAACATAGGTGAAATATATTACTGGAGTAATCAACCACTTTCTGATTTAAGCCTGTTCCCCAGGAGGAAACATGCAAGCCTAATATTGAAAATCCAGTGAATAATCCACGTTTGGAAGCTCACAGGACCTAGAGGTAAACCTACTATTATTGGGTAAAATGCATAAATGTTGTTGGACCAAAAGGCTCACCCATGACATCTGCTTACCATTGGCTGAGTCAATCTATATGTATAATGAAAATTAAAAATGAGGGAATACAAAAGCACAAAATAAGAACATTCCAAAAATAGTTGGGTGGTGGTCCATGCCTTTAAAACCAGCACTGGGAATGCAGAGGCAGACTGATCTGAGTTCAAATCCAGCCTGTCCAGGACAGCCAGGACTGCACAGAGAAACCCTGCCTCAATGAAAACACACACACACACACACACAAAACTAACCAACAAAAAAGAATATTTCGGCTGAGCGCTGGTGGCGCATGCCTTTAATTCCAGCACTTGGGAGGCAGAGGCAGGCGGATCTCTGTGAGTTCAAGGCCAGCCTGGTCTACAAAGGGAGTTCCAGACAGCCAGAGATACACAGAGAAACCCTGTCTCAAAATCAAAACAAAACAAAACAAAACAAAAAAAGAATATTCAGGAAATAACTATCATCACAGGGCAAGAGAAATTTATCTCCGTTCTAAAAGAAAACAGCTGACCAATTTCCTTTAACAAAGGTAAGTTACCTAAGCAGCTAAAGTGTCTAAAACTGTCTTTGAAAACAACTTTAAAAGTAAATAGAAATTTCCCCCTACCTAAAACCATACAAGGTCCTAAATAATGAAGCAGTTTCCAAACAGCCTATAAAACAAGAGTAGCAATGACTGGCATTTTTAATTCACTTGAATCTCAACACCAGCATTCCTTACTCTCATTTCAACTATTTAATTTTTAAAATATTTTCATATACAAAAAAAAATCAGCTCACACATAGTATGATTCCCTTCCTCCCTCCCTTCCTTTTTTCAAGACAGTTTCTGAGACAGCCCTGGCTGTTCTAGAACTTGCTCTGTAGACTAGGCTGGTCTTAAACTCACAGAAATCCACCCTGCCTCTGCCTTTAGAGTAATGGGATTAAAAATGTATGCCATTGCCACCACCACCCAGTTTACCTTATGATCCTTACTTAATGCATGAGTATAAACCTGCCATATATTTTTCCTTGTATAACTTATTTTTTCATGCTTTTGTTGATTTACACTTTATTACAGCTTCCTCTAATCAGTTAAAAATACATTAAGTATTTAATATTGCATTTTCTTAGGAGACCAAGATGTCGCCATCACCAAGAGGACCAGAGCTCAGCTCAACTGCAGCACAAAGTCTTTTATCATGATGATGACAACAGCAACAGAATGAAGTCAGCAATCCTGGGTTAAATCACTTCCCATTACCAGCAAATCATAACGCCAGGATGCTTGTACCCAAAGAGGAAAACATCTTTAAAGTCCATGACTAACATGACTAATATATGGACAAATATCAAAAGGTCAGCCCACTCCAAGAAAATCAAATCAAAGCCTGCTGCTCACTATTAGGCTGAACAGCGCTTCATCAACATAATTCACTTTTGCTTCCAATAAATCAGTGTGCCACTTTGATTGTAAGGTGCAAATTGTTCTCACCTCTCTGTTTCCCTACCACAAGAACCTTCTGTCCAGTATTACTACATACCACATCAAACAGAATTACTATTTTACTAAACAACACTGAAACTTTATTTTATTTATTTATTTTTCCTTTATTTTTTATTTCAAGTTACATCTCAATCGCAGTCCCCTCCCTATTCCCCCTCCAGTCCCACCCCCCCCATCCTCTTCCCTTTTTTTTCTTTTAAATTTAAGGTATATATCTTCCACTACAGTTTCCCCTTTCAGTCCAACAAATGGCTCTTTCTCTTATAATAATAAATACAATACAAAACAACAGAGGTAATTAGGCCACAGTTATGAGGGTTATATGGCTTAGCGTACATTCTCAATGTCCAGTCCATATGTATTTGGTACCTGACTTTAACATTCCACTATCCAACCATCTCCATGAGTTTAAAGTTCTATATCTGACTCAACATTCATACTAACTTGCATCAAAATTTTAGAAACATCTTCTTAGATCTATAACACTCTCTTGACTCCTAAACAACTCAAAATTTAATTATGAGACTCTAGCTATCTGTTCTTCAACCACCTCAGAGACCTGAGAGGGATAAATATATCTGATTATATAGGAAGTGCAGGGCCTGCAGCTTCCCAAACTAAGAAATGACATACCAGTGGCTGCCTGGACAGTTCCCATTTTCTCTCCATACATTACAGCATCGATCTTCAGTCATTTGGCCCCGTTTCTCTGACAGACATTGATTGTAGAGCAGGGGTTATGAAGGACTTACCTACCCTGTCTTAGCAGAGCTAGGCTGTCGACTTACCTGCTTCCAGGTTTTGTCCTTTTTGGACAGCATTCTGTCTACAGTTGGGGCAAGGGGCTTTTCCTACCAAGAGATAGGCTTGCGACTAATTCAATCATCTCCCACTGGAGATTCTTCGATGCTCATCTTCTACTTGGAGGAGAATAGGGGGTGCTGTCAGGAGTTGATATGTCTTGATATAAAAAAATCTAAAGTTACGAAAACATCTTTGAATGCCATATTCTGCAGATCTCTTGAGGTTTTTGAAGAGGCCCTATCTATCTCTTATATTAGGGTAAGCAGCTGTTGCTTGTCTAGTAGCAGGTTTATTTCTGATTGGCTTAGAAAGTAACTATAATAGGCTGTCATAGTACCTAACAGAATGACCGGCTTGCATAACTATTAGTTTGCATTTCTTAATTATCCTAAAGAGTTTATGACAATTAGTAGTAAAAGGCCGAAACATCACATTTCATTTTTTTTCTTTACCTCCTAACCCTTCCATCCCATTTCTCTGGGGTGAGGTGTCCTTATATAACAGTCCCTCATCTCAGTTGAGAGGTCGTATGAGGGCCAAGAACCTCCTCATTCATTGGGGGTCTACGAAGCAGTACCATCAGTGAAAAGTGTCTCGTTGCCCAGGAGAGAGAACTACTAAACAAACAAACCAATAAGCAGACAATAGATAAAAAAGACTTAAAAATAGAAAAAATATAATAAAAAATAAAAATTAAAAACTTTTAAGGAGAATATAAACTATGTTACTTCACAGGTTCTAGAAACATTTTCTTCCTTATCTAAAAGTAAAACACAGCAACTTCTTGACAGCTTGGAGCCAATGGGACTACAGTAAAGTAAGAGTAAACTGTAAGAGAAAATAAGGCATGGTGCATGCCTATAGTTCTAGGACTGCGAAAGCTAAGACAGGAGGACTGACAGTGTGACAATAGGAGTTACACAGAAAGACCCTATTTAAAAACAAAAAGGAATGACTGGAACAAAACAGGAAATTCAAACAATCAGCAATAATATATGAGGAATGCAAGTAATGGTGTGAGTCATACAGACTGAGTAGGAGCTTGGTCCCTTCTCTGAGAACTAGAAATGACTAAGGGAAAGGAATTGTTACTAAAGTAATCTGAACTCTACAGTCTAGTCTAACATGGGTACCTAATCAAGTTAGGAATGCTCAAAAGTAATTATCTGACAATCACCACCTAGGGCAGATGCTGGCCAAATCACATTTAAGACAACCTTCTCACACTATCTAGTAATGCACAAGACTAAAATTTTAAAACCTGGAATATTAACTATAAAATATGAGTATTTTCAAAGATTTATTTTTAGTAATTTAAATTGTGTGTGTGTGTTTGTGTGTGCGTGTGAGCGAGCACCAGATAAGTACAGGTTTCTGTGAAAGTTAGAGGCATCAGATACCCTAGAGCTGGGGTTTCAGAAAATTGTGAGTTAACCAACATGGGTCCTGACATCCAAACTCAGGTCCTCTGAGAGAACAACTCATGCTTTTAAACACTGAGCTACCTAACTTCATCCCTAACCCTCAACTCAACACTTAAGCAGAAGAGGCGGTTACAAAGAAGCCTGTAATTAAGAAGAAGAGGCCTGTGAGAGAGTTATCAGGTAAAGCACTCCCCCACCAAGTAGCTGGGTTAATTCCCGAAACTCTATGGTGGGAAGAGAACACTACCACTAGATGTTCTTTGACTTCTATGATTTTCATGTGTGTGAATGTGCACACACAATAAAAAAAAAAAAACATAAAAAAATTTAAAAACCTGTCAGAGGAGAAAAAAGCTGAGTATTTTCCATGTTACCTATGTAGTTCTGGCTTCCCTGCTAGCTAGACTTGAACAATTTTAGAAGCAATTAGTTAAAAGAATTTTTTTATATCATACCACTGCAAGTTGTGTCCTTGAAGCAACAGTGTGAAAAACTGCAGGCATCATAAGAGACTCTTCTACTTTTATTTCCATGTCATTCTCTGTTGAAAAGGTAGTTTTAGGAATAGCAGGTGCACGGTCACATAAGATCATTTCTTTATTAAAAAGAAAAATTGGATTTGTGTCCTGTATCAGAAAATGCAGAAATTATAGAAATATGAATGTTATGAATGAGGAACTGGACAATGCCCTTAATGCAAAACCAGAGTCCCTGTTCCCCATCTGATGAGAAAGCAGAATATGCAGTACAGCACATTTACACCTACCGTCCCAGCGCTGTAAGTACATACTCTTCGGTCTGCAGCCATGCATTCTCCTCCATTGACCACTAGCACCTGGTGCTGAATAGCAATCTTGTATTTGCTTTGAATGGCATGCTTAAGGTCAGCCACACTTAGAAAAAGAAGATCCAGTTATTTACATATGCCTAGTGCTTTTATAAAATCATTTCATAAAACACACATCATAATAAGATTACTATTTCATTCTAACATTTTTCTTTAAAAAAAAAGTAGTACAAGTTTCCTCTTTTTTAAATTAGATACCACAATCAACTGGTTGCCTGTGAATTAAATGCCTATCACTATTAAGTGAATTAGATACCTACTCTGTCATATCTAAAAGTGAGCCCATAAAATACAAGCAGTACACACAATTACTTTCCTGGGTTTTGCATAATGGCAAAAGGTACAAACAAACATACATGTGTGTTTAAACTGGCATCTAGTTTGGTAGAACTCCTCAGAACCCAGGATTTGTGTTAAGATATTCATAATACAATATAGAAAACACATTAAATCTAAACCATGTGAAAAACTCCTTCCTTTCCTATCTCTTGAAAAAAAAAAATCCATAGTCTCATATTATAATCCGCAATTCCAGAAGGAACCTGGCATGTTCAAGGCCAGCCTGGGCTTAGATAATGAGAAAAGTTATCCCTTTAGAAGTAAAACTGCATCAATAAAAGCAAACATATTAAAACATAAACTAGGGTGGAGGGGATAGCCCACTGTGCAAGCAAAAGGACTGAGTTTGAATCCTAGCACTCAGAGTGTTGGTCTCAGTCTGTAGCCTCAGCACTAGGGTATCAAGGAGACTTGTAGATCCCTGGGATGTACTGGCCAGTCAGGTTAGCCAGATCAGAACACGAAAGCCTCCGTCTCAATAGAAAAACAAGTTGAAGGTGACAAAAAAAAGACATCAGACATCTACAAACATGAGCAATGTACCAAGCCTACACCACATATTAAACAAAACAAACAAACAAAAAATCATAAAATAACCCCTTAGTGGCATTTGTGTGTTTGGTAGATGCACTGGTATATTCATCTGTACCTGCATGTGGACATGAGCGGTTGATGCTAGATGTCTTCTTCCATGGCTTTCCACCATATATACTGATATGAGATTTCTCACTGAACCTAAAGCTCACTGTTTTGGCTAGACTGGCCAGACAGCAAGCCCTACAGATTCATGTGTCTCTGCATGCTATCCCTCCCCCGAAAGCTGGGGTTACAGGCACACATACATGGGCATTGAGAATCCAAGCTCAGGTCCTCATGCTTGCAAAACAGAAGCTTCCTTCACCCACTAAGCTAACTCTCTAGTTCCCTTAGTTACATTTTAAAAGCTTTTTATTAGCACATAATGACTATATACATAATGTGCTTAATTATAACATTTTCACAGATCTTATATTCACGTTTCCCCTCGTACCTCCCTTCCACTTTCATTAGTTTTCTTCTCTTTCCAGATACTTCATTCTCATGCTGACCTTTTTTTAAAAGTTAGAGTAAATTCAAGAACATGGGTGAGGAGTTATATACAGGAGTATAAGGATCTTATTATCAGTGGATCCACTAATAAAGAAAATATACTTCTGCCTCCAGTACTAACTAACTATAGATTCTCAGAGGTAAAACTATGTGAGATCCTTCCCAGACCTTAGTGCCATTAAAAACACAACAAAATCCAAGTTTTAGTTTGTGTATGAGTGCTTTTCCTGTGTGTGTACAAATGCCTGGTACCACATGTGTGCCCTGTGCCCACAGAGGGCAGAAGGCAGCATGAGATACCCTGGTACAGGCAGTTGTGAGTCACCATGTCTGTGAACAGAACCTAGCTCCTCTACACAAGCAACAGTTCTCTTAACTGAGGAGCCATCTCTCCAACCATCTTACTGCCATTTTAAATATAAATTATTCCAATTATTTGTAATAAATTCAGTATAATATTATTCTGCAATGTGATCAAATTGTTACAATAATCATTTGTAACAAGTTACAATAACTTGTTGTTGATATCTTGGCCAAAATAGAAAAATATCAGAAATGAGCTGCACTAATTAGACAAAAAAACACTCCATTTGTTTTATTCTCTCAGTCATAAGCAAAACAAACTCACTGACTTTATTCACACAAGAATAAAAATAGCACATGGCCAAGATAACTCAGTGGGTAAAGGCATTTACTGTCAAGCTTGATTACCTGATTTTAATACCCAGGATCTAGATGGTAAAGAGAACCAATTAGCACAAACTGTCCTCTGTTTTCCACATATGTACCTTTGCATGTGCACACATAAACACACACACACACACAAATAAAATGTAATACAAAATTTTAAAACATACAAACTACCAAAAACAGCAAAGATATTCACATTCCTCTGATAAGCTTTTAGTTTGGAATAACACCTTTCGTTTATTGTGAATAAGATAATCATATAAAAATCAGAGCAGAATTTAAAGAATTTAATGTAATTTTAGTATTTCAAAATTATTACAATTATGTATGGGGCCCGCAGGTCAAAAGAAGGCACTGGTTCCCCTGGAACTGAAGATACAGATAGTTGTGAGCTGCCATATGGATGCTGTGACTCAAACTGTATTCTCAAGAGCAACAAGTGCTCTTTAGTCACTAAGCAAACTCTCTCTAGA
The DNA here is from genome assembly GCA_907164525.1 of Lophiomys imhausi. NCBI lineage: Eukaryota > Metazoa > Chordata > Mammalia > Rodentia > Muridae > Lophiomys > Lophiomys imhausi. Next base: position 744,592 of record CAJQZJ010000271.1, on the reverse strand, counting down.
CCAAGTTGATTTTAGAAGTAGGGTTTTTACATGTTTGTATGTGTAAGCACATGTGTGTGGGTACATATAAACATACACAGGTTACACAGAGCTTCATGTTCATGTTATCCTCAGTCAGTGTTATCCTCAAGAAGACAATTTATCTCCTAGAAGACAGCATCTCTCATTGTCCTGAATTTCACCAAATTAGGCTAGACTGTCTATCCAGTGCGTCCCAGGCATCTTCGCAAACTTGGATTACAAGAGCACAACATGAAAACTGTCATTCCTATATGGGTTCTTGGCTTTAAACTCAATCCCCTCCACAGTAGAATGTTTTCTTAAAATGAGGTCATTTTCTTTCATTATGTCCAGATGGAAAGCCAGAGGATAAGTGAAATACAACTCACGTTTGTACAGTTAGCTCAGTGTCAAATGTCAGAGTGGTTCCAGTGTTAACCAGAAACACATATAACTTCATGATGATCTTTCTGCAATCTGTGAGCAGTACCTCACCCTCTGATGCGGTTCCTAAGCGGAAAAACAAATGGAATAATTCAAAACTAAGTTCAAATACCTTCATCACTATGATAGAACAGTCTTACTATACAACAACAATAAAAAAAAATCTTAAAATCAAAAACTTATTTTAAGATAACCAATTGGACAATGCAGCCAGTTCATGTTTTGTTTTTGTTTTAAACAAGACTAGAAAAGTGCAACAGTTCTACACTGGACAGTTAACGTGTTTGCAGAAAGCAAGAGGCCCACCACTAGAAAAATAATGTACATAATTTTTCATGTTTTCCACATTAGGAATAAAAATTGGGGGGGCCTGAAGGTGTGTAGTTCAACAGAATAATTGATTTGCATTCGAGAGGCTCTAAGTTTATTCCTCTTTGTGGAGTAAAACAACATAAAAACAATGTGTGTGGGGTGGAGGGGGAATTATATACTTGTAATCCCAGCACTCAGGAGGTTGAGGCAGAAGATGGCTTGGAGTTCAAAGCCATATTAATTAAGTTCCATGCTGGATGTGGTGGTGAACACCTTTAACCCCTGCACTGGGGAGGGAGAGGCAAGTGGATAGATGGAGGCCAGCCTGGTCTACAAAGAGAGTTTCAACACAGCCAGGGTTATTACACAGAGAAATCCTGTCCTGGGGGAAAAAAACAAACAAAGAAAGAAAGAGGGGGGGAGAAAGAGAGAGAAAGAAAAGAGAAAGAAAGAAAAGAAAAGGAAAAAGAAAAGAAAGAGGTGCAGGTCAGCCTAGGAAGCAGTGATTTTGACCTCAAAACAAAAACTTGCTGGGTGGAGGTGCATACCTCTAATCCCAGCAGCCAGGAGGCAGAGGCAGGCAGATGTCTGTGAGGTCGAGTCCAGCCTGGTCTATAAAGCTAGTCCAGGACAAGATCACCTCTTGTCTCAAAAAACAAAAATAACCAAACAACCAAAAACACCTTAACCCCCAAAGGCACTGTTCTTCCTATTTCAGGAAGTAAATGAAGATACAATTAGCTGGAAAGATGGCTCAGCAGGTAAAACACTTGCTCTTCAAGCAAGAGGATATGAGTTCAAATCCCAAGTACCCATTGTAAACAGCAGGGCAAGTCATGGGCAAGCTGATAATCCAAATACTGGAAAAGGAAGAGATAGGAAGCTCACTGGCTTGCAGGCTGTCAACCTAGCTCCAGGTTAAGAGACAGATCTTGTCTCAAGGGAATAAGGTAGAAGAGTGATTGAACAAGACAATTTACATCTTCTGCTGGCCTCAGTGCTTGGATACAGGACCATACATATACACAATACACTGTGCACACACACTCAGAGACAGAGAACAGCCATTACTTTCAAGTTAATGAAAATTTCTCTCTCTCTCTCTCTCTCTCTCTCTCTATATATATATATATATATATAAACACACACACACACACACACACACACACACACACACACACACAAATACTCAATTCCCAATTCCTACTTGGTTGCTGCTTAATCTGTATTCTAGCTCCATAAAGAGCTAGACTACTCCACCTGAAACACTGTTCAACCCCAAACCCCCTTCCCACTCCCAAATGCCAGAAGCCAGAGGCTGGACAGATGGCTTAGTGGTTAAGAGCATTTGTTGTCCTTGTAAGACCCAGGTTCAATTCCCAGTGCTCACATGGTGGCTCACAACTCTGTTTTTAGTTCCAGAAGATCCAATGTTCTCTTCTGGCTCCTGAAAGCATCAGACCCAAACATACACATAGGCAAACACTTATACACAGAAAATAAAAAATACACCCTTAAAAACAATAAAGACCACCCTCTAGCACAAGTATAAACTAAATGGATCTCAAAATGAGAATATTTAAAACTGCTGTAATTAACTTGGTTCAATTTAAAAAGTAATTTATGAAAGTTTCATAATCAATAAAATACCAAGACTGGACTTTTAAGATCTTCATGATTTTATTATTTTTTTAAAAAGTAGGAAGTAGCCGGGCGGTGGTGGCGCACGCCTTTAATCCCAGCACTTGGGAGGCAGAGGCAGGTGGATCTCTGTGAGTTCAAGGCCAGCCTGGTCTACAAAGTGAGTCCAGGACAGCCAGGGCTACACAAAGAAACCCTGTCTCGAAAAACCAAAAAAAAAAAAAGTAGGAAGTAGAAATCCTATAGACAAATGAAAGTGATAAAATTAACCTCTCAGACTTAGATATGTTTATGTTCTTCCCTTCTGAGTTATAAAATTTTCAGTAAGAAAAGGCAAATAAAGGTTTTTAAACTATGTCAGTGGATCAAAAACACAGTTATGAAGGTGTAAGTAGGACTTACCACCAGGTACTGTGAAGAGCACTACTAAGTTTCTTAAACGATTACAAGTATCTTATATGTGCTTGCTTGATATTGGCAACTGTGTGGCATTACTGGTGAAGTTCAGAGAACTGGAAAAGAGAAATTGCAAAGTCACTATAAAGAAATAATTCAATGTCAAAGCAACATACAGTTTAATTTTCTTTTCTTGTGAAACTGTCATTTGCATTAATAGTTCTCTAGCTGGGCCAGTCCCCTTTCCACCTGCATATTCACTGAACCCACAGTTACGATGCAGAGCCACAATGTTCCACTAGAGACAAAAGTCAACAAATGAACATCCACAGATGCTACTTCTACAGCCATCCTTCACACCTTAAAACAGTGATCAGACAGGTGTGATGGAAGGAGGAGGATCAGGTGTTACTGTAGATCATCTTGGGCTACACTAAAGACAGGGTTGGAGTAACAAAAGTAAGAAAGAACCCAGCCTGTAGAGTCAGGCAGTTCAGAGTGGGAACACCTCATAACTTTTTTTTTCAAGATTTTAATTATTTTCAGTAGTGTTTGTGTGTACATGTACTTGTGCACATGCATGTAAATGCATGTGCACACTGCAGCAAAAGGCACTGGATCTCACTGGAGCTATAACAGCAGGTAAGGTAGCTGTGAGGCAACCCAAAAAGGTGCTGGGAACCAACTCTACCAGAACAGCTCATTCTTGATAGAAGACCATCTCTCTATGTACTCTCACTATTTTTAGACACTTAAACATATTTAACCATTTCAGTACCTAGTGTGGGCTAGATAGCTCCAGAGTTACATAAGGTCACATGCTGCCAAGCCTAATGGTTGATGATGGAAAGAACCAAATCCCACAAGTTGGCCTTGTAACCTCCCACACATGAACTCTGGCGTGCACATACCCATATTCATACATATACACACAAAATAAATAAGAGTAAGAAAAAAAATTTTTTTAGGTTTTTCAAGACAGGATTGCTCTGTGTATCCTTGACTGTCCTGGACTCACTTTGTAGACCAGGCTGGCCTTGAACTCACAGAGATCCACCTGCCTCTGTCCCTGGTATGGTTGTACATACTAATACTTCTAACAACCAAACCTCAAACCTAGATCAAGTTTGAATAATCTATAAAAATCCTTCTGAAACTAAACATATCCAATTATTTCATAATATGCACATCTTCAATCTGGCTTTTTGTAAAACTTAACTCCTAATTCTCCTTGCTTTTGGTTTCTCATTTCTCTTTGCTTATTGAATCTGCATTCACCTAGTATACAACATGATATCTAGCACTTCTAACAAGCACAGACTTTAACACATCTATCCTGACAATTCTAATCTATAAATCTAAATATTTATAGATTATCTACCCCATTCCTCCTTTTACTGTAGCAAATCAGATTCTCATTGATTACAACTTCTCAGTTTGTCTCTTATTTCCTCTTGGCTAATACACTATCTTCCACAGCCTTCAAAGACATCAGTCTATATAGGAAGGAAGATTGTAGTAGTGTAACCTGCAATGAACACACAGGCCACCACAGCAGGAGGACTTCAAGTTACAAGGCAGCCTGGGGCACACAAAAACATTGCCAGAGAAGGCCAAAGACAAAGAGATAGACACTTGGTCATAAATGCTAAATGAATCCAGGTTCTCCTGTTATGTAAACTTTATTACAATCAGTTGATAGTGCCAGCTACTACTCTAAGTATTTACAACATCCTGGGAAGCTAGTCTATTTTCTTTCATGTTTTCTGAAAAAGGCATTCAGGATATAGTCCAGACTGCTCTCAAACTATTAATCTTCCTATCTTGAGTCTCCAATGCTGAGATTATAGACAGTCTTTTACCATGTTAGTTTTCTGTTTCCTTAAATACTTTCATTGATCCTTGGGAGAAAAAAAAATTCCTACAAAGAAGATTGTATTGTTATTTTATGTAAGAAAACTAAGGAGTTAGTGTCATAAGTTAATGAGTACTGACTCAAAGTTATATAACCCAAGTCTTCCATTTTTTGCCTTCAACAATCATTATAAATATTGAAGACACCAAAGTTCCTATTCCCACCCTTCTAGGCCTATATCACACTGTTCAAATTCCTTGAAGCTACAAGTTGCTCAGTGTCATCTCTGAGCCTCCAGGACAGTAGTTTTCCCTGGTTAGAATTCTCCCAGTCCCTGTGATTCTACACATTCTAATCTGATCACTTTCCTCCTGCCATAGCTTCACACATACCCATTTTCTTTGATAGACAGTCACATGAAATTCATCACTTCATTAGTTATGCTTTATATTCTATATACATTAAAATATTTCTCATACATTTTTCACCTCTAAAAAAAAAAGGAACTTTTCAATGCAAAGATTTGAACTTGGCTAAGCCCAACATAAACAAGTAACTACCTACCCAACTGTTATAGACATAGTAAAGCTGGACGGGCTGAGCCAGTCTCAAAAGACTTTGGATTTGTAAACTGTTGAGATTGGGAAAGACTTAGGGGACATTTGGAATTGGATTAAACACATGTTATGATTCAGCCATGAGCACATGGGGCCAGGGAGTAGAATCTGTAGAGTCTAAACGAGAAATGACCAACACGTTCCCAAAAGGTTCACATATCTGAACAATTTGTCCCTGACTGATGATATTGTTTGGGGAGTCTTCATTAAGAAATCCATCATGGGGACTGGAGAGATGGCTCAGTGTTTAAGAGCGCCAACTGCTCTTCCAAGGACCTGGGTTCAAATCCCAGCACCCACATGGAGGTTCACAGCTGTCTGTAATTGCCAGGCGTGGTGATAAAGGCCTTTAATCCCAGCACTCAGAGGGCAGAGGCAGGTGGATCTCTGTGACCTCATTTCTAACCTGGTCTACAAAGTGAGTCGAGCAGAGCCAAGGATACGCAGAGAAACCCTGTCTCAAAAAACAAAAACAAAACTGCTACACCAAAACACTCATTTTTTTGTTTGTTTGTCTGATGTTGAGAAATAGCCTAATTATGCAGCCTAAACAGGTTCTAAACTTGGCTCAAGCTCCAAGTGTTGAGATTACAGGGACACATCACTATTCCAGTCTTTCACTGCTCCTGGAGTGCGTTGCAAACTTGCTGCTTTTACCAATCCATACTCCTCAGGTCATATATCCCATTTACAGGGTTACCATGTCCTTGCCAGTCACAATTCACTTCTTTAGGTCAACATGCCATCTTTGACTGCCAATAGGGTTGTTACTAGTTCACAAATTCCCTACTGTGGTGGTTTCAATAGGAATGGCCACAGAGACTCATGAGTTTGAATGTTTGACCCATGGGGAATGGCACTATAGGGAGGTGTGGTCTTATTGGAGGAAATGTATCAATGTAGGGGCAGGCTATGAGGTCTGCTATGCTGAAACTACGCTCAGTGTGGTAGAAGGTCTCTTTTTGCCACCTGTGGATTAAGATGTAGAACTCTCTCTGCTTTCCAAGCACCATGTCTCCTTGCAAGCTGTCATGCTTCCCACCATGACAATAATGAACTAAACCTCTGAAACTGTAAGCCATCCCCAATTAAAAGTTTTCCTTTGGGCTGGAGAGATAGCTCAGCAGTTAAGTGCACTGGCTGTCCTTCCAAAGGACCTGGGTTCAAATCCCAGCACCAGATTGCAGTTCACAGCTATCTTAATGGCTGGGCGTGGTGGTACACGCCTTTAATCCCAGCACTTGGGAGGCAGAGGCAGGTGGATCTTTGTGAGTTCAAGGCTAGCCTGTTTACAAAGTGAGTCCAGTACAGCCAAGGTTACACAGAGAAACCCTGTCTTGAAAAAAACCAAAAAAAAAAAAACAAAAACAAAAACAAAAGAAACTTTTCCTTTATAAGAGTAGCCTTTGTCATGGTGGGTCTTCACAGCAATAAAACTCTGACAAAGACACCTACTGAACATATCAGGCACTAAATTAGAAGAGTGTAACAATGCAATGACCTCTAAACCATTATAAACTTCAATAGTTTATTGTTTTCAACTAGGAAAACAAAAAAGATAAACTCTACTGTACAGAGCCGCCATAATTACATATTAGGCAAGGTCTCACACACACACACACACACACTCACAGACTCATATTTTATACACATAAGTGCCAAGCATTTGTTATTTAGCTCAAGTCTAACAGCTTCTAAAGATATGTTGAGAAGCAAACCCCTGACCTACTCAGATATGGAAGCCCATGCTTTTATTCATTGTTTTACAGCTATAAGATTGGCATCTTTGAGGAGGCTGATTTAGGATGACTACTGTGAATTCCAAGATTGGAAGCTCTACTAAGAAGCTCCCTCTTGAATCTGCACCCCCATTCTCTACATGCCATTAATTACAGCTAACCAAGTCCTGCCTAAGAACAGAGAAACCAAGCCAATAATAAGGCTCCACCTATATTTATGGTCTATATAATGTCACTGGATAAATTTTGGCCACAAATGCTTTTATTTATCCATACATCCAAGAATGTGGTACATGGCCAGGAGTGGTGGTGCACACTTTTAATCCTGGCATTCCTGGGAGGCAGAAGCAGGTGGATCTCTGTGAGTTCCCGTCTGGTCTACAGAGAGTTCTAAGACATCTGGGACTACACAGAGAAACCCTGTCTTGAAAAATCAGTAAATAAATAAATAAATATATACATACATACATACATACATACATGAATGAATGAATGAATCAATGAATGAGGTACATAAAGTTAGCAATCATTGCTCTCACCAAGAGACTGCTACAATCATTATTCTAAGTAGGCTTCATGTACATTGCCTTATCTATCACAACATGTAAAGACAATATTTCTGTTGTTTCTATTCGCAAATGAAGATTCAGAAGTTACTTAGCCTGCTTAATTAGAAATGCAGCAAATAAAAATTCCAGGGGCCCTGCTCCTAGAGGCATTACAGGTGTTACTGCTGTGTTACATGTGCATCAGTAGGTGGCAGAGAGGAGAGAGGCTATATCTACATTCAGTGTTCTGACCTGTGAACATCTGAATGAAGAGTAGTCTAACACTCCTGGAGAAAAAAAAGCAAGCTGGGTACCAATACCACTTTGGCACCATGGGGTAGCCTGCGATGACTACCACACCAGTACCAGGAAAGCACCAGATGGGCTCCCAGGAAACAAACCAGAAACCAGAACTCTGCCTGGCCCTGGATGTGGGGGTTGTGGGTGAGCCAGCTCTAAGGAACTGAGTGTGGGAGAGCCAGCCCAGCCTTCAGTCTGCTATGTGATGGTGCTGGCTAGGGAGAGATTCCCTCCCCTCCCTTTTGGCCTCACTACTGACCAACAGGAGATCTGGCCCAGATGGGGTCATAAGAGCAGGAGACCTGTCCCTATCCGTCACATGCTGCAGTACTCAGGAGAGCAGGCCCTGCACCTTTCCATAGTAGAACTGGCCATGCCAGTGGGGGTTGCAGGTCCAGAACCAGGGCTTTGAGTTGGCCCAACATCTACCTCATGGATGAACTGCTGGAGTGCAAGAAGAGGTCAGTTCCATAATCCAAAACTACAGGATCTACAAGACACAGTACAGTTACAGCATATTTGAGAGGAGTTCCAGTGAGGGTCTATTATTGATGGAGTAGTGTAAACCAGGGGACTCGTACCAGACCAAGAAGTCCTTATAATGAACATTTGCAAGCAGAATGTGTGGACAAAGGGGAATATTGTGAGACATTCTCAGATACACTGAAGCTTCCACAATGAGCTGTTATTTTTTATGCTGGGACAGATTGCAAGGGTGGAGGGTGGGTCTGGGGAGAGGTGGTAGATGGGAGGTGCATGAGGTGAAATTTACAAAATAAAAATTTTTCAAGAATTAAAAAAAAAATTGCAGGGGCTGAACCCAAGTCAGTTTGTTACATAATTTAAATTAAAAAAAAATAGCAGATCCAAGATAGTGGCGGCACATACGGACGCATTTTAAGCTTGGGGAAAACCGCGAATGCTACAAAACTCTGTACAAAAATATCTAAGAGACCCGACCCCCGCCCCCACCTCGGTCTCATCCAACTACCCAGGGACCATTAAAAGTCCCTGGGCAGGACGCTCCCTCCCACTCTCGGACACGCACAGAAGCCGCTGAATCCGGGAATCGGGATCCCCCTCCCCCAAAAGGAGAGACATGCTAATACTCAGCGGGCAGATTCAGACCCCCACACACACAAATACTCTCCAGCCGGCTTCCCCCCCCTCACAAAAAAAATGGGCTTGCACACATGCGGGAGAGCGCACGGCTCTGCGGCAGAATACCCATCAGGCTGTAGATTATTGCAACCCACTGCTGCTTACGGGAACTTGGTCGACCGTGACACACACACACACAACACACACACACACACACACACACACACACACACAACACACACACACACACACACACACACACACACCACACACACACACACAACACACACACACACACACACACACACACCCCCTCCCCAGTTTCCAGAGGCGGCTCCAGTGGGGGGAAGGCGGATTTCACCCACCATAGGATTCAATCCTGGGCAAACCGTGAAGTCTTTTCCATTATTATTGGTCTTTTTTTGCTACTACGGACATTTCCGGCTGGAAGCCAGAGCTTAAGTGTATACAGCTCCGCTCCCTTTGATAAGTGAAGTCTCCACCCGAGAGGCAGGGTGGAAAAACAAACCTTACAAGAGTGGAGTTAGGCAACTCGACTGCTACACTAAAGCGCCCCCTTTGGATCTAAGAATAGAAGACAACAGGAACAGACGGCTAAGACAAACGGCCAAGCGCCCCAGAAAAAGCAGGACTCAAGGCGGAATGACTCCAACAAAAGAAAGTGATGCCATTTCAGGCAACCCGGATCAAATCACCACGACTGAAACACATGAAAAAAATAACAATTTTACATTATGGAAAGTGATAGAGTCCCTTCAAGAAGAACTTAAATTCATGAAGGAATTCAAAGAGGCCACAATTTCACAAACGAAAACTATGGAGAACACCATTAGAGAACTTCAAAACAAGGTAGCTCAGCTTGAACACGAAAAGGATAGGGCAATAGAAGACTTCCAGGCAAAGACAAGCAATTTGGAGCAGGAAATGTACAAAACGAATAAAACCATCCAGGAAATGAAAACGGAAATGGAAACAATAAAGAAAACACAGTCAGAGTTAAAAATGGAAATGGAGAGCCAAGGGAAGAGAACAGGAACTATGGATATCAGTACCAAAAACAGGATCCAAGAGATGGAAGACAGGATCTCAGGCATGGAAGATTCCATAAAAGAAATCAGTACAACATCCAAAGAAAATGAGAAAGCTAAAAAATCTCTCACCCACAACATCCAAGAAATCAAGGACTCAATGAAAAGAATGAACCTAAGAATTATAGGCGAAAAGGAAAGAGAAGACTCCCGACTCCAGGATCCAGGAAATATCTTCAACAAAATCATAGAAGAAAACTTCCCAAACCGAAAGAAAGAGATGCCAATAAAAATCCAAGAAAATGAAAACTACACCCAAGAAAACAGAGGAAATAGAAATCTCCACAGCAACTAAACAAAAAGAAGCACAAGACAACCACCTATACCAAAATAATGGGAAATAACAACCCCTGGTCACTAATATCCATCAACATCAATGGACTCAACTCACCAATAAAAAGACACAGACTTACAGACTGGATCCGTAAACAAGACCCATCTTTTTGCTGCATACAAGAAACACATCTCACTATTGAAGATAGACACTATCTCAAAGTAAAGAGCTGGGAAAAGGTCTTCCAAGCGAATGGACCCAGGAAGCAAGCTGGAGAAGCCATCCTAATATCGAACAAAACAGACTTCCAAGTGAAGTTAATAAAAAAAGACAGAGAAGGGCACTACACACTCATTAAGGGAAATATCCATCAGGAGGACATCTCAATATTGAACATCTATGCCCCAAATACAAAACCACCTACATCTGTAAAAGAAACGCTTCTAAAACTTAAATCACACATCGATCCCAATACTTTAGTAGTGGGAGACTTCAACACCCCACTCACAACAATGGACAGATCATCAAGACAGAAGCCAAACAAAGAAATAATGAGTCTAACAGAGATCATGAACCAAATGGAGCTAACAGATATCTACAGAACGTTTCAACTAAACACAAAAGAATACACCTTCTTCTCAGCACCGCATGGAACCTTCTCGAAAATTGACCATATAGTTGGACACAAAGATAGCCTCAACAGATACAAGAAAATTGAAATAACCCCTTGTATCTTATCAGACCACCATAGAATCAAGCTGGACTTCAACAGCAAAAGAATCAACAGAAAGGCTACACGCACATAGAAATTGAACAACTCTTTACTAGATGACTATTGGGTCAGGGAAGAAATAAAGAAGGAAATAAAAGACTTCTTAAAATCCAACGAAAATGAAGACACAACATACCCAAACCTATGGAACACAATGAAAGCGGTGCTACAAGGAAAATTCATAGCACTGAGTGCCTTCAAAAAGAAAATTGTGACAGGTCATATTAATGAATTAGCAGCCAAACTGGGTGAATTGGAAAAAAAAGAAGCAAACACCCTAAAAGGAGCAGAAGGCAGGAGATTATCAAACTTAGGGCTGAAATCAACAACTTAGAAACAAAAAGAACTAT
>CAJQZJ010000271.1:721779-733034 GCA_907164525.1 Lophiomys imhausi | reverse complement strand
AAAAAAAAAAAAAAAAAAATCAATGAAACCAAGAGTTGGTTCTTTGAGAAAATCAACAAAACAGACAGACCCTTAGCCAAATTAACTAAAAGACAGAGGAAAAAAAAAACCCAAGTCAACAAAATCAGAAATCAAAAGGGAGAAATAACAACAGACATTGAGGAAATCCAGAAAATATTTAGGTCCTACTTTAAAAATCCATACTCCACCAAATTTGAGAACTCAAGAGAAATGGACAATTTTCTCGATAGAGTCCACCTACCGAAGCTAAATCAAGATCAGATTAACAGATTAAACAGCCCTATAACTCCTAAGGAAATAGTCATTAAAAATCTCCCAACCAAAAAAAGCCCAGGGCCAGATGGCCTTAGCACGGAATTCTACCAAACCTTCAAAGAGGAGCTAACACCAATAATCTTCAAATTCTTTCACCAAACAGAATTAGAAAGAACATTGCCAAACTCATTCTATGAGGCCACAGACACCCTGATTCCTAAACCACACAAAGACCCAACAAAGAAAGAGAACTTCAGACCAATCTCCCTCATGAACATAGATGCAAAAATACTTAATAAAATACTAGCAAACTGAATTCAAGAACACATCAAAAGTATCATACACCATGATCAAGTAGGCTTCATCCCAGGAATGCAGGTATGGTTCAACATACGAAAGTCTATCAACGTAATTCATCATATAAACAAGATGAAAGAAAAAAACCACATGATAATCTCGCTAGATGCAGAAAAAGCATTTGACAAAATCCAACACCCCTTCATGCTAAAAGTTCTGGAGAGAACGGGCATACAAGGACCATACCTAGAAATAATAAAGACAATATACAACAAGCCAGTGGCCAAAATCAAATTAAATGGCGAGAAGCTTGAAGCATTTCCTCTAAACTCAGGGACAAGACAAGGATGTCCACTTTGACCATATTTCTTCAATATAGTACTTGAAGTGCTCTCTAGAGCAATAAGACAACTAAAGGAGATCAAAGGGATAAACACTGGAAACGAAGAAGTAAAATTATTCCTATTTGCAGATGACATGATAGTATACATAAGCGACCCCAAAAATTTCACCAGAGAACTCTTACAGCTGATAAACACCTTCAGAAAGGTGGCTGGATACAAAATTAATTCAAAAAAATCAGAAGCCCTTCTTTATACAACAAACAAATGGGCTGAGAAAGAAATAAGGGAAACAACCCCTTTCACAATAGCCACAAACAATATAAAATACCTGGGGGTAACTCTAACCAAGCAAGTAAAGGACCTATATAACAAGAACTTCAAGCCCTTGAAGAAAGAAATGGAAGAGGCCTTTAGAAGATGGAAAGATCTCCCATGCTCATGGATAGGTAGGATCAACATAATAAAAATGGCTATCCTACCAAAAGCAACATATAGATTCAATGCAATTCCTATCAAAATACCAACACAATTCTTTATAGACTTGGAAACATCTACTCTCAATTTCATATGGAACAACAAATAACCCAGAATAGCTAAATCAATCCTTTACAATAAAAAAACATCTGGAGGTATCACCATCCCAGATTTAAAGCTGTACTACAGAGCAATAGTTGTAAAAACAGCATGGTATTGGTATAGAAACAGACCAGTAGATCAATGAAATCGAATTGAAGATCCAGAAATAGACCCACACACTTATGGCCACCTAATTTTTGACAAAGAAGCCAAAACGGCACAATGGAAGAAGGACATCATCTTCAACAAATGGTGCTGGTCCAACTGGATGTCCACTTGTAAAAGAATGAAATTAGACCCATACTTATCACCTTGTACAAAACTTAAATCCAAGTGGCTCAAAGACCTTAACATAAGGTCGGTCACACTAAATCTACTAGAAGAAAAAGTGGGAAAAACCCTCAAACTCATTGGCACAGGTGACAACTTCCTGAACAGAACACCAACAGCTCAAGACCTGAGATCAACAATCAATAAATGGGACCTCATGAAACTGAAAAGCTTCTGTAAGGCAAAAGACACTGTCATTTGAACAAAACGGCAGCCTACAGACTGGGAGAAAATCTTCACCAACCCCACATCTGACAGAGGGCTAATATCCAAAATCTACAAAGAACTCAAGAAATTAAATGCCAAGAAACCAAATAATCCAATCAAAAAATGGGGGACAGAGCTAAATAGAGAATTCAAAGGAGGAATCCCTAATGGCTGAGAGACACTTGAAGAAATGCTCAACATCCTTAATCATCAGAGAAATGCAACTCAAGATGACTCTGAGATTCCATCTCACACCTGTCAGAATGGCAAAGATCAAAAGCTCAAATGACAGCACATGCTGGCGAGGGTATGGAGAAAATGAACCCTAGTCCATTGCTGGTGGGAGTGCAGGCTTGTGCAACCACTATGGAAGTCAGTATGGTGATATCTTAGAAAAGTTGGAATAGCTTTGCCTCAGGACCCAGCCATACCATTTCTGGGTATACACCCAAATGTCTCCTCAAGGAATCATAAGGAAGTTTCCTCATCTATGTTCATAGCAGCCTTATTTGTAATAGTTAGAAACTGGAAACAACCCAGATGTCCCTCAACTGAAGAATAGGTTAAAAAACTGTGGTACATACACAATGGAATACTATTCAGCTATCAGGAGCAATGAAATTATGCAATTTGCAGCCAAATGGATGGAACTAGAAAAGCTCATCCTGAGTGAGCTAACCCAGACTCAGAAGGATGAATATCACATCTATTCACTTATAGTGGGATTTTAGCTATACAGTAGAGTATATCGATACTACAACCAACGCACCAAAGGAAACATGGACATAGACTTTTTATTTTTTATTCTTTTTATTTTTATTTTTTTTTATCTGTTTGTCGGCTTATTTGTTTGTTTGGTTTTTTAGTTCCCTCTCCCTGGCAATGAGACACTTCTCACCGGTGATACTGCCTCATAGACTCCCCATATGAGGAGGCTCCTGGCCCTCATATGACCTATGAACTGGGGTGAGGGACTGTTATATAGGGACACCCCCTCCAGAGAAGCAGGATGGAAGGATCAGGAGATAAAGAAAAAAAAATGAAATGTGAAGTTTCGGCCTTTGGCTACTAATTGTCATAAACTGTTTAGGATAATTAAGAAATGCAAACTAATAGTCATGCAAGCCTGTCATTTTGTTAGGTACTATGAAAGTTTACTATAGTTATTTTCTAAGCTAATCAGAAATCAAGTTGCAAAGAGACAAGCAACATTTGCTTATCCTAATATAGGAGATAGATAGGGACTCTTCAAAAACCTCAAGAGATCTGCAGAATATGGCATTCAAAGATGTTCGCTTAACTTTAGATCTTTTTGATAACAGACATGTCAACCCCTGACAGCATCCCCTATTCTACTCCAAGTAGAAGATGAGCATCGAAGAATCTCCAGTGGGAGATGAGTGAATTAGTGGCAAGCCTATCTATTGGCAGAAAAAAACCTCTTGCTCCAACTGTAGACAGAATGCTGTCCAAAAAGGACAAAAATTGGAATCAGGTAAGTCGACAACCTAACTCTGCCAAGACAGGGTAGGCAAGTCTTTCATAATTCCTGCTCTACAACCAATGTCTGTCAGAGAAACGAGGCCAAACGACTAAAGATCGATGCTGTAATATATGGAGAGAAAATGGGAACTGTCCAGGCAGTCACTGGTATGTCATTTCTTAGTTTTGGAAGCTGCAGGCCCTGCACTTCCTATATAATCAGACATATTTATCCCTCTCAGGTCTCTGAGGTGGTTGAAGAATAGATAGCTAGAGTCTCATAATTAAATTTTGAGTTGTTTAGGAATGAAGAAAGTGCCTTGGATCTAAGATGTTTCTAAAATTTTGATGCAAGTTAGTATGAAAACTGAGTTAGATATAGAACTTTAAACTCATGGAGACGGTTAGATAGTAGAACTTTAAAGTCAGGTGCCAAATACATATGGACTGGACAATGGGAATGTATGCTAAGCCATATAACTCTTATAATTGTGGCCTAAATACCTCTTTTGCTGTGAATTGTATTTATTATTATGAGAAAGAGCCATTTATTGAACTGAAAAGGGGAGCTGTTAGGGGGAAAAGATATATCTAAAACTTTAAAAAAAAGGATAGGGATGGTTGGGTTGAGGCGGAAGAGGGTGGGAGGATGGGACTGGAGGGGGGAGTAGGGAAGGGATTGCGATTGAGATGTAACTTGAAGAAAAAAAAAATTAATTTTAAAAAAGAGAAAACAAAAGAAAATAGCAGCCAGGACTAGAAAAGTTGGCACTCACACATTTGCAATTCCAGCACCTCAAGGTCCAATGTTCAATATCTAATATTATTAAAAACAAAACAAAACAAAAAACATGTAACACATAAAGAAGTAAAAGGGCTAGCTGGAAACATAGTTCAGAAGTAGACTACTACTGGTCTTGGTTCAACCATAGGAGTATGGGAGTTTACTCTGGAAATGTTATTATCAACAGGGAATAAATACCCGTACCAGGGTATGCATTTCTCACAGCACCAATAAAAGCAAAGCAGCAAAAACAGCTTTCCAATCCCTAGAAGTGTAGTGAAGAACCACCCTGATCTGAAAAGAGCTCAGATCTCTGTCCTCACCATATACCAATAATCTCTAGGTCCCTGGGATTTCACACCTAATGGGTTTCAGGTAACCAATGTCTCTACAGGAAATGAAGACCCTTCTGACACCACGAAGTACTAAAGACTGAAGATGACAGCCAGAGATAGACTCTCAGTCTGGATCCTTTCCAGATTCAAATCTCTGTTTACATTCTTTTTTTTTTTTTTTTTTTTTTTAAAAAAAAAAAAAAAAAAACCCAAACCAAACCAAAACCCAGGGCAGCAAAAATCTCATCAAACTGCTTAGAAGAAGGAGAGGAGGAGGAAAGAAAAAGGCAATGCCATTTAAGCTAAGAGAGCATGTCAGGCACAAGGCACACAAGCAGTCACAGAACAGAGCAGAAAGCTTTAGAAAAGTTAACTCCAAATTGCTAGGGAAAGCATGTTTAAAACAGACAGAAAGAAGAAAAAGGAAAGGCATAGTTTTATGAGTAATTCAGAAAAGTAAGCAGGCTGACTTCTGAAGCTACAGGGCAATAGCTCTGTAAGCAACAGCTTGATTTTAATTTGTGTCCTTTGTTATAGTAAGTAAAATTGTAATTAAATATAGGGTTTCCCTAAGTTTGTGAGCTATTCCACAGACATGGGGGGTGGTGTTCATCAAGAGTTGGGCGTTTTGTCTGTTGATCTAAACCTAGGGAGGGCCCATGAATCACCATACTTTAAGTCAGTCTCCAGAGCCTTTTCTAACTCTAGAGTTGGATAAAATCACTGACCACTCACATTGTGGTTTCTAAAGGGGCTAGTATAAGTGGCTGAACTTAAAAATCTAAAGCAAAAATGTCCCAATCGCTTAGGCTTAGAACATCTTAATGTGCCCTGGGGCAAGAAAAACTAGTAAGACCATGCCAAAGGCCAAAGAAACCAATATTATAGTGGCTTTCATTGACACAGCTTAACCTTAAAAAAAAAAATTACAAATAACTGAATAACCTCATATCCATAAAAACTCATGGGTCTATACTAATACCATAAAAAAACAAAACAAAAACCCCTGGGGCTAGTGAGGTAGCTAAGCAGGTAAAAGCGCCTGCTACACAGCCTGAGAACAATCCCTGGGATTCATGTTGTGCAGAGACCTCCCTAAGTTGTCTAAGTTGTCCTGAGTCCCAAAACTTAAGCTGTGTGTCCTCTGACTATATATGCACAATAAATGTAATTTTACAAATTAAAATAAATAAAACACCTTAGTGAATGAGTTTCAGAACTCATAAAAACTAAAGAAAGAAAAATTAAGTGATGTGATGGCATACGCCTTTAATCTCAGCATTCAGGAGACCGAGTTAGGCGGATCTCTTGGTATATAAATCAAGTTCAGGACAGCCAAGGCTCTGTTACATGGAGAAATCCTGTCTCAAAAAACCAAGAAAAGAAAAAAGAGAATGAAGCTCTTACGTTTCTAATAGGAAATATGCAATATTTACATTGAAGAACACCAACAATGATGCCAATGAAATACAGGGATAGTCATTTCAAATTTAAACAATATATCTACACATTAACATATCTTAATTATAGTTCAACCCCTGGAACTATGTAATGGTAGGAGGGAAGCAACTTTAAAAGTTGTCCTGTGACTTGTACACACATGTACTGTGGAATATTTATGTCATAAAAATGTATGTGTGTGTGTAGGTTATGTGTGCTAGTGACTGTAGAGATCACATAATTAAAACAATCAGGGAAAATTTGACAGATCCTTCTAGAGAGTAAAGAAGGCTGAAAGACAAGAATACAGAGATCATTTGGCACTCTGATCAGGGCATGACAATGTAAACATCTCAAATTATTTAACTGGATCAGTTTATCTACAGTTTCTTCTCTACCTACCAAAATTAAGATCCCACACCTATCAGCAATACAATAAATGCAGAATAGATAAAACCTAATCATTGTATAAAAAACATTAGCTGAATATAGAATGATGACCATTACCTAGAACAATCTTGTTTCTTCAACAAAGCTGCCAAAATAAAAGAAAGTTTTTAGCAGGGATGGTGGTTCACACCTTTAATCCCAGAACTTGGGAGGCAGAGGCAGATGGATCTCTGTGAGTCCAGGCCAGCCTGCTCTACAAAGTGAATCCAGGAGAGTCAGGGCTATTATACAGAGAAACCCTGACTTGAAAAACCAAAAACAGAAGCCAGGAGTGGTGGCGCACACCTGTAATCCCAGCACTTGGGAGGCAGAGACAGGCGGATCTCTGTGAGTTCGAGGCCAGCCTGGTCTACAGAGCTTGTTCCAGGACAGCCAGGGCTACATAGAGAAACCCTGTCTCAAAAAACACAAAAAACAAACAAACAAAACAAAAACAGGGGGCTGGAGGGATGGCTCAGAGGTTAAGAGCACTGACTGTTCTTCCAGAGGTCGTTAGTGCAATTCCCAGCAACCACATGGTGGCTCATAACCATCTATGGTGAGATCTGGTGCCTTCTTCTGGCCTGCAAGGATACATACATACAGAACACTGTATATATAATAAATAAATAAATCTTAAAAGAAAAAGGAAACCAAAAAACAAAGAGAGAGAGAAAAAGGAAAAACAAACAAACACAAAACTGCATCAATAGAAATACCAGGCTTAACAAGCACAAAGTCAAAACAAACAAACAATGACAGATATTGAACTTCTATTGCTTTGTTCTTCGAACACACCAGTAGGAGGGAACTACTGAGCCCAGAACCCATGCAGTACAATAAAGACTCATCTTAAAATCATGGCCAGGCATGGGAGTGCTTGTCTTTAATCTGAGCAAAGCCTCTTCAAGTTCAAGGCCAACTTGGTAAGTGAGTTCCAGGACAGCCAGGCATACACAAAAACCCTGTCTCAATCCTTCTCTGCAAAAAGAAAACCATGTTCTTAAAATATATAAAAGCCTGGTCTACAGAGTCTAGGACAACCAGGGCTACACAAGAGAAACTCTTTCTCGAAACAAATTATATTAAAAATACTTCACTATTATCATTATAATAAATGCAGAATTACTCATTCTTTTCATGTATATATTGTAGAAAAGCATGGGAGTTCTTAGTAAGCCTAGCAATGTTGTTAAAGAACAACACACATAATACAAGCAGAGGTAAGGTGTGATGATTCACACCTATAATCTCAGCACTGGGAAGTCTGAAACAGGACTGTTATAAATTCCAGGCCAGACTAGGACACAATCTTGGTCTCCTGCCATCCCCCAATAAATAACATAACCATAGATGTGTAGAGAAAATGTTGGAATGTTTAGAGATAAAATTATGCAAAAATGGCAAGCATCCTTTCAGTATTGGATTAGCAACCGTCTTACAAAACAGTAACCTTTTATGAAAATATACTACTTCGTAGTTATGTTTATATTTTTTGTTATTTTGAGACAGAGTCTAACCTTGAATTTGTGATCTCTCCCTGCCCCAGCCTGAGGAATGCTAGAATTACAGACATGTACTACTATGCCTATTACATCCCTGGTTATAATACGCCCTCAAGAGACATAAAAACAACTGACTGCTAAGAAAAAAAAGTCAACAGATATGGTTGAAATCCCTCTACCACTACTTCTTGGCTGGAAGATGAGGAAAGTACGCTGACTTTCATTCAGCTCCTCAAAAGCAGGTAACATCTCCTCGCAGCATCAAGTAAGAGAAAGGGAAGGCACAGGTCTAGCTAAGTCAAGATGAGAGCTGAAGGGGACTGCGGAGATGCAGTGTGGGTATTCTAGGCAGTCTTCTATGCTCATTTCTGTTAAAAACAAAAACAAAAACAAAAACAAAAATGCAATACAAAAGCAAAGCTTACAAAAAATTCTAGGTTCCCACATCTACATACAGGACAAAAATGATGTAGTTAGAAATTTCCATCAATAAATTGCCCTGTAGTCTGTTTTTCAATAGGGTCAAAGGAATGATTTCTTAAAAGCAAACCCATTTTCTTAAAAGCCTGCTGGAGCTGGGTGTGGTGGTGCCTATAATTTTTTTTTCCCCAAGACAGGGTTTCTCTGTGTATCCTTGGCTGTCCTGGAACTCACAGAGATCCACCTGCCTCTGCCTCCCAAGTGCTGGGATTAAAGGCATGTGCCACCATGCCCGGTGACAGCCCATAATGTTACAGAGAGAAATCCTGTTTCAAATAAAAAGAAAGAAAGAAAGGGAGAGAGAGAAGAGTGGACTTACACATTCTCTTTCTCATAAATCTCAGGAGAATCAACTTATTCTTAAATTATGCAAGGACTGAGCATGCTTAATAGCTTCAGTGTCTAGCACTGCAAAAAATTACAGATCACACTCAAATAACTAGTTATGGGTTACTTTATTAACCAATATACTTCCAGATATGTACATTAAAAAAGAATATCAGGCAGAGCATGGGGGTGTCTTGTGGAAAAGTAGGGTGAAGGATAGAAGGCACCCAGAGTGGACAAGAACTCCACAAGAAGATCAACAGAGTCAACTAACCTAGGCCCATGGGGGCTCACAGAGACTAAAGCACCAATCAAAGAGCACGCATAAACTGGACCTAGGCCCCCTACACATATGTAACCGATGGGCAGCTTGGTCTTCATGTAGATCCTCATGTAGTATCAATATATTTCAAAAAAAATTGTTTGTAATGACAAACTTCAATATTAAGTATCTTTTAAAATCTAATTATATATCATATAAAAGACTAAATATCAAGAAAGGAGATATGCAAAGAACAGACAAGAATCCACACAAAGGAATGATAAAAATATAATAATCCATACTAAGAACAGACAAGAATCCACACAAAGGAATGATAAAAATATAATAAGCCAGGCGTGGTGGTGCACGCCTTTAATCCCAGCACCCAAGAGGCAGAAGCAGGTGGATCTCTGATTTCAAGGTCAGCCTGGTATACAGAGTGAGTTCCAGGACAGTCAGGGCTGTTATTTATACAAGAGAAACCTTGTCTCGAAAAATCTAAAAAAATAAAAATAAATTAATAAAAATAATAAGTAAAAAAAATTATAAATCCCAATTCTCTGCCTCCTCCTGCTTGTAGACAAGAATCTAAGCTCCAGTGCATGCTTGCCTGCCTGCTGCCAAGCTCCCTTATCTGATCACAGACTCCCATCTCAAACTGTGAACCCACGATAAACTCTTCCTTCTGACAAAAAAATCAAAACCCTGCACATTTAACATCAAGTCCAAGTAGAAACTAAGTTTATCCTCACTGAGCACAATACCAAAACTTAACCTTACACAACTAACTCCTAAAACCAATTCTAGGCTAGCAAGTTGGCTCAGAAGGTAAAAGCGCCTGCAGCTGCCTATAGTAGTAGCTCAGAACCTGACCCACATGGAAAAAGATAAAAAGTGTCTCCCACTAACTATCCTCTGACACAGCACCAACACATACACACACAATAAATAAACAAAACAATTAAGAGTTAGTGCTCTTATCAACTTAACACTTTGGGATTCCTCATTATTCATTATATACATTTGCCCTTAATTTATTTAAAAACTCTTAACTCCATGATTGCTTGTATGATCTAAAGTTCTTTGTTGCATTTAATTTTCAGAATTAGTACAAAAACTTACTGTGGCTTTATATACAACACAGTACTTTAGTATTACAAATGCACTAATCTTTTTTCTTCATTCTTGAGGAAATAATCCCATGAATACCCAAATCTCAGGAGCAAGTCCTTTATCTAAGTGGTGTAGAGTTCACCTGACACACAGCCTCTTGTGTGTTTTAGTCTACTACAGTGTAAATGTTTGTAAACAGTTGTTACAGTGAATTACTGAGGGAATTATAACTGGGAAACTGAGTGTGTATAGTAATTACACAATTGCTTGCCTACTGCTTTTATCTGAGGCTCTAAACTGTCAGTATTCTTGCCTTGGCCTGAACTCTGGGAGTTCAAGTATGTACCACCATACCTTCTCATAACTTTTTAAATTTTATGTGTATAGGTGGGTTTTGCCTGCATTTCTGTGAGCACATCACATGCATGCTTGGTGCCTGCAGAGGGCAGAAGCTGTGGTGGATCCCCTGGAATTGGAGTCATAGAAGGCTGTGAGCCTCCATGTGGGTACTAAGAATCAAACCTGTGTCCTCTGGAAATGTAACAAGTGCTCTTAACTGCTGACCCATCTCTTCAGCCCCACAACTCCCAACTCCTATTATTTATTGACCAGCTGCCTATGTGTATGGTCATTAGTTTCTACTCAATAAGGAAAACTATTAATATATACCTCATTGAGACAACACTAGAAAGAAATACCAAAACAGGTCATCCTCAAACTCACTAATGTAAAAGAGATACACAATTTTTAGAATTTCAATTGGAGGAGAGAAAAGCTGAATTTTTTTTTCAAATGATAGTATTATGATGATGTAGCATCTGTGTGACCTCAGCACTCAGAAGCCTACATACCCTGGAGTATGGGGATGGCCTAAACTATATGGCCAAACTATATCTTAAATTAAAAATGAAAGAAAGAAAGAAAGAAAGAAAGAAAGAAAGAAAGAAAGAAAGAAAGAAAGAAAGAAAGAAGGAAGGAAGGAAGGAAGAAGGGAGGGAGGGAGGGAGGGAGGGAGGGAGGGGAGAGAGAGAGAGAGAGAGAGAGAGAAACTGAGACAGAGAGACAGAA
>CAJQZJ010000271.1:675277-718578 GCA_907164525.1 Lophiomys imhausi | reverse complement strand
ACACACACACACACACACACACACACACACACACACACACACACACAGAGTAAATAATAATAATGTCTGTGAATATAAGTGCAGGTACTGAAGAGCCCAAAAGATGTTGTTAGATTCCCTAGGGATGGAGTTACAGGTGGTTGTGAGAAATCTAACGTGGATGCTAGGACAGAACTGGAGTCCTCTAGAGGAGCAAGTACTCTTAACTGCTGATACATTTCCAGCCCCCAATTTTTTTTTAAGTTTGCACTTATTTATTTTATGAGTGCATTTGCCACAGTGTATTTGAAAATCATAGAACAAGTTTCCAGGCACCAATTTTTTAAAGTTTGCATTTATTTATTTTATGAGTGCATTTGCTACAGTGCATTTGAAAAATCATAGAACAAGTTCTTTCCACCATGATGCCATACATACTAGTGTGTACTTTACCCGGACTGCATAATACAGAAATCATGCCACATCAGGATATTAACATATTACTCATTCTGGTGCCCTTTCTAATTCATCAAAACTATATAAAATCCATGACTTTAGAAAAAAATTTCTAGTTGCATATTTTACTTTACAGTATATACTAAGTATTGAACAAAACCCAAATTACCTGTGTAATACTGAGTTAGCTTTTACTCCATTAAACCAAGACTATAAACACGGGTCAGTATCAAAAAAGTATGCTGTAAAGTAATGACATTTGCAGTCAAAGTCACCAAAGGCCATATAAAGAACAGTACAATACTGAATTATCTTGATGCATATTCTGTGGGCAGTTACTGACCAATTTTTGTATGGATAGTAAAGGAAAAACTGATGTGGACAGTATCAATTCAGTAACAAGATGAAAATAGATCAGTCACTTTCATGTTTTCATAATTACAAACCAATGAGAATTCAAATGAACAAAATCATGAGTGAAAAAAAAGAATTAATTCTCATAAAGGGTGTTTCTGACCATTCGAGATCTGCATGCATCTGCGGAAACTCACTAGAATCTTTATTTTACAGAAGGGCGAAAAGTAATGTTCTTAGGACCCTGGGCAATGACCAGTTTTATAAGCAAATTAGGTTTCCTGGATCTATAAATACAGAAAGAATACTAGAGAAATGTGCTGAAAAATGTGCTAACACTTCATAACCTGCTTCTTTCCTAAAAACTATCAATTTGTATTTGTCAATCTGCCTTCTTTAATATGCACATACAAAATATGTATTACTCTAATGGTGCATCCCTGAACACAAGTGTACTTTGTAGATTCAATGAACATTTTGACCGATAGACTCGGATCCAACTGTTCCCCAAACTTGCTGGATCTACTGACACTCAACTCTGTTTTTACACATGCAGGGTCCATGTGGTCCTTTTTTTGGTTTTGTTTTGTTCTTTTGTTTTTCGAGACAGGGTTTCTCTGTGTATCAAGCCCTGGCTGTCCTGGACTCTCTCTGTAGACCAGGCTGGCCTTGAACTCACAGAGATCCACCTACCTCTGCCTCCCAAGTGCTGAGATTAAAGGCCTGGGCCACCACGCCCAACAATTAGAAACAGCTGTCAACTGCCATGTGGGTAGTGGAATTTAAACTTGGGTCCTTTGGAAGAGCAGCCAGTGCTCTTAACCGCTGAGCCATCTCTCTAGCCTCCACTTTTTTTTTTTTTTTTTTTACTGTGACTTATAAAATCTGAAAACGTCTATGAACACCTCTTCCTACTACTCACTGCCCCTCACTCCTAGCATTCCATCTTCAGTAATATTTTTTCATTGAATATGCCTTCAATCAGAGCCTTCCATATTTCTTCTTTTTTTTTTTTTTTTTTTTGATTCCCCTCAAATGGTCCTTTTGTCAAGTAGCCATAGCACCTTAAATTCTCTTGGTTCGGCTGGGTGTGCTGGTGCATGCCCTAAATCTCTGTACTCAGGAGGCAGAGCCAGGTGGATCTCTGTGAGTTTGAGGCCAGTAGGGTCTATCAAGTGAGCCCAGAACAGCCAGGGATTGTTACACAGTGAAACCCTGTCTCGAAAAACCAAAAGAAAAAACAAACCCTCTCAGTTCTTTAGTCAAGTCAGTAACAGATACCCTACCTAAAGTTTCAAACCCACCCTCTGATGCATACAGACAGACAGACGCACACGCACACTTCATAACCTTCTTTCCTTGCCTAAATACCCATTATGTTCCCGTTTTTCTTTTTAATGATAGAGATCTGAGTTTATTTGAGCTGAATACTTACCAAACCTTATCAAAACTCTGTTAAGTATACCAGCTCTAGCAGAAGGGGACCAAGAGCTGGAGGCCAACCTGAGCTACACAATATGCACCTCTAAAGGAAACTCAGTCATGGAAACATTTCCCCCCTCAGGTCTAACAGTGGCTCAGGGATGGAGCACTTTGTAGAGCACTTGGAAGCTCTGGGTTTTATTCCTAACAGTACAAACTAACAAAGCAAGAAACAAAAATTGCAATGGGGGAGGGGGGATCAGTTCTATATTTTGTCCTTTGGCTTTTATGGATTTATGTGTAAAATTAATCTGCTGTGCATTCTAAGCCTGATGTTTTGTCATAAAGAGCCAAAAAAAGAAAAACCCAAAACAAAACAAAAACAAAAAACCCTCTTCTATCCAGGCAGAGGTCTGGTTCATTGTCTTCCCGCATTTCCAGTAACAATATAGAAAGATTTAGGCCCATAGTACCTCCCAATTTAAATAAAAACAAATTAAATTACTTTTAAAATGTGGTCTAAGTCCACTAACCAATTACATTAATAGATTTATCAATGCAAATACTACATTATGTGCCTGACACACTCATGGCATAACCATCTGGATACCACTTTTGTTCTTTTTCATTTTTCAAGACATCATTGGACTGTATTTCCCATAGCCTAACGCTATGCTCCTGCCTCAGCCTCCAGGAATGCCGAGATGAACACAGCAGGCAGATTCTAAGCCTAGATTCTAGCTAAAGTTTAGAACACAGATGTAAACCCTAAAAAATAAAAAAGACAAAAAATTTAACTGGAAACCAGAGATTCAGGTCATATTTTGTAATAACACTATATAAAAGATATTCGAACACATAATAAAAATAGCAGCCCATTTATAAATCCAATAATCAAAAAAAATCACCTACTGTAAGCACACATGTAGGTCCATTTTTAGGCTGCTTCTAAACTGATAGTTTTGCAAAGCCTAAGATAAGTAACGACTCACCAGCCTAAAGTCCTAAAGAAAATGGTTAGCGAAATACGCAATTTTTAACCCTTATAATAAACTTGACAACACCCCCCCCCAACTGAATGTCTTACAAAGACTTTATCTGTGAACCCACTAGTGTTCAGTGACATCAGGCCTATACCAACCAGTAACAGGGAATACACTTTCAAGACTCATGACGGAAAGGACAGGATTACGAAACCATAAACAGTCTCCACAGCACATCCACCGCTCGGAAAGCTGTCATTTTCACCAAGTTTTGGAACCCGTATACGCCCCCACCCCAAAAACGTCAGTGGGGAGGGAGGAGGCTGAGTCATTCCAAGGAGTAACTTTACACCGATGCTCGCACTCCGGAGTCGGGACAAAGGCATCACCTCTGGGTTCCTTCCCTCTGTGCGCTCCGTTCGGCCCCAGCCCAAACCCTCTCGGGTTTCTCGAGACCGACACACCACGGAGCCGAGCCCTGGCGGTGGAGGCCGCGATTCAGGCCTCGGGGTGGGCACCGGCGCCCTGCCGCTCCCGCAATCCTGTCAGCGGCCCTCGGGCCTCACCGGTTTCGTAGGGCTGGCGCGGCGACCCCCGCGAGCCCGTGCCGACTGGACGCTCCGGCTATCCCGTCAGGCGCTGACTCGCCGGCGCCGAGCGGGCCCCGCCAGATGGGGGAAGGGGCGGCACTTACCCGGCAGCGCCTCCTCCGCCCGCAGCAGCAACACAGTCGGCGGCCCTCCGCACCATCTTCTGCCGCCGCCCTGGCCCCGGCGGCGGCCACCAACCTCCCCTTCGGCGCCGCCAACCGACACAACCGTCGGCGCCCGGTCGCCGAGCGCCTGGCGCGGCCCGGAGGTCAGGCGGAATGGGAGTCGAGCGCAGCCGCTACTCCGGCCCCTCGGCTCCGCGCGGGGACCGGAGTCCGCGGGCCGAGGCACTGGGGACCCGAGGCAGCTGAAGCTCGGCAGGGCTGGGTCGCGGCCGCCGTGGGGTTTGTTATTGTCGACTCGGCCCTTCCGCCGCAGAGCACGCTGGGATACAGCCAGCCGGGCGAGGGGGGGCGCCCCGCGGAGGCGCAACCAGGCGTGTGCGCAGATCCGGAAGTGCCTGGGCTGCCTTGACGGACGCGGCTCCGCCCGCAAGCGTTACCGCCAGGCTTGCGGCTTGTCTGTCCTTCCCTGACCCGGGAAGGTAGTGCGGTGCTTGCAGCGGATGGCTCCAAGGTGAGCGTGACCTTCTGGTCTCCGCAGGCCGACCCTGCCAGATATGGAGCAGCCAGGAAACCGGAGGCTGAAGAACGAGCACCGACCTAGCTCTGGGGCCCTGGTCGGACGCCTTTAAACCTGGGCCACTCTTACCCCCACCGCCCGGACAGCAGGCAACTCGGAAAGTATGCCGGGCATCTTTGCAAGGGTGGGACGGCACAAAGTCAGACCAGGTAAGTAAAGAGCAACTCCAGTAAAGAAGACGGAAGCAAAGTGGACCGACCAGACTGTAAGCAGTAAGATAGTACAAGGCTGAGGTCGGTGATGGGTCAGCAGCATCACGATTAAAGAAGAAAATGTCATTTGTATTCGGGTTCAGTCAAGGACTTAAAGTTACAAAACTTGAGTATTAAAATCTGATGAGCAGATGTTGCATGCAGACTAATTGTGTGACATAAACACTTCTTACGTTTTCATTTCCAGGCCTGCGTGGTGGCTGGTGGCACACGCCTTTAATCCCAGCACTTGGGAGGCAGAGGCAGAGGGATCTTTGTGAGTTCGAGGCCAGCCTGGTCTACAAAGTGAGTCCAGGACAGCCAGGGCTGTTAAACAGAGAAACCCTGTCTTGAAAAACCAAAAAAGCAAAACAAAACAAAACAAAAAAACCCTCAGTATGTGTAACAGCATGTTAAAAATCATAAAAACAGGACTTTTCTGGGATGTGGCAGAAGGGGAAAGTTAAAAAATAAAAGTGATTTAAACAATAAAAGTGATTTAAACAACAAGCTCCTCTCCAAAACAACTTTGAAACACAGCTAATGTTTGCCAATGTTTTCCAGCCTCCACCACAATAAAGGACTGCAGATTCGCTCAGTTTTATATCACTTATGCCTTATTTTGTGGGAAACCACTCATTGTCGACTTTGAAAGTGCACTCCTAAACTCTTACTTCTACCACATATTCCTGGAAATAGTAACTTTTTTTTCTTTTTTCTTTCCCCCAAAAAAGGGTTTCTCTGTGTAGCCCTGGCTGTCCTGGAACTCACTCTGTAGACCAGGCCTCTGCCTTCCGAGTACTGGGATTAAAGGCATGTGCTACCTTTGTTTTTCAAAGTTTCTAGCTAGACTTTTACATATCACATTATTTACATGTGTTAATTTGATGTGCTAATTATTTTTATTTTTTAGTTTTTTGAGACAGGGTTTCTCTGTGTAGCCCTGGCTGTCCTGTACTCACTTTGTAGACCAGGCTAGCCTTGAACTTACAGAGATCAGCCTGCCTCTGCCTCTCAAGTGCAATTTCTCTTTTAGTCTTGCCAATTCACTACTTTCCCTGGTATATAATAATTTAGTGGTTTAAATTTTTTTCGTTTTTTTTTTTTATTTGCTGGGACAATGTACTAAAATTTCAGTTTTAAAAATACTCAATATAAGCCGGGCGGTGGTGGCGCACGCCTTTAGTCCCAGCACTCGGGAGGCAGAGGCAGGCGGATCTCTGTGAGTTCGAGGCCAGCCTGGTCTACAAAGCGAGTCCAGGACAGCCAGGGCTGTTACACAGAGAAACCCTGTCTCAAAAAACCAAAAAAAAAAAAAAATACTCAATATAAGCCGGGTGTTATGGCGCACACCTTTAATCCCAGCACTTGGGAGGCAGACGCAGGCGGATCACTGTGAGAAATCTTGTCTTAAAAAACCAAGAAAAAAAAAAAAAAAAAGAAAAGGAGGGCTGGCGAGATGGCCCAGAGATCATCTGCTAACCAAAGCTAATCTTAGTTTCATCCTAGGACCTACATGGTGGGAGAAGAGAACCCACTCCTTGAAGTTCACACACACACACACACACACACACACACACACACACACACACACACACAAAAGAGCATACCAGGGCTTGTATTTCCTCAGTTAATCAGTGGTGTTCATTGGTATAGATGCAGTCCAATTTCAAATGTTAAAATAAAACACCACATATCCTCATGACCATCTGCTAAAAAATAACATGATGTACTTGTCCCTGACTTCTTTGGGAAACTATTACTACAAATGTCTGATTGTTACTTTATGCTCCAATGTAAATGTTCAGAATTTATATGCATCTCAAATTATTTACTAACACACAATGTGTAAAACAATTTTTATTTATAACTTTTACTAATAAACATTTTATTTATTAGTACCTAACAAACACCTATAAACTACCTAAATCCTATAATCTAAAACCTATTTTAATTTCCTTAAAAGGGTAGTAATATTCTTAGTGTAGGTCCGTGCAGGATAACCTGATTTACATCAGTTCCTTTCAAGCTTAGTGTCCTTTGGTCCTAACTTTGCCAATTGACAAGGCCAATTTAAAGTCAGTCTGTTCCAACTGCCAAACTGGGTGGCTCAGGTGGCTTCCAAACTGCACTCACCTTGCTGTCCTATGTGCCTAACCTTGTCGGTTCGCAAGGACAATTTATTTCAACTCCCAATTTGTGGCCTGTTTATAAAGTCAGTCTATTCCAGCTGTCAAACCAAGGGCAGCTCAGGTGGCTTCCAAATAACGTGAACCCAAACTGCTCACCTCGCTCACTCTTCCAGCATGCTGGAGCCACAGCCACCTTTAATGAACTCTTTCTCTAGCAGTCCTGCTGCTTCTCACAGCAACTGATGTTATCTGCACAGCTTGTGCAGTTTCTTAGCTACCCCCCTTCAATAAGACAGTTCTTAGCCATGCCCCTTCAACAGGGCAGTTCACAAAACTATGATCTCAACTGCTCTCTCCATTTCACCAAGCCAAAGGTACAACAAACTTTGTTGCCAGATGCCAAGTTGAACTGCATACTAATTCACCAAAGAGTCCTAACTTCTACCACATATCCTTTCTATTAAATAACTAATTTTTCTCTAATATTCTACAATAAGAATAATCATAAGAATTACGTATGCAATATAAATGAATTGCTTATGCACAATTCATAAGCAAAATAATAACTTTCAATATATATAGATAGTAATATTTGCATCTTTTGGCAATCAAAGTACATTAAAGCAAGATATAAACAAAACAACTTTAAAATCCTACCAATATGCAAGATAACCTTAAATTTCTATCACATAAGACAAAATAATCTTAAATATATACAAAATAACCTTAAGTTTCATCAGTATACATGAAATAATCTTATAATTCCAATAATCTTAAATTTCTATGCTTTTACCAGTACTCCTAAATGCTCCTGTTCTTTCTATTGGAGCAGCCTTGCCATTTATGTAAGGGAGCAACAGCAGTTGAACAATCCTATCCCTTTCATTAATTTTCATTTCTTTTTATACAGATATCATAATTTTAATTTCTTCCTTACTGTCTCCTTCTATGATACCTGGATGCACAATAAATCCTTGAGAAGTTAATCCACTTCTTCCAAAGATTACTGACCCTGATGATAACAGGCCATAAACACCAGTGGTTAACTTATAACATTCGTCTGTTTGGGATAATGTAATGGACTCATCTATGGCCAGATCTAAAGCTGCACTGCCTTCAGTAGCATGCAAAAGATCGGTAATAGTTAATTTTGTTCTTCCTGACTGCTTGTTTTCCTCTAGCTGACTGATGGACAACAGTTCATATTTTTTGCTGTGAGGCCTCAAACCAGTATGGCCCCTCCATTTGTCACAACAACTACAAAATCCTGAAGGTCTTGACTTTCTTTGTTATTAGAAACCATTTGTTGCCTGTTATGACCATGTTCTGTAGATACCTGTCATTTTCAGCTCTGAAATCAGTTCAAGCTCTGGAAATTGTAGCCATACTATCTTTGGAAATGACCAAATTCACCACATTTAAAGCATCAGTTAAAACCCTAACAATGGCTTGCCCTATGATATTATCCTGATACTCTTGAGGACTAATAACAGCTTTTTCTCTTATCCATTCATCTATTGGGGCTCCTCTTCTACAACAAAAGTGAAAATGTTACATGAATTCTCTTAAATATACTTTTGAGTACATTGGAGATAAGTGTTACTAATCATACATATCCATAAGTCTTCTGTCACAAGCTATTTTCTCTCTCTATATATATACTTTCTCTGTTGAACATTCTAATATACAAGAAAAAACTCCTGCAATACCACTTGAAGAATCTTAATCCAGTCTCAATTTTGGCTTCTGGGCTTTTCTCAATGAAACTGCAAACAGATTTACAAGGACCTTAAAATCATGTTTTTGCCAGGCATGATGCACACCTTTAATCCCAGCCCTGGGGAGGCACAGGCAGGTGGGTCTCTGTGAGTTCAAGTATAGCCTGCCTGGTCTACAAAGTGAGTCCAGGACAGCCAGGGCTACACAGAGAAACCCTGTCTCAAAACAACAACAAAAAAGGTATGAAGTTGACCATTTGCCAGTTAGCTAAGTTTCTCAATGATAGAACTGTTTTAGCCGCATAGGACGGGGTGGCTCACTTAATTCTTTGTTGTAAGGGGCCATCCTGTGAATGTTAGGATTTTTAATTTACTTTATGTGTTTGGGTATTCTATCTGCATGTATGACCATGCACCATATGCATGGAGACCACAAGAGGGCTTTGGATCCTCTGGAAATGAAATTACAGACAACTGTGAGTACTAGGAACTGAACATGCTCTTTGGAAGAACAGCCATTATTCTAGATGGCTGAACCTCCAGCCCCACATTTTAGGATTTTTGACATCTCTGGCTTCCATCACCTGGTATCAGGTGATCCCAGTGACATTCCTAGCTATAACAACTTTAAAATTTCTCTGCAGACACTCCAGAACTCCCAAGAGGAACAGAAGATCCAACCCCTTTCCTGACTAACAACACTAGTAAGTGGTATATCAGTACAGTAAGACATGGTACAGCTACTAAAATTGTATTCAGAAAAACAGTAGAAGACAATGACATTGGACTACTGTAATTCTCACTTTCATATTAATCTCTGGAAATCTGGATACATTTAACTGCAGAAGAGAATCCTAAAATATTGCCATTCACTCCTTATGCATATAAAACTTCAAAAGTGGTAGCTTGGAAAATAAAATTCTCAGAATTTTTCTTTCTTTTTTTTGTTTTTTTGAGACAGGGTTTCTCTGTGTAACAGTGAGGATGGCCTTAAACTCAGAGATCCGCCTGCCTCTGCCTCCCGAGTGCTGGGATTAAAGACATGCACCACCACCTTCTAGCAATCAAAACTCTTTAAAATACAAAGTGATTTCTCCCTTATTTGTAGCTTTCCTACATCTTCTGAACGATATGCATTTTGTAACTGAAAACAGAATTAAAATTTCCTTCCAGTTTGCTTTAATGTCCTCAAATGATCCTTCAGTTTTAGTCTCTGTACATTTGTTTCTGAGAATACACCTTTCAGGAGTCAGTTCTCTCCTTCAGACATTTCGGTTCTAGAAATTGAGCTAGGGTCAATAGGCTTGGCAGCCAGTACATTTACTCTGAGCCATCTTACAAGCTTCATTTTGTTTTTGTTTTTATTTATTTATTTATTTTGTTTTTTTCGAGGCAGGGCTTCTCTGTATATCCATGGCTGTCCTGGACTCACTTTTATAGACCACCCTAGCCTTGAACTCAGAGATCCTCCTGCCTTTGCCTCCCAAGTGCTGGGATTAAAGGTATGTGCCACCATGCCCTGTTTTTAATTTTTTTAATCATTTATTTTTATATTTTTATTTTGTGTTCATTGGTGTTTGCCTGCATGTATGCCTGTGTGACGGTGTCAGATCTCCTGGAACTGGAGTTGCAGACAGTTGTGAGCTGCTTTGTGGTTGCTGGAAATTGAACCCAGGTCCTCTGGAAGAACAGCCAGTGCTCTAACCCCTGAGCCATCTCTCCAGCCCCAAGCCTCATTTATTTTTAATGTGACTTACTATTGGGGGAGTGTTAAGCATTCTAAATGTTAATTAATTGGTCCTGCTTGCTGTCTGTTTCTTACATTGACTCTGATTGGTTAAATAAAATGCCGAGGCCTGAGATTGGGCAAAGACAGAGAAAGGTGGGACTTCCTAACAGGAAGCCTGCGCTTTACACAGAGAAGAAAGCATTCCAGCTAGCAGCAGAGAGAAGAAGATATTCCAGCCAAGAGCAGGAGGAAGAAGAAGAAGACACACGCCATGGGTTAGAGAAGAACCTCATTCCACATGGCCAGGAACATTGGCATATTGTGGAGAATGGTAATCCAAGGGGATGTATGTATATATGGGATCATATTTGGGTAATAGAATTAAGAGCTAGCTTAGATGGGCCAGGATTGCACAACTCAGGCCAAGGCTTGTTAAAATCCATCCTGTGTCTCTGTGTGCTCATTTATAATGTCTGGATGAGAATTAACAACCACCAAACCAATTAATAATATAAATACTGGTTAAACAATTTAATTATCCATACTTCTTTCTACAACTTACTATAAAAAGAATATTGAAATGAATAACTGCAAACCTGGGTTCTCAGTTTTACCTTTCTCCCTACTCTCTAACGAGTACTATCAAATTCCTAGCTCCTACCCCCTCCCAAGATTTCTCTTAATTGATAAGAGAACTTCCTCACTTTTCTACCATGAGGCAGGGTAATCTCTGGGTTTCACGCCAGCCTGGTCTACAGAGTTCCAAGACAGCCAAGGCTACACAAAGAAACCCTTTCTTGAAGAAAAACAAACAAACTAAAGCCAGTACTCTTTTGTTTGGTTGGTTATTTTCTTGTATTTAAAAAAAAATTTTTAGGGGGCTGGAGAGATTGCTCAGTGGTTGAGAGCACTGACTGTTCTAGAGGACCTAGGTTCAGTTCCCAGCACCCACATGGCAGCTCACAACTGTCTATAACTCTAATATCTGACACCCTCACACAGACATACATGCAGGTAAAACATCAATCCACAAAAAATTAAATTATTGAAAAATAAATTAAGGGGCTGGAGAGATAGCTCAGTGTTTAGGAGTACTATCTGTCATTCCAAAGGACCCATGTTCGATCCCCAGCATCTACATGGCAGCTCACAACTGTCTGTGAATCCAGTTCCAAGGTAACTGACACCCTTACACCAATGTACATAAAACACAAATAAGTCAAAAAGTTAATTAATTAGTTAATTAAAAAATTAAATCCCAGGGGTGGTGATAACACCTTTAATCCCAGTATTTGGGAGGCAGAAGAGGCAGGTAATCTCTGTGAATTAGAGAATTTTTATTTTATTTATTTTTTGTTTTGTTTTGTTTTTGAGACAGAGTTTCTATGTGACCTTGACTGTCCTGGACTCACTTTGTAGACCAGGCTAGCCTTGAACTCACAGAGATCCACTGACCTCTGCCTCCCAAGGGCTGGGATTAAAGATGTGTGCCACCACGTCTGGCAAGAATGTATATGGGATTTATTGAGATGACTTACATGCTGCAGTCCAACTCGTCCAACAATGGCTAGCTGTGAATGGAAAGTCCACTAATCTAGTAGTTGCTCAATCCCACAAGGCTGCTTTCTTACCTGGTCTTTATGCTGAAATCTTAAAGAAGTAGGCTCTAATACCAGTGAAGTAATGGATGTATTAGCAAGGCAAGAGTAAGTAAGCAAAGAACAAAAACTTCTTCCATTGTTCTTATATAGGCTTCCAGCAAAAGGTGTGGCCCAAGCTGGGCGTGGTAGCACAGACCTTTAATTCCAGCACTCAGAGGCAGAGGCAGGCAGATCTCTGTCATTTCAAGGCCAGCCTGGTCTACAAAGCAAGTCCAAGACAGCCAGGACTATTACACAGAAAACCCTGTCCTGAACCCCCCCACCCAAAACAAAGATGTGGCCCAGATTAAAGGTTTGTCTTCCTGCCTCAAAAACTGGATTAGAGATGTGTATCTTCCCAACTTAAGATCCTGATCAAAGTTGCCGCTGCTGGGCGTCCCAGCACTAGGGAGGCAGAGGCAGGTGGATCTCTGTGAGTTCAAGGCCAGCCTGGTCTACAAAGTGAGTCCAGGACAGTCAAGGATACACAGAGAAACCCTGTCTCAAAAAACCTTAAAAAAAAAAAGGATCCTGATCAAAAGTATGTGTCTTCCAGCCTCAAGATCTGAATCAAAGGCATGTTGTCTTCCTTCTTCAATATCTGGGTCACAAGTGTACCCTCCATTTCTTTTTTTTTTTTTTTAAGATTTTTTATTTATTATGTATACAGTGTTCTGTCTGTATGTATGCCTGCAGGACAGAAGAGGGCACCAGATCCCATTATAGATGGTTCTGAGCCACCATGTGGTTGCTGGGAATTGAACTCAGGACCTCTGGAAGAGCAGTCATTGCTCTTAACTGCTGAGCCGTCTCTCCAGCCCCCTACCCTCCATTTCTATACTGTAATATATATGTATATTCCAGATAGTCAAGTTGACAATCAAGAATAACCACAAGTCCACCCCTCATTAATTTGACACACAATCGTATCTCCTTATGTCATGATTAATATCCAAATGAAAACAAAAAACCAGATCATAATAATGCCTAACATGATATAACTATCACACATACAACTGCAAATGCATTATATATTTAACTAGGTCCTAATTACCACTAACATGATAAACTATCCCTCTTACAACTGCAAAGGGATTAGAAATTTAGAATAGGTGGCAGTGTCCCTTGGAGGACATCCTATTAGTATTCTCTTAATTCAATCTATGTCATATGATAATGAAATTGAAAGAAAACACAGGCGGTGGTGGTGCACGCCTTTAATCCCAGCACTCAGGAGGCAGAGGCAGGCGGGTCTCTGCGAATTCAGGGCCAGCCTGGTCTACAGAGTGAGTTACAAGACAGCCAAGGATACACAGAGAAGCCCTATCTCAGAAAAAAATGCACACACACACACACACACACACACACACACACACATATAGGGGTACAAATGCATCCTTAACAAAATACAGCAGAAGCACTCATGTAAATTATAATCATTTTTTCCAACTGGTCATGTGGCCGTAGATGGTATATATGTATATATGTAGGTATGTATTGGTTTTTCAAGACAGGGTTTCTCTGTGTATCCCTGGCTGTCCTGGACTCACTTTGTAGACCAGGCTGACCTTGAACTCACAGCAATATGCCTGCCTCTGCCTCTCAAGTGCTGGGACTATAGGCATGCACCATCCTGCCAGGCTTCCTAGATGGTATTTATAACTACCTTCCTCTACTATGCATTCTGTATTCCCTCCATCCTCTGCAAGTACCTCAGCAGGTCTTGGTTCTTCCTGGAGGAGTGACCCATATCTTCATTCCTGATGGATCTGTTCCCTTTGTTATCCTGCCTGGATTAGATTGTTGTGGTTTCTCAACTTTAATCCCAGGACAAGATAGTTCTAAGAGGTGCCCTAAAGAATCTCCTCCATTCCAGACATAATCTTTCTAACCTCCATTGTAGAGAGGCAATCCAATTTCCCCATGGTAATATGGATCAATAACCCCTCCTAACACTGTTATTCCTGTTTAGCCTGTTGGTTTAAGGGCATTAGAAGCCCAAAGTAAGCAGGGGAAATGTGAGCCTGAAGTTCTATGGAATGTTTGTTGTAGCTTCTAGGAGGAATACTTCCCCCTCTGGAATCAAAACTTCTAGGCCAGCAGAATGTAGGGTTGTGAGAACAGGAAGAAAAAAAAATAGTGGATTACTAGTGGGGGGATAATGAGAGGAAATATTCCCTTTACCACCCCTTGATCCATGAACCATGGATCGTGGCTATGGAAGAAACTGTATTGGGTGCTTATTCAAACCTTAGCCAGATTCTGAAGAACCCTGCCCCAGCCCTCCAGGCTACTGCCACCTAATTAGAAACATTGAGGCTTCAAAAGGCCATTCCATCTTTCTATTAGGCCAGCTGCTTCAGAATGGTGGAGAACATGGTAAACATGTGTCTTCCAGCCTCAAGATCTGGATCAAAAGCGTGTTGTTTTCCTGCATGAAGATCCAGATCACAAATGTGTTCTCCATTTCTGGAGTGTCATTCATTCAATATATAGTCAATTTGACAACCAACAGTAGCTATCACACCAGCCAGTACTGCAAATAGTTTGACTGTCTCAAAACAAAAACAAACAGCAACAACAACAAAACAAAAAATTTAAAGTATTTATATATCATGTGTGGGATTAGTTCTCCCCTTCCACCTTATGGGTTCTGAGAATCAAACTCAGGTCCTCCAGTTCGGCAGCAAGCAATTTTATCCATGGAGCCATCTTGCTATTGTTGATGGTTTTCTTTTAGAGTAGCTATGTAGCCCAGGCTGACCTCAAACTTATTTTCTACCTCAGTTTCTGAGTTGTGGAGATTACAGGTTTGCACCACTATATGCAGCAAGCTCTCCTTAAAATCATATTGGAGCCGGGCATGGTGGTGCATGCCTTTAATCCCAGCACTTGGGAGGCAGAGGCAGGCGGATCACTGTGAGTTCCAGGCCAGCCTGGTCTACAGAGCAAGTCCAGGACAGCCAGAGCTGTTACACAGAGAAACCCTGTCTCAAAAAAACAAAAACAAACAAACAAAAGAAATATTGGAAACACTTAAATTTGTGTTACCTGATTCTGCACATTACATGAGATTGTACAGTTCTGACTGTCTATTAAAACACAGCTGCTACCTCAAAAAAGTCAAGTAACCCTGACTCAAGAACAAATACACCCTAGAATACACTCAGTACTGCTCAGAAAATGAAATTAAGCCCAGCAGTTTTTGAAAATCTATGGTATTTGTATGTATTTGAGTTTAAACACTGACTTACACTTAATAGTTTAAAAATACATATTTTGAAATATTTAATACTTTTCCTCATTTACATTCATGTGTTGGAGCTTTTGTCTCCTCCCGTCTTTGATTCCTTCATATCCCACTGTTCTGCAAGCTGATCAAAGAAAAGCATTATGCAAATGCCTCTTTTCTTTCCATATAGGATGCTCCCAATAACAATTTTACCATCCCATTTTAAGATTACCTTTTTAAAAAGGAATGAGAAGCAATAAGAAATAATCTCAGCTAGCTTTTATTAAGTTACAGGGTTTTTTGTTTGTTTAAGCTTTGGTATATAACATACTGTAGTAGTAGCACATAGAGAAATCAAACAGAAACTGACATGGAAGCTTCCCCACTGCTGATTAGTCCTTGCAGTACCAGACAGTGCTGTTCAGGCTGCTGAGGTAGAAAAATCAGTAGTCTTACTCAGCTGTGGGACCACTGGGCTCAAGACTGACCAGAAAGGTAACATGTGCCCCACTTGTATAGTAGTGGCAAATCTGTTGAGTATAACCAATGACTTTCTGATTAGTTTTTAGGCCTGCTCCACAAGAAGAGGATTCACATCTGATATTGTAACCCTGGTTAAAGCCCACGGCTAAGAGTTCATATACCCTAGCATGGAAACTGTAGCTGTTTTTCTAAATGACCCTGATACACCTATACCTGACAAACTGCCTTCTAAATAATTGTGTTTACCCCCATAAGTAATGCTATTGTCTGTTTTGATCAGAGAAGCTTCTTTTTTGTGGTGGCCAATGGTAACTGCAGACTCACAATGGACCAAAGTGTAAAGAAGTGACTGAGCCAGGCGTTGGTGGTGCACGCCTTTAATCCCAGCATTAGGGAGGCAGAGGCAGGCGGATCTCTGTGAGTTTGAGGCCAGCCTGGTCTACAAAAGTGAGTCCAGGACAGCCAGGCTGATACACGGAGAAACCCTGTCTCGAAAAACCAAAAAAAAAAAAAAGATTAAGTGACTGATGGATGCTCAGCCATAAGCGACATATGTATCACCCCCTCCAAGTTAAGGAACATTTCATAATAGAGGACGGAAAGAGCCAGAGGATTAGGGGCTGGAGGATGTTGTGACATGCTGTCTTCTAGACATAACATGGATATGATACTTTGTGTCCCTGTAATTGGATGCATGGCAGAGCAGTTCCACCATGAGAAATGAAAATATGTCACCAGGGCTGGGCATGGTGGTGCACGCCTTTAATCCCAGCACTCCGGAGGCAGAGGCAGGCTGATCTCTATGAGTTCCAGGCCAGCCTGGGCTACACAGAGAAACCCTATCTTGAAAAACAAAAAAAAAACAAACAAAAGAAAGAAAACATGTCAAAATCTGGGCATGGTGGTACATGCCTTTAATCCCAGCATTTGGGAAGCAGAGGTACACAGTTCCAGGCAAGCCTGGAATACATAGTGAGTTCCATGACAGCCAGGGTTATGTAGAGAGCCATGACAGCCAGGGTTATGTAGAGAGACTCTGTCTCAATATGTACAAATACTTATAAAATAAAACTCACAACAGCTAAAAGGTGGAGGGTCCAAGTAAACTTCAGCTAATGAATGGGTGACCAAATGTAATTATGTGTTCAAACAACAAACTATATGTGATTGAAGAATTTAAGCAGGGGATTGCAGAGATGACTCAGTGGATTAAAAACACATACTGCTGCAAGCAAAGGTCCCAAGTTCTGTTCCCAGCACCTACATCAGGCTATTCACAAGTACCAGTAACTCCAGTTCTGTGGGATCTGACAGCCTCTTCTGGACTCCACAGGTGCCTATACATACCAAACACAGAGTAGTATTAAGATTCTCTAGAGAAACAGAACTATATATACGTTTCAGCTGGCCTTTTTTTTTTTTTAAGGTTTTTCGAGACAGAGTTTCTCTGTGTATCCTTGACTATCCTGTACTCACTTTGTAGACAAGGCTGGCCTTGAACTCACAGATATCCGCCTGGCTCTGCCTCTGTTGGGATTAAAGGCAAGTGTTGGAATTAAAGGTGTGCACCACCATGCCCAGCTCAGCTGGTCTTTGTGTATGCCAAATCCTGAAGAAGTAGGTTCTAATGACACTGAATAAATTAATTTGGCAGTGAGAATGAAGGCAAACAGGAAAAGAACAAGCTTCTTCCACATCCTATTTTTTAAACTACCACCAGAAGGTGTGGCCCAGATTTAAGGTGGGTCTTCCTACTTCAAATGATCCAATCCAAGGAAGAAAAAAAAAGTCCCTCACTGTACATAGTAACTTTGGTTTTAGTTATTTCCAGATATAATCATGTTAATAACCAATAGCCATCACACATTTGGTGTTTGGTCTACATGTATGTCTGTGTGAGGGTGTCAGATCCACTGGAACTGGAGTTACAGACAGTTGTGAGCTGCCATGTGGGTGCTAGAAATTGAACCTGGGTCCTCTGGAAGAGCAGCCAATGCTTTTAACTGCTGAGCTATTTCTCCAGCCCCTAAAAATGTATTTTTTTTATAAAGACTGTAACAAGCCAGGTGGTTTTGGTCTCGAAAAACTAAGAAAAAAAAAAAAGGAACAAGCTAAATGGCAAAGCTTGCACAAAGCCCTGGATGAAAGGCTGGCACTACATACTGGATGAAAGGCTGGCACTACATAACCCAGATGTACAGGCCAACACCTATAATCCCAATCCTAATACTGAAGAGGTGGAAGCAGGAGGATCAGCAGTTCAAGCTCATCCTTGCCTATTCAGTGTTAAAAGGCAGTCCAGGATACATGTGACCCTGTTTCAAAACCAAAAGGCAATTAGATTCCTAGGCATGCCTAAGAAACTTAAAACCTTCAGGTGTGCATGGTGTTGTAAGTCTATTATCCAGCATTTAGGATTTCAAGTTCCAGGACAGCCTGGGCTCTGTAGTGGTACACTGTATCAAAAACCAAAACCTGATGGCTGATGGTGGCACATGCCTTAATCGCAGCACTCTGGAGACAGAGATAGGTAGATCTCTGAGTTTGAGGCCAGCCTGGTCTACAGAGTGAGTTCCTACAGAGAAACCATGTCTCGAAAACCCCAAAAAAATAAATCAAAAGGGGAGGCAGGAAGGAGCTGTGATCGAGATGTAACTTGAATAAATAAATATTTAAAAATAAATAAACTAAAATAAATCTTTAAAAAAAAAAGGTGGACGTTAAGATGACTCAATGCATCAATGTTCCTGCCACCAAGTCTAGTTGCCTTAATTTGGTACTCAGAAGCCACATGGTGGAAGAAGATCTGACACTCACAGGTTTTGTAACTTATAAACACATACAACAGTCACACATACACATGCATACAGGCACATATGCACACACTGAATGATTGTAATGAAGAAAATAAACTAGTTTCAGAATGTATTATAAAAACTAGAAAAAAGAAATTAAGTTTTTACATGAAATATGCTTCAGGATAACTCAATTTTCTTTCTTCTTTTCTTTTTTTTTTTTTTTTGGTTTTTTGAGACAGGGTTTCTCTGTGTATCTCTGGCTGTCCTGGACTCACTTTGTAGACCAGGCTGGCCTTGAACTCACAGAGATCCACCTGCCTCTGCCTCCCAAGTGCTGGGATTAAAGGTGTGTGCCACCACCGCCCAGCTAGGATAACTCAATTTTCAATGACACACAGGATAGTTACACTGACAAAACACCAGCAATGGTGCAGATGAAATACAGGACCCAAGTCTGATCCTTGAGACCACATAATGGAAATAACTAACTCCGACCTCCACACATGCACCTGAAACA
The DNA here is from genome assembly GCA_907164525.1 of Lophiomys imhausi. Lineage (NCBI taxonomy): Eukaryota > Metazoa > Chordata > Mammalia > Rodentia > Muridae > Lophiomys > Lophiomys imhausi. Next base: position 699,652 of record CAJQZJ010000271.1, on the reverse strand, counting down.
AATAAGATAAATGTAATTTTTTGGGGTTTTTGAGACAGGATTTCTCTGTGTATCTGTGGCTGTCCTACTCACTCTGTAGACCAGGCTGGCCTCGAACTCACAGAGATCCATTCTGCCTCTGCCTTCTGAGTGCTGGGATTAAAGGCATGTGCCACCACTGCCTAGCTATTAATTTAATTATTTTTTTAGGTTTTTCGAGACAGGATTTCTCTGTGTAGCCCTGGCTGTCCTGGACTCATTTTGTAGACCAGGCTGGCCTTGAACTCACAGAGATCTGCCTGCCTTTGCCTCCCGGGTGCTGGGATTAAAGGTGTGTACAGCCCAGCAACTACAGACAACTATGGACTGCCTTGTGGGTGCTGGGATTTGAACCCGGGTTCTTTGGAAGCACAGCCAGTGCTCTTAACCACTGAGGCATCTCTCCAACCCTAAATATAATTTTTAAATTAAACGAAAAGGATTGTTGGAATAGTGAGGACACTCAGTAGGTGGTGAATTGAATTAAGCACTTTAAATCCTAGAGTTTAACAGCACATTCAAAATAATGGTAGGAAACCATGACTGTAAAATGGCCAAACCACAGACTAAGGAAGTTTGGTGCTATCATTCTGTGTGTGGATGCCCCTCGGAACTACAGCATTTTTCTAAACATCTTATGTCCTCAGCTTACCCACAAAATATCCATTCACATAATAGAAATATATCCCTCTTTTTCTGCACTGTGTTTAAATTTATTGGGAAAAGTTTAAATTGTGTAATAATCAAAACCAATAAAATATTGCTGATTCATGCTATTTTTCATTTCATTTCACGAGTATGAGAAATGATTGTCTTTAACTGGCTGTTGTGACATATGCCTGTAATTCCAGCACTCAGGTATGAGAAGCAGAGTGGTTAGAAGTTTAAGGCCATCTTCATATACATAGAGAGTTCAAGACCAGTTGAGGCTAGAAATCCTGTCTCACAATATAATAATTTTCAGCCAGGCATGGTGGTGCATGCCTTTAATCCCAGTACTCGGGAGACAGAGGCAGGTGGATCTCTGAGTTCAAGGCCAGCTTTGTCAACAAAGTGAGTCAAGGACAGCCAGGGCTACAGAGAGAAACCCTGTCTTGAAAAACCAAAAAAAAATCTACAGCTATGGAAACCTTAGAATGTATTGATTGTAGTGGGGCAGGGATGTGGACCACTTTGCCTCTGGATTTCTAACACATAATATATTCTGCGCCTTAGCTTCAAAACACATCATGGCACAAATGTTAAATAATGCCAGCGTACAGTTATAATTTTTTTTTTTGTTTTTTGACGCAGGGTTTCTTGTGTAGCCCTGACTGTCCTTGACTTACTTTGTAGACCAGGCTGGCCTCGAACTAAAAGAGATCTGCCTGCCTCTGCCTCCTAAGAGCTGGAATTAAAGGTGTGCACCATGCCTGGCCAAATATAAATTTCTTAAATGAAGCTGCCTCTTTGTCATGATATATGGACTTGAACTTGAGCTTTACAGAACCGGTGTGTCACTTTCACAGAGCAGCATAGCCAGATTGTATTAACTCTGTGTAAATATAGCTGGGTGTGGTGGCCATTAGGGAGCTGGGACTATTCTAGTCAAAAGATGACTCACAGGACACAATTTACATTAGAGTAGAAAAACCAGTCTTGATGTTCTTTCTTTGACTAACCAGTTATTTATTTTTTTTTAGATTATGAATTGAAAGAGTGACCAGAGCCTAAGAACAATAAAAGGTCATGCATGGCTTGGGAATGGGGTTCAGAGGTACACACTTGCCTTACAAATATGAGGTTCTAGATTCAAGCTAACATTGCAAGCAAAAGCAAAATGGGTATTCCCTCTCACCCTGCCCATCTCAGTCTTAAAACAATAGCCACAGACAACTGAGCTTTCTGAAGAACACCGGCTGTGTCTATGACTGCTTTCTTTAGGCATGGCAGTTCTTGAGGATGTCAGCCAGTCTGCCAAGTGTCCGCACCATGATGCTCAGCCTGCCTTGCAGTCAGTGTCTTACTGATTCATGGTTAGTTGACTCAACAAATACCTGTGGTGGATCAAACACTCTCACAGGTGTTTTGTGTAACTAACTAATCACAGCTCTGCTATGCATGCTGTTGTTCTCCTCAGAGCACACTGGAACTCTGGAGACGACTGCCTTGTTCACCTCCTATAGCAAGTCCTGACACGGTTCTTGAAATGTGTTGAGAGTAACCTTAACTGTCTATCAGAAGGTATATGGATAAACTGTAGTACATTCACACAGTTGAACACTACTCTGTTATAAACAAAAAGACACAAACAAGAGCCGCATGCATGAGTATGGATATGTAGAAAACATTTAAGTGAAAAATTAAAACACTTAATAAGATGATGTTTTAGAAAGAATGGAAAAGTTAGGCACAGCCAGTGTGGTGGCACCCACTTTTAATCCCAGCACTCGGGAGGCAGAGGCAGGCAGATCTCTGTGAGTTCAAGGCTAGTCTGGTCTACAAAGAGTCCAGTACAGCCAGGGTTACACAGAGAAACACTGTCTCAAAAAACAAAAAAGAAAAATTTCAGGCACTATATTTTTTTGAAAGTATACAAATGCTGCAAACTTAAGGAAGATTTTGGCAATTGATTACAATGTTGTAATTAAAAGTAGAAAATCTAATTTATCCTACAAGAGTATTTACATGCACAGAAAGGAATAATAATAGTTAATGCAATATTGTTTGGAGGTAAAAAAAATTGTCCATTACTAGTAAAGAGATTCATTAAACTCTGCATTCAGGACCCCCCCCCAAAAAAAAAGGAATCTGTACAGTGTATATAATTAGCTCTAAGATGCTTCTAGGAAAAGAAAGTGCTGTAAACTTGGCTTATTTCCAGGAACTTACTCTGGGCATCTGGGGCAAACTTGGGAAAAAGAAATTTACACTTGCCCTGAAAACATGAAGCATGTTCTCTCCATTAGAAACTTTCAGTAAATAACCACAAAAGATCTTACCTGGCTGCAGGGAAGGCATGAGATGGAACACACAGTTGAGGACGTGGACCAATGTGGCCTCTCACAAAGTTAGTCTCAAAATGAGGAGCAACACATGAGAAAATTCAAATCTGGATCTCGCTGCAGGCCTCCTGCCTTCTTTAGGTGTCCTTAGGTTGCTGTGGTCCTAATGTAGATGCAATAAAACTGCAGAGATTAAGAACTGAAGCAAGCTCTGGACCCCACCCATGCCTTTTAGTAGGTAAATGATCTCAAAGCACACACACACATACACAAACAAAAACTCCTAACTTTGCAGGGCGTGGTAGCACACACCTTTAATCCCTTTAACAAGGTTCCTCTGTGTAGCCCTGGCTGGCCTGGACTCACTCTGTAGACCAGGCTGGTCTTGAACTCAAAGAGATCCACCTGCCTCTGCCTCCCGAGTGCTGGGATTAAAGGCGTGTGCCACCATGCCCGGTGCATGTCATTTCTATTTTGTTTGTTTGTTTGTTTTGTTTTTTGAGGCAGCATTTCTCTGTGTAGCACTGGCTGCCCTGCAACGCTCTTTGTAGACCAAACTGGCCTGAAACTCACAGTGATCTGCCTATGTCTGCTTCCTGAGAGCTGGGATTAAATTCTTGTGCCACGACACCAGCTGGCTGACTGACTTTCTTTCCTTCCTTCCTTCCTTTTTTTCTTTTTGTTTTGTTTTCATTTTTGTTTTTGTTAGTTTTGTTTTTTTTTAAGATTTATTTTTATTTTATGTGTATGAATGTTTTCCTTGCATACGTGTATTGTATACCATGTACCCATTGGATCCCTTGGAACTGGTAAGTAAACCTGAGTCCTCTGCAAGAGCAACAAGTGCTGTTAACCACTGAGCCATTTCTCTAGCCTGTTTTTGGTTTGTTTTTCTGTGTCAGGGTTTGTCTTTTAGTCTGCCTTTATTTGAGCATGTGTCCTGTTCTCCAGCATCATCTGGCAGTGCCTGAGGCATCTGTATCTACCAGTTAATGACACAAACCAAGGAAACACTTTCTAAAAACCGGTGATCTTGGGGCTGGGGAGAGAGCCTCCACAGGATGGCACATATCCATAACTCAGTACTTTTGAGATAAACTCAGTGGTATACAAGTGTGAGACCAGTATAGCCTACTTGGCCTCAAAAAAGAAAATTGAGTTCTTTTTTATCAGTTATATTACGCCAGGCGTGGTGGGCACACACCTTTAATCCCAGCACTCGAGAGGCAGAGGCAGGTGGATATCTGTGAGTTCAAGGCCAACCTGGTCTACAAAGTGAGTTCAGGACAACCAAGCATACACAGAGAAACCCTGTCTTGAAAAACCCAAAAAAAGGTTATATTTCATTATTTCATAAGGTTATTTATCTGACTGTCTTTTTTTTAATGTTTATTACTTCAGGTTACAGCTCCATCACAGTGCCCTCTTTCCACCCCTCCCACCCTCTACCCTATCCCTTCCATTCCATTCCTCTGGAGTGGAGTGTCCCTACATAACAGTCTCCCACCCCAGTTCAGCAGTCATGAGGGCCAATAGCCTCCTCATACACTGGGCGCCTACAAGGCAGCACCACTAGGGCAAAGTGTCTCATATCTGACTGTCTTAAAACACTGTCTTGTTGAAGTAGAGATCAAATATTACCAATGGAATTTAGATTCTGTGCACCAAAAATAGAAAAAGAACTGTATGGGACTGGAGAGATGGCTCAGTGGTTAAGAGCATTGACTGTTCTTCCAAAGGACCCAAGTTCAAATCCCAGCATGGCAGTTCACAGCTGTCTGTAATTGCTGGGTTTGGTGGTGCATGCCTTTAAACCCAGCACTCCAGAGGCAGAGGCAGGTGGATCTCTGCAAATTCAAGATCACCTGGTCTACAAAGTGAGTTCAGCACAGCCAGGGCTACACAAAGAAACTCTTATCTCAAAAAAACAAAGCAAAACAAACAAAAAAAGATTTAAGTAAAAACTGTTCTCATACAATCATGTCTAGTGTTAAACCTCCACACATGGCCTGAGCTATCAGTGATTTATTTATTTATAGATTTTTCAAGACTGTTTCTCTGTGTAACAGCTCTGGCTTTCCTGGAACTCACTCTGTGGACCACAATGGCCTTGAACTCACTGAAATCTGCCTCCCTAGTGCTGGGATTAAAGGCATGCACCACCATGGCTCAGCCCAGTGATTTCTTTTTTCTTTGCTTTTTTTTTTTTTTTTTTTTGGTTTTTCAAGGCAGGGTTTCTCTGAGTATCCTTGGCTGTCTTGGAGTCCTTATATATACCAGGCTAGCCTTGAACTCACAGAGATCCACCTGCCTCTGCCTCCCTAGTGCTGAGATTAAAGGCATGCACCACCATGCCCAGCCCAGTGATTTCTTTTCCTTTTATTTTCTTTTTTCTTTCTTTTTTTTTTCTTTTCTTTTTTTGGTTTTTCGAGTCAGGGTTTCTCTGAGTATTCTTGGCTGTCCTGGGCTCACTTTGTAGACCAGGCTAGCCTTGAACTCACAGAGATCCGCTTGCCTCTGCCTCTCCAGTGCTGGAATAAAGGCTTGCACTACCATGCTTGGTGCCCAGTGATTTCTTAAATCTGGAATTGTCTGTATTATTCATTTAAGATGATACTATCGACCACATTAGATGAATTCCTATAATTTTATTTGTTTGTTTTTTGTTTTGTTTTTCGAGACAGGGTTTCTCCGTTTAACAGCTCTGGCTGTCCTGGACTCACTTTGTAGACCAGGCTGGCCTTGAACTCACAGAGCTCCGCCTGCCTCTGCCTCCCAAGTGCTGGGATTAAAGACGTGCTCCACCACCACCCAACTTAATTCCTATAATTTTATTTATAGGTAAATTGTTTTAGAAGTTGAGATTTGACTCTAAAATAATTTGCATATTATTTGCCGAGTCCAGCCAGGAGCTGTTCCAAAGATGGCATTGGGTGCTGGAGATGTAACTCAGATGTAGATAGAGTACATGCATACCATGGACAAGGCCATGGATTTGATTCTCAGCATCCACCCTCGCATTTACCCAAAAATGGTCTGTCAGGTTACAGATATGGAGCCTGGAAAGTGTGACACAGTTGACGGAGAACTTGCTTAGCATTAATGAAACCCTGGGTTTGATCCTTCACACCGTGTATATTGGCACATGTCTTTAATCCCAGAACTTTTAGGAAGTTGAGGCAGGAGGATATCCAAGTTCTGAGGCCAGGCTGGTCTACATTAAGTTCTAGGCCAGCCAGGACCACACAAAGAAACCCTATATCATAAAGATAAAAGATATGATAGAGCTCTGTCCAGACATGGTGGAGTGTGCTTAGGGACAGGAGGACAGAGTTTAGTGTCAGCTTTGGTTACTAAGCCAGACTCTGATCTCAAAAAAAGGGGGGGATGGGCTAAAGAGGCTAACACACTGCATGTCTTCGTTTGAAACACCAGAGGTCACTGTGAGCTAGAAAGTTCCAACTTAAAGCTGATGTCATTCATAAGATTTATCTGAATACTTGCCTATTCATGACACCATTTCTAACCCTCCTGCATTTTTACTGGCCCATATTACATTTAAACATTTTTTGTTTGTTTTTCGAGACAGGGTTTCTCTGTGTGTAGCCCTGGCTGTCCTGGACTCACTTTTTAGACTAGGCTGGCCTTGAACTCACAGAGATCCACCTGCCTCTGCCTCCCAAGTGCTGGGATTAAAGGTGTGTGCCAGCACGCCCGGCACATTTAAACATTTTTTAAATTGTCTGATTTTAAATCACCTAAAATGAAAACATATTTAAGATTGTATAAAGCATTGCCTCAAAGTAGCTTTCCTGGAGGTTTCTTCAGAATCCCTTTTCCAAAAAAAATTTAATACAATTTATAGTTCAGTAGATAAAGCCAGACTTGAAATTAGAAGACACATGTACAGAATGTGAGCAGTTGCTTATAGATCTTCATTTCTGACCCTGCTCACATTTCTGAATTCTAACTCAAAAATCATAATTTTCTAATTCTATCTATATACCCCTACACACACTAAATAAATGGCTTGTTTTGTTTTGTTTTCTAAGACAGCATTTCTCTATGTAGCCCTGGCTGTCCTGGACTCACTTTGTAGACCAGGCTGGCCTTGAACTCACAAATATCCGCCTGCCTCTGCCTCCCGAGTGCTGGGATTAAAGGCATGCACCACCATGCCCAGCTAAATAAATGTTTTTAAAAGACTTATTGGAGTGGGAGAGAGAACTCTTAGGTTTAAGGAAGCATACTGTTTTGCAGAACACTGACTGCTGGGTCTCAGCATCCACACCAGACAACCCACCGCTGCCTATAACTCCAGCTCCAGTGCTTCTGCTCTCTGCATACCTACACAAATACACATATTTAAAAAATAAATCTTTAAAAACACCCATATTATGAGTTTGATAAGGAGGCCTTCTTTCAGACTAACACTTTTCAATGAATATAGGAACTATTGCAGAACATAAGCCTAGGAGGGTTAGGGATGAAGCACAGATACTCACCATGTTCAAGGCCCCCAATTAGATGTACTGAACAAAATATATTAAACAAAAAAGAAAGGAGATAGGCATGGAAACTCATGAAACAAATCACAGCTCTCTTGCCGAGCACAGTGGCGAAAGCCTTTAATCCCAGCACTCGGGAGGCAGAGGCAGGTGGATCTCTGTGAGTTCAAGGCTAGCCTGGTCTACAAAGTGAGTTCGAGACAACCAGGAATGCACAGAGAAACCCTGTCTCAAAAAAAACCCCACAAAACAAACAAACAAACAAACAAATATATACAGCTCATCTCAAAGGGAACAAATGATCACTTATTCTGAGGCAAGTAAGTGTGATCATGACTTGTGAAAATGAAGTTGCCTCAAATAACAGTTCTAGTGTGAAAGTAGGTACATGAACTTAAAAAAAGAAAAAAGTCATTTAACTACACTTACTTTGTTGTGCTGGCTGACCCTGTACAGACTGTATAGATCAATGTGTTCTAGGATTTAGATCTGCCTGCTCTGTCCCACCCAGGGCTGGGATTACAGGGGGGCCACCACATCCATCAGGAATTTCTTTGTGGGTTCTGGGAATCCCATTCCCCATGCTTATATGAGCCATTTCCCCAGGCTTTAGGGAGGTTCTAGTCAGCCAGTCCTGAAGAACTTGAAACAGTTGTGTCTTGTTTCTAGGGATTTCAGTTACTTAATGCTGGCCTATAATCCTGTAACAGGCACTTACAAACCACCTTTCCTAAAACACATTGACCTCTTTCTTGGACCAAGAAGATTAACTGAAAGCAGGACAGAAGCTTGGCGTCTCTGCCTTCATTTCCATCTGCGTTGTTCTGGCTCAGTCTCTGGCTTGCTTAGGCTTGTTAGTCACTTAAGGAGTGTCTGTTTACATAGCCAGTCAAGGCTGACAGTAAGGGCTTCTCATTTACCTACACCTGCATTCATCTCAGATTCCAGGAACAGCAAAACCACAGGAAGATAAGGGGAATTAATGAAGAATTTGAGACTGCTCTTTATAGCTTAAGTAATCAAGCTGTAGGAACAAAGTTGCTCAAGTCAGGACTTCTTCAGACCACCTTGCAGAGCCAGAACCGAAATGCAGATCAAAGGCAACACAGTGACTGTTGAGGCCTGTTTTAACTCTTTAGCATAACTGCAGCCAATTTTGTCTTCAGTCTCCATTTTAGTTAAAAGATGAAATTACTCATACTTTGTTACTTTGTTACCTTGACACTCTAAAGAGTCCCCAACTACAGGTCTACTTGGGACCAATCAACTTAAAGGTCAGTTAGAAATACTTTTTCTAGCTAGTCAAAATGATGTAATCCTGCCATCCCTTTGCTTCCTACAACTTGTTACCTGGTTGTTATCTGAATGCGGTTTATTTCATACACTGTGGAGCCTGACTGACTCCATCTTGAAAAAAGATTTCATTTTGTATTAGGAAAAATAACAAAATATACCCGAGCTTGCATTCCAGGGGTGTTCCCTTGTCATATCCGGACAGCTCACTCTGAGAAAGCACCCAAAAATTCTAGACAAACTTTCTGATGGTCAACCTGACCAATAATGATATGGCAACAACAACCAACAACGAGCCAGTCAGAAATGGACATGACTAGTTACCCAAATGTCATCCAATCATATGATAGAAAAACCTGTTTCTTTGTCTAAGTTTCTATATAAACTTTTTGATTTCTGGGCTCAGGGTTCTCCACTCGAACTGCTGCATGGGTGAGCATTGAGAGTCCAAGCTCTGAGCTTGAATAAACAACCCTTATGCATTTACATAGGAGTTAGTCCCTGGATGATCTTTGGGGTCTTGAGATCCAGGCAGAACAACATGAACCTGGTTGTTACCTGGATGCAGTTTGTTTCCTATACCTGGATGTGGTATTATGAAGAGAAAAATAGTTATATGTAATTATTATGTAAAATTATGTTAAAAAGTTATATGTAAAAATTATAATTTACTAATTATAAAAATAGTAATATGTAATAATGATAAATTTCTCATGGGCTCATGTCAAATAAAAACTCTAATATTTAAAAAAAAAAAACAAAAACCTGCCTTGGAAGCAGACTAATGTCACAGTGAGGCTCCAAGTCCTCTCTATGACCCTGGTCCTGCTGGCTATGATCAGTTTTGGTATATGCATTCAATAAACCATCAATATCTAACTGAGATTGGTGACTAACTGGTTTGTACAGCTATTCTTGGATTATAACACTTGTAACAGTGACCAAGACTTTTTTTTTTTTTTTGAGATAGGGTTTCTCTGTGTAGCCCTGGCTGTCCTGGACTCACTTTGTAGACCAGGTTGGCCTTGAACTTGCAGAGATCCACCTGCCTCTGTCTCCTAAGTGTTGGGATTAAAGGGTCTGCCACCATGCCCAGCCATTACAGACAGCTGTGAACTGCCATGTGGGTGCTGGGATTTGAAGCTGGTCCTTTGGAAGAGCAGCCAGTGCTTTTAAACGCTGAGCCATCTCTCCAGCCCTTAAGACTTCTAATAGGTATACATCTCACCCTGCTCCCCAGGAACTATATTTATTACTTAACACCTAAAATCATGTCAGAACCCCTGAAAAAGGAACTTGAGTGCCATTGAATCCTTTTATTTGCCCCTTTTCCCAACATGGTGATTAAATCTCTGGTTTTTATGTCTTTTTTTTTTTTTTTTTTTTTGCGAGACAGGGTTTCTCTGTGTAACCCTGGCTGTCCTGGACTCACTTTGTAGACCACGCTGGCCTCGAACTCACAGAGATCTGCCTGCCTCTGCCTCCTGAGTCCTGGGAATAAAGGCATGCGCCACCATGCCCGGCTTTTTTTAATGTCTTTAATTGCAGAGTTGGTGCAGAGGCCAGGCTGAGTTTGTTGAGACTGGGGCGTTTGTCTTTTGGTTCTGATTACAGATCCAACACTGCAGAGACTATTGCAGGAATATCACACAGGTGGAGGAATCCAGGCCAGCCTAGTTAGCTGTACAGTAACCTTCAGCCTCAAACATATGGAAGAGGGATTCCCAGCACACATGTGACCACTGGACTCAATCTCCAGCACCGTTTTTTTTTTTTTGCCCCCTGTGGCTCGCGTTACCATCTCGCCAGCAAGAACGACGCAGCACACACACAGGATCCTTCTGCAGCAAAGCTTTAATGCATCTTGAGAGGGAGACCATAAGCTTACAGCGAGTAAAATGGAGACCCCAAACGGCAGAAACCCATCCCTTATATAGGAAACTGTCCTCCGCTTAGGATGTGTCAGTCCCTGATTGGCTGTTGCTCATCAGGCGAGATGACGCCACGGGAGAGGCAGAGCACATCGAGTGGAAATTCCCTTCGCACATGCGCAGATTGGTTGTTTATCAGCATGGGACACAGGATGTCAGCGCCATCTTGTAATGACGACTGTGAGTGCGGCCTCTCACAGCCGCCCCCCCCCAGACAGAGTTTCTGTCTGTAATAGTCCTGGCTGTCCTGAGCAACTACTGAGTTGTAGACCAGGCTGGCTTTGAACTCACAGAAATCCACTTGCCTCTGCCTCCTAAGTGCTGGGATTAATGACATGTGCCACCATGCCTGGCTAATCTCCAGTGTTAGTGACCCCACGACATGGTGATCACCACATAAGGGGGTTCTCAGGGAAAAGTGAGTGCCCTGCCTGCCTGAACATTTAGCCTTCACTCCTAAGACAAACAGATGCGACAGGGGTGATGTCTAAGCATTTCCCATTTTTAATATTTCATTCTCTGGCTTATATACAGAACTAAATGGGTGTTTCCACGTGAGGTTACGTGGGCCAGTAACATTAAAGGTCATTCTATCATATCACATAGCACAAGCCTGGTAACATGGTGATCATGCACTGATCATGAGCACAGAAGTCTTTTTTTTTTCATCTTTTTTTTCGTGTTCTCTTTTTTTCTTTTCTTTTTAAATTTATTTTTTATTTCTTCAAGATACATCTCAATCCCAATCCCCTTCCTACTCCCCCCTTCAGTCCCACCTTCCCAACCTCTTCCCCTTCACTCCCATCCACTTCCTTTTTTTTTTTTTTAAAGTTTATGGTATATCTTTTCCCCTCCAACAGCTCCCCGTTTCAGTCTAGCAAATGGCTCTTTCTCTTATAACAACAAATACAATACAAAACAACAGAAATAATTAGGCCACAATTATGAGAGTTATAGGGCTTAGCATACATTCCCAATGTATTTGGTACCTGACTTTAACCTTCCACTATCTCTAACCATCTCCATGAGTTTAAAGTTCTATATTTAACTCAGCTTCCATCCTAACTTGCATCACCATTTTAAAAACATCTTCTTAGATCCAGAACACCTTCTTAATTCCTAAACAACTCAAAATTTAACTATGAGACTCTACCTAACTAGTCTTCAACTACATAAGAGACCTGAGAGGGATAAATATATCTGATTATACAGGAAGTGCAGGGCCTGCAGCTTCCAAAACCAAGAAATGACATACCAGTGATTGCCTGGACAGTTCCCATTTTCTGTCCATACATTACAGCATCAATCTTCAGCCATATGGCCCCATTTCTCTGACAGACATTGATTGTAAAGCAGGAATTATGAAGGACTTACCTACCCTGTCTTGGCAGAGCTAGGCTGTCGACTTACCTGCTTCCAAGTTTTGTCCTATTTGGACAGCATTCTGTCTACAGAAAGGGATTTTTCAAAAGATAGGCTTGCCACTAATTCAACCATCTCCAATTGGAGATTCTTTGATGCTCATCTTCTACTTAGAGTAGAATAGGGGGGAACACGGAAGTCTTGCTCACCAAATCAGCTATACCCATGATCTGGCTTCAACTCTGCCCTGGCATCTTCCTGCTGGCGCCATCTTATATATCTCCCACAAGTTACTTTCATTTTCCCAGCAATGAGGCATTTCTCATAAACCTCCATTTCCTGAGTCCCCACATTCCAGCATCTAAAATTATTTTTTAAGAATATTAACCTGTGCATTGTGATTCACAGATGTAATCCCAGTACTTGACAAACTGAGGCAGGAGGATTGCCAATTGTTCCAGGCCAGCTGGGCTATAATATATTATGATACTATATATATATATATATATATATATATTAAGAAATTGCTAAAATAGTAGGGTTTTTGTTTGTTTGTTTGTTTGTTTTTGAGAAAGGGTTTCTCTGTGTAACAGCCCTAGCTGTCCTGGACTTGCTTTGTAGACCAGGCTGGCCTTGAACTCACAGAGATCTGCCTGCCTGTGCCTCCTGTGTGCTGGAATAAAAGGTGTGCGCCACCACCGCCCAGCTTGTTTTGTTTTTCAAGACACGGTTTCTCTATGTAACAGAGCCCTGGCTGTCCTGGATTCGCTTTGTAGACCAGGCTGGCCTGGAACTCACAGAGATCTGCCTTCGTCTGCCTCTGGAGTGCTGAGATTAAAGATGTGTGCCACTGCACCTGGCATAGATTTTTATTTCAATCTAGATTTGCCAGTTTTTATCTGGGAAACTATTAAACCATTTGTTTGACTTTGGAAAATGAAATCTGATAAAAACACAATACAAAATTCTCAAAGATCTAATAAAAATGTTTAAATATTCAAAGTATAGAAAAGGAAAAGATGTACAAGAACTGGGACCTGGTGGCACCTGCCATAGTTAGGAGATCAAGGTCATCCTTGGTGACATACCTAGTTGGAGGCCAGCACAAGCCTACAGAAAGCCATCCATCAAAAGTAAAAAGAACAATAGGTGCATGTTTCTGTTGCTGTGATACAAAAGCAAGACCAAGGCAATTTACAGGAAAAATAATGTTTATTTGGATTTATGTTTGCAGATGTCTGGAAGTCTATCATGGAGGTAAGCATAGCAGCTTGCAGAACAAAGCAGAGATCAAACATGGAATGGGGCTAGCTTATAAACACTCAAGGCCCAACCCAGTGATATAATTCCTCCAACAAGGTTACATCTTCCAAAAACCTCCCCAAACAGCACCACCAACAGGGAACCAGGTGTTAAAATACTAGATCCCAAGGAGAACATTTCTTATTTAAGCCACCAGTGTGCAAGGTGGTCATCAGGGAAATACAGTCTGAAACAATAGCCAAGCTACTTCACACTCAATTAAATACTAAACTGACTCCAAATATGAAATATCGGCACAGATAAAAAGCAACTGTAGCTATGTTCCTCTGAACCTTAAAATGGTACAGCCACTATGGATCAAATTTGACAGCTAAAGTTTTTTTTTGACACGTATATATCATGTTTTATTTTATCAAATTACATAAACCAACAATTAAGATGAGGACAAGAAAACAAAAAAGGGACTATGAGGAGGATTAGGACATAAATTTGAAACCATGGATCCCTAAATAGTTAATAAAGTAGTACCTGAAAATTGAACATCCTGGCATCCAAAGCAACATGATCATGCTTCCACATGTTCAATTGTTACATTTATACTGTCCATGAGGAATAAGCATACTACTCACTCAGAATGAACAAAGTCTTTCCTAGTGCTTAATTATGAAATGTATTCTGTGAAAATGTCATAGAGAGGACACACCATAACAAAGTGAATGAAGTCTTCAAAAACATATTTACAATGCACTGAACTAGCTCTTCAGGATTCTACAAAACTTCTGTTAAAAAAATATTCCTAAACCAAATACATTATTTTTTCCCTTTTATTTTTCTCAGAGTCAATTTTTATTATGACTCACAAACACATCCGTGCGTTTTTTTTTCATCTCAATTGCAGTCCCCTTCCTATTCCCCCTCCAGTCCCACCCTCAACCCCCCATCCTCTTCCCTTTTTTTTTCTTTTAAGTTTAAGGTATATCTTATTTCCCCCTACAGTTTCCCCTTTCAGTCTAACAAATGGCTCTTTCTCTTATAATAATAAATACAATACAGTACAACAGAGGTAATTAGGCCACAGTTATGAGGGATATATGGCTTAACGTACATTCCCAATGTCCAGTCCATATGTATTTGGTACCTGACTTTAACATTCTACTATCTAATCATCTCCATGAGTTTAAAGTTCTATATTTGACTCAACATTCACACTAACTTGCAACACAATTTTAAAAGTATCTTCGTAGATCTATAACACTCTCTTGACTCCTAAACAACTCAAAATTTAATTTTTTTTTTTTTTGGTTTTTCGAGACAGGGTTTCTCTGTTTAACAGCTCTGGCTGTCCTGGACTCGCTTTGTAGACCAGGCTGGCCTCGAACTCGCAAAGATCCGCCTGCCTCTGCCTCCCAAGTGCTGGGATTAAAGGTGTGCGCCACCACCGCCCGGCCTCAAAATTTAATTATGAGACTCTAGCTATCTGTTCTTCAACCACTTCAGAGACCTGAGAGGGATAAATATATCTGATTTTATAGGAAGTACAGGGCCTGCAGCTTCCAAAACTAAGAAATGACATACCAGTGGCTGCCTGGATAGTTCCCATTTTCTCTCCATACGTTACCGCATCGATCTTCAGTCGTTTGGCCCCGTTTCTCTGACAGGCATTGATTGTAGAGCAGGGGTTATGAAGGACTTACCTACCCTGTCTTGGCAGAGCTAGGCTGTCGACTTACCTGCTTCCAGGTTTTGTCCTTTTTGGACAGCATTCTGTCTACAGTTGGAGCAAGGGGCTTTTCCTACCAAGAGATAGGCTTGCGACTAATTCAATCATCTCCCACTGGAGATTCTTCGATGCTCATCTTCTACTTGGAGGAGAATAGGAGGTGCTGTCAGGAGTTGATATGTCTTGATATAAAAAAATCTAAAGTTACGAAAACGTCTTTGAATGCCATATTCTGCAGATCTCTTGAGGTTTTGAAGAGGCCCTATCTATCTCTTATATTAGGGTAAGCCGCTGTTGCTTGTCTCGTAGCAGGTTTATTTCTGATTAGCTTAGCAAGTAACTATAATAGGCTGTCATAGTACCTAACAGAATGACCGGCTTGCATAACTATTAGTTTGCATTTCTTAATTATCCTAAAGAGTTTATGACAATTAGTAGTAAAAGGCCGAAACATCACATTTCATTTTTTTCTTTACCTCCTAACCCTTCCATCCCATTTCTCTGGGGTGGGGTGTCCTTATATAACAGTCCCTCATCTCAGTTGAGAGATCGTATGAGGGCCAAGAGCCTCTTCATTCATTGGGGGTCTACAAAGCAGTACCATCAGTGAAAAGTGTCTCGTTGCCCGGGAGGGAGAACTACTGAACAAACAAACCAATAAGCAGACAAAAAAAGACTAAAAAAATAGAAAAAATATAACTAATATATACAAAATAAATAAAAATTAAAAATAAGAAGTCTATGTCCAAGTTCCCTTTGGTGTGTTAGTTGTAGTATCGATACCTTCTACTATATATAGCTAAAATCCTACTATAAGTGAATAGATGCCATATGCGTCCTTCTGAGTCTGGGTTAGTTCACTCAGGATGAGCTTTTCTAGTTTCATCCATTTGGCTGCAAATTGCATAATTTCATTGTTCCTGATAGCTGAATAATATTCCATTGTGTAGATGTACCACAGTTTTTTGACCCATTCTTCGGTTGAGAGACATCTGGGTTGTTTCCAGTTTCTAGCTATTACAAATAAGGCTGCTATGAACATAGATGAGGAAACTTCCTTATAATTCCATGAAGAGGCATTTGGGTGTATACCCAGAAGTGGTATGGCTGGGTCCTGAGGCAGAGCTATTCCAAGTTTTCTAAGATATCGCCAGACTGACCTCCATAGTGGTGGCACAAGCCTGCATTCCCACCAGCAATGGAGTAGGGTACCCCTTTCTCCACACCCTCGCCAGCATGTGCTGTCATTTGAGCTTTTGATCTTAGCCATTCTGACAGGTGTGAGATGGAATCTCAGAGTCGTCTTGAGTTGCATTTCTCTGATGATTAAGGATGTTGAGCATTTCTTCAAGTGTCTCTTAGCCATTAGGGATTCCTCCTTTGTGAATTCTCTATTTAGCTCTGTCCTCCATTTTTTGATTGGATTATTTGGTTTCTTGGCATTTAATTTCTTGAGTTCTTTGTAGATTTTGGATATTAGCCCTCTGTCAGATGTGGGGTTGGTGAAGATTTTCTCCCAGTCTGTAGGCTGCCATTTTGTTCGAATGACAGTGTCTTTTGCCTTACAGAAGCTTTTCAGTTTCATGACGTCCCATTTATTAATTATTGATTTCAAGTCCTGAGCTGTTGGTGTTCTGTTCAGGAAGTTGTCGCCTGTGCCAATTAGTGCGAGGGTTTTTCCCACTTTTTCTTCTAGTAGATTTAGTGTGGCCGGCCTTATGTTAAGGTCTTTGATCCACTTGGACTTAAATTTTGTACAAGGTGATAAGTATGGGTCTAATTTCATTCTTTTACAAGTGGACATCCAGTTGGACCAGCACCATTTGTTGAAGATGTTGTCCTTCTTCCATTGTGCCATTTTGACTTCTAAAAAATATGGAACACTTCACGAATTTGCATGTCATCCTTGCACAGGGGCCATGCTAATCTTCTCTGTATCGTTCCAATTTTAGTATATGTGCTGCCGAAGCGAGCACGACAGCTAAAGTTTTATGCTACTCGGAACTCTTGTGGTTGTATTTTTTTTCCAGAGAAATGAATTCATATGTCCATACAGAATAGAGCATGATCCTCAAAGTTTTACATGCTATAGTCAGTGTCAGGATGAGGATGTAGCTCAAATGGTAGAGGATTTCCCTAATACATTCAAGGCCTTGGGTCCATTCTTGGCACAAATAGGAACAGTGTCCATCAGTACATGAATGAATCAATCAGGGTTGACAGACTCCTATAGATTTGGAATTATCACTGATGTAATCCACAGAATCTGGTAATGAAGCATTAACATTTCAGAAAGCACTGAAGAGTAAAAAAAGTCAAACCAAAAGGGCTCTCCTCATCCTATACACGCCCCTACATGAAAGATTATATATTATTGTCAGGATACACTGCTGTTAAGTCTGTCAAAGTCTGACATTATTGGAAAGCCCCGACCTCAGTGCTAAGTGGTGAACTCCCTTTCTTATTAGTATTCCCTCCTCTCTGATCAATCTGGGGAACCGAGATCCCATACCCTCTATATGAGGATTGTCATATAACCCTCAGGAAATTACAGGCCCAACCCCTTCTCTCTAGAAACCTGTTCAGTGAGCAGCTGGGGTTCTTGGAATACCTCCCTTGCTAATGAGATATCTTAGTACCTTAGCTTTCAGGCAATGACCTTTGTCCATGCCTCTAACCAGTTCCTTGTTAAGATTCTCTCCTCCTCACCAGCACTGCCTATAGGATAATCAGGTACTGTATTCTCCTTCTTATAACAGGACCATGCTGCTTCATGTAAATGAAGCATCCCTGCCACTTCTGGCCACAGCCAATCAAAAGAATTCACCCCCCCCAAAAAAAACCCTCCCACTCCTCAAGGTTTATAATGTCCCTGTTCATGAAATAACCTCTACCATCCACTTCATAAAAGATCATCAGAGACTTGCCGTTTATTTTGGGCTGTAACATTTGGGAAGGAAGGACTTTTCCTCCCTGAAGAATTCATCACTGGATCATGATGCCTAGCCGGAGTGATGCCTAGCCAGGCTCCTGCCACCAGCAGCCAGAACTCACTTCAGGGTGCAAGCTCCGGCCTCCATTGCTGCTGTCATATGCCAGCCCACCTCCAAAGCCCACACCTTGGTCACCTGGCTATTTCCAGAGCTGCTGACACCAGAGCCCTTGCCTTACAGCCATCTCCCTCAACAAAATCAGGTCAGATTCCCATTGCTGCTTGGCTAGGTTCAGGGTTCAGGAGCCTTGAGCTCCCTGCTGCCACCTGGCCTAGTGCCAGCAGCTTAACTAAAAGAACTGTGACCTTACCCAGCATGACAGAGAGGGTCTCTCTCTTCTGCATGTTTATCCAGGAGCTATAACACTTTGCAGTGGACATAATCATTCTCCTTCCCCTCCAGCCAGAATGGATATCCTGTGACATGGATCTTGTCCTGAGTTTCATCCTTTCCTCCTGGAAATTGATGGGGCTTGGACCTTCTGGGAGAGAAGCATGCACTTCCGGCTTAGTACCTGACAAGGCCCAAGCTTCCCAGGAGATGCAGAACAACATACTATTTCACTCTTTTTCTATGACACTCCACTAAAGAAAAATTCACAACTACAGAAGACACCATGGGTTCTAGGGACAGGCAAGATAGTGACTTAAGTGGAACTTTCTTGAGTAAGGGCAAGATACAGTAGGTTTTGGGAATGGGGACAGATGAGGTCTCAATCTGTAACTCAGCATGGCCTTGAACTTGAGGCAATCCTCCTGCTGTAGTGCTGGGATTACAGGCATACTGCTCCATGATGGGTTTTAGATACCATGAATTTAACCCAGTGTCATTTTTCTACACCACACAATCAATCTCCTAGCTGACCAGCCCTATTGGTAGTCTTTTATATGGTAATTTGGGAGACTGATTAGCAACACATAACATAATTCCATCAGTTCGGGCCTATCAGGAATCTGAAGTGGCCGGAAGAAATATTTTGATCTCCATGCCAGTGACACTTTGGTTCCACACAACAGTCACACAAGTAGCTAAACAGAGATGCCAAGTGGTCATCAGACCATTGAACATAATGAATAGTTCCTGTATGTCACTTAGGGGATAATTTGGGCTCAGACCAAGGGCAAGTATCAGCAGCAACTTGTGGTATTGTTGGAAAAAATAGATTATAAGCCATCTCCAAATAGTAAGGGGGTTTTGTGTCCAGATAAAACCAACCTGTGTTAGGTTAGGTGTAGAATGATTAAGGAAAGACTACTCAGAATACACTTAAGAAGAGAAATTCTGTTAGGAGAATAGATTTGGGTATTGAAGTTCTTTGGTTTGTTTGTTTGTTTTTGTTTTGTTTTGTTTTTTGAGACAGGGTTTCTCTGTGTATCCCTGGCTGACCTGGACTCACTTTGTAGACCAGGCTGGCCTTGAACTCACAGAGATCCACCTGTCCCTGCCTCCTGAGTGCTGGGATTAAAGGCATGCACAACCATGCCCGGTTGGGTCTTTGAATTTTTAATGAGGGTAAGGAGTATGGAAGTGGAGGCATGGTTAAAGGTAGTTTAGTAGAAGTTGAAATAGGCCTGACAGTAATCAGCAAGTCCTTAGCATGTGTGCGTGCTGTTGTAGGTCGTGGACGTGATGAGAGAATCTGGGGTACTAAGAGAAGATTTTTATTGGGACCTATAGGTTTTAGACCCAGTTTCTGATTGAAAT
The DNA here is from genome assembly GCA_907164525.1 of Lophiomys imhausi. NCBI lineage: Eukaryota > Metazoa > Chordata > Mammalia > Rodentia > Muridae > Lophiomys > Lophiomys imhausi. The sequence continues at coordinate 679,876 of CAJQZJ010000271.1, read as the reverse complement.
TCTTTTCTTTGAATTGTAATGAAGTTACCAGGATCATGTCCAGAGAGATATAACCTAAATCCCAAGGTTCATCCAATATTCCAAGGGGAATCATGTATCTTCCACATTTTGGGCATACAGGTTAGAGGACTGCATGACCCTTGTTCACAATTGTGGTCAGTTTCAGTAGGGTGTAGGGTTATAGTAATAAGATCAAATTTGGATTTTCCCAGGTGACAATAGTTACACAATTCCAAGAAGCACAAAAAATATTCACATTCACTGTCTTCAGCGTAAGAGTGAGCCCATGAGCTGGACTGGCATAAATCTGGTGTCTTGTAGGCTTCTTTCTTTACTAAGATTGCTACAACACCAAGTACCTTTATAGGGTGGGCACCATGCCAAGCAGGCTGATTAATACCAGACCCATAACTAGGCCAAGCATCAATAGTAAGACCTAGGTTGAATAGATTGCAAAGATGAGTGCTCAGCTTGGGTTGGTCCTGTGTCCTGTTTTCCCGTTGTTGTTAACCTAAATTCCCAGTCTCAGGTGGCAGGTCAGTGTGGATTATCAAATTTTAAGGGAATGAACATAATCCAACAAGTTAGGAATAACATTGTGGCACACATAGCAATAAGAGTGAATAGGAAGAGATTAGTAACAAAACATTAATGTTTTAGAGATCTTAATCTTAAGAGGACAACATTCAGTCACTGTTCATTTCTGGTGGCCCATTTCTCATCCAGTAGGTTCCCCAGGTGCCTTCTGGAGGTATGAGTGATGAATACAGGCAAGAATACCAACAACCTTAACAGCAGTGGGCAATCCAAGAGTCATAATGTAAGGTCCTTTCCATCTGGGTTCAAGCTGGTCAGTTTTAAAGTGGTGGATTAATACAGCATCACTGAGCTGTAATGGATGGTCAGGTGGATGGTACCCAACAGGTTGAGCAATGTGGACCTGAGGAAAGATATTATTCAAAGTTAATTGTCATCCTTTTAAGGATTCAGAGAATGGAATGAGGCAATCTGACAATAGTTCTCTGTGTACCTGAGGGATTGTGGGGAGTGGTTGCCCATAGACTAACTCAGGTGAAGTGAAGTTTTCTCAGTACAGGTACAATGAGCCTTCAGGAAGGCGTAAGGCAAGAGCTCAACCCTGCTACCACCAGGCTCAAGAATATATGTTAATTTTTTATAGTTTTTTGTTTTTTGTTTTTTTCGAGACAGAGTTTCTCTGTGTATTGTTGGCTGTCCTGGACTCACTTTGTAGACCAGGCTGGCCTCAAACTCACAAAGATCCGCCTGCCTCTGCCTCCCAAGTGCTGGGATTAAAGGCGTGCGCCACCACCGCCCGGCTAATTTTTTATAGTTTTATTCATCCTTTCTACCTTTCCTGAACTTTGAGGATGATACATAGAACGTTATTTCCAATTTATGTTACAAGCACTGATACTCAACCTTGCTGATACTGTGACTGTTCAATACAGTACCTCATTATGGTGACCCCCAACTATAAAATTATTTTCATAAGTACTTCATAACTATAATTTTTCCACAGTTATTAATTGTAATGTAAATATATGTGTTTTCCAATGATTGCAGGCTGGGCAGTGGTGGCACATGCCTTGAACCCCAGCACTTGGGAGGCAGAGGCAGGCAGATCTCTATGAGTTCAAGGCCAGCCTGGTCTACAGAGTGAATCCAGGACAGCCAGGGATACACAGAGAAACCCTGTCTGAAAAAATCAAACAAAAACAAAAAAACAACAGCAGAAAAATCCAATGATCTCAGGTGAGCCTTGGAAAAAAAATCCCTTGACCCCCAAAGGTGTCTTGACCTACAGGTTGAGAATTACTAACCTAGACCAACATTCCTGGAAACTTGATTTGTCTAGTTATTGCCTTGGGTCTGTGGGTTATTGTCTTCTTTGGTGCCCTGGACAATGTATTAAACAGCCAGTTTATCAGGTAGCCAGATGTTCTCCAAAAGCTGTATATTCTCCTGTTTATTTTTGATTGTTTTTCCTTCTGATGTTAAATGTCCCTTTGTTTATATATCTTCTGTCCTTGAACATGAGCTGTAACAAAAGCATATTGGTTATCTGTATAAATGTTTATTTTCTTTCCCTCGGCTCATTTAGTGCTCGAGTTAAGGCTCTTATTTATGCTCTCTGAGCAGATGTGTCCCTGAGTAGGGCTTGTGCTCAATGACTTCTTGTTGGTCTGTAACCACCATTTCCCCTGAATACCTGATTCCATCTTTGAAGAAGCTGCTAGCCTCAGTATAGAGGTCTGCATCTCTCTCAATAAGAGATCCATCCATCAGGTCTGGTTGAGTGCCTTGGATGACATCCAACCTTACAAGACAGTCATGGACATGTTCCTCAGGGAGCTTGTCTGGCAGCAGGGTGGCAGGGTTGGAAGCCAAAGACTTGCTAGGCAGTCTGTCTTTGTCTAAAAGGAGAACTTGCTATTGAGTCAAACAGGCATTTGACATCTACCAGCACTTAGTTGCATCCCTGAGCAGGGACTGTAATGCATGTGGGGCCATTATAGTTAGAGTTTGTCCCAACATAAATTGTCTGATTATTTTACAAGGACTGTGTGTAGCTGCTGTGGTCCACTGGCATGGTGGCTATCCAGAGGCCACTGGATCCAGTCTTTTGAAACATAGGGTACTGGCCTTTTCCAAAGACCCTTGGTTTGAGTCAGGACTCCTTTGGAAATGCCCTTTCTTTCATGGACATGAGGATGGAAGGGCTTGGTAGCATCAGAGGGAGTTAATGCACAAACTCACATGTGTGTGTGTGTTGGGGGGAGTCTTCACAAGAGCCTCCTCTAAGTCCTTAAAAGCCTGGTTATTGGGCTGGAGAGATGGCTCAGCGGTTAAAAGCACTGGCTGTTCTTCCAAAGGACCTGGGTTCAAATCCCAGCACCCACATGGCAGTTCACAGCTGTCTGTAATTGCTGGGTGCAGTGATGCAGGCCTTTAATCCCAACACTCAAGAGGCAGAGGCAGGTGGATCTCTGTGAGTTCAAGGCCAGCCTGGTCTCCAAAGTGAGTCCAGGACAGCCAGGGTTACACAGAGAAACCCTGTCTCAAAAACAAACAAACAAACAAACAAAAAAGCCTGCTCTTTCCCTTCAGCCCATTCCAAGGGGGCACTGCTTCCTGAAGTGGTTGAATACAGAGGTCTGGCAATCTCAGCAAACTCAGGTATCCAGAGGGAGCAATATCAGATGACCCCCAAGAATTTCCTAATTTTCTCCTTTGTGGTTGAGGTAGAGATTCTCATTATAATCTCTATGTACACCTTTGACAATCTTTTTCGGTGACCTGTGAAGTACAAATCTGAGGTATCTTTTTAGAAGCCAGGTAGCCAAATTGATCTAGAGTTTTGTGGGGCTTTGTTTTAGTTTTTCAAGTCAGGGTTTCTCTGTGTACCCATGACTATCCTGGACTCACTTTGTAGACCAGGCTGGCCTTGAACTCACAGAGATCCACCTGTCTCTGACTCTTGAGTGCTGGGATTAAAGGAGTACATCACCATACCAGCAGTTTTGTGGGGTTTTTTGCTTGTTTGTTTACAGACAGGGTTTCTTTGTGTATCCTTGGCTGTCCTGGACTCACTTTGTAGACCAGGCTGGCCTTGAACTCACAGAGATACACCTGCCTCTTCCTCCTGAGTGGTTGGATTAAAGGTGTACACCACCATGCCCAGCAATTACAGACAGCTGTGAACTGCCAAGTGGGTGCTGGGATTTGAACCCGGGTCTTTTGGAAGAGCAGTCAATGCTCTTAACTTCTGAGTCAGCTCTCCAGCCCCAATCTAGAGGTTTTTTTGTTTTTTTGTTTTTTCAAGACAGGGTTTCTCTGTGTAACAGCTCTGGCTGTCCTGGACTCTCTTTATAGACCAGGCTGGCCTTGAACTCAGAGAGATCTGTCTGCCTCTCAAATGTTGGGATATCTCCTAATCGAGGGAAACGGACATTCAGGAATAACAATGAAAGAATGAGTCACACACAGTTTCTCTTTCCAGATCAAAATTCTTTTTTGTAGTCCAATTATATTTTAAATTTCCTTTGTAGCCCCCTGTACTTCCGTTCTTCTTTTTTTCAAAGTGTCTCAAGGGTTTCAGTAATACTGATGATGTTCCTGGATCTACCAAGAAGTTTACAGGTTGGCCACCAACTGAGGGTACCATAGTCTCCCAGGGGCCTAAACTGAAAGAGCCAGCCATGATCTCCCTATTCTTCCAGAGTCAGGACTGGTTTTGGCTGAGGAGCACTCATCTGTGGTCTGGGAGAGTCTACCCTGATCGGCTAGGGCCGTTCATCTTCCCAGTGTCTCAATTCCTTGCAGTAAGTACATTGGTACATTTGTACAGGCTTTATCTTTTTCTTGTAGGTGGCTTGAGATAGGTATTCTCCAACGACAAAATAAGCCAACAAAAGCCAAATTAAAATCTAAAGACAGGTTTATTGGTGGCAGCTCTGGGGCAGGTTCATTGACTTAACAGGAGGGGGTCAGTGAAGTAACCATACAAAGAGAGGCAGAAAAGCCTGGGGGAGGAGAGAGAGAGAGAGAGAGAGAGAGAGAGAGAGAGAGAGAGAGAGA
>CAJQZJ010000271.1:662011-675267 GCA_907164525.1 Lophiomys imhausi | reverse complement strand
GAGAGAGAGAGAGAGAGAGAGAGAGAGAGAGAGAGAGAGAGAGAGAATCTGGATTATATAGTGAAGAGCTTCTGGGGGAGAGGAATGGAAAGTTCAGTGTAGAGGGTGGGGTATGCCAGCAATGCCCTCTGAATCCCAACAGCTTGTCCAGGGTTGAAAGTGCCAGGAGCATGTATTGGTGCCATACTGGCCCGATTAATTTTCTTTATAGAAAATCTTCTCTGTCTCCATTGTCAAACACTTCTTGAGCTACTTTTAATAATTCTGACCTATTCTTTCCTGCAAACTCACCCATCTTTTCTACTTTCTTATATGCATCTGGGACTGACTGGGTTGCAAAGGTCATGTTAACTGCCTTCAGTTTTGCTGGGTCCTCTGGATCTATAGGAGTATTTAGCCATTATGCCTCTGGAAGGCCCTCAAGGAAAATTGGAGGTGATTCATTTGAGTGCTATTTTGCAACAGCTACTTTGGAAAGATTAATCGGTTTGAGAGACGCCTACCTGAGGTCCTGCAGAAGGGCCTGGTGGCATTCGTTGGGTGGCCTCTTGTCCCAATGTGGTTTCCTTCTGGGAAACCTTCAGTTGCTCCTGTTTTCAGGTCATTGTCAAGAGTGCCTCATCTGGGCAGCTTTTTGGCTGCTTCTGCTAGGATTAGCCCTCTGTCTTCAGTAGTGAGAGAGTGCTGGGAATTTGCTGCTGGTCAGTCATTCCAGGTGGGGAGATGGTCAAAGAAAACAAAATCAAGCAGGAAAACCATGTACTGAAAGAGGATTCTGGTCCTCCCCGTTGTAAAAATTAATTTCGATAACTGGAACATACTAGAATAGTCCTTCTGGGCCTGCAGAGAGGAAAAGACAGGATCTGGAGTGGCTTCTGCTTTGGGCATAGAAATGGAAACAGAAGCGGCAGGTCAATAGGGGAGTAGACTGAATTGAGTGTTGCGTCTGCTTCAGGAATAGGAGTGGAAGCAAGCCATAGGCCTGCTAGAGGAGGAGACTGAAGCCACAGGAGGGTGTGGAGGGTGTGTATGTGTATGTGCGTGTGTGTGTGTGTGTGTGTGTGTGCGTGTGTGTGTGTGTGTGTGTGTGTGTGTGTGTATGGCTGGGGATGGGGGAAGGGTGAGAGGACCGGACGGGACAGGATGGGACACAACAGGACAGGACAAAGTCTGGACAGCCCTGATGCCTGAGGAATGGTAGAAAGAAGAGGAGAAACCAATGAACTCAGGAGAGGTAGGGGCAGCAGAGTGTAAAGAAGAATGTACAGGTCAAGGAAAAGGTCCTCCTGGGAGTCCTGTAGTGCAGGGCTGATATACAGAGAAATCCTATCTCGGAAGACAAAAAAAAAAAAAAAGAAAGGGTGTCAGGCTTACTAGTCTTCTTAACCATTCTGTCCTTCTGTCTAGTCACCCTAAGCTCAGACTACAAGAGAGTGCACAGCAAGGAAACAGAAGAGATAAAAATAAAAAAATACACACTGGCTGTAGGAAGGAAAAGTGAGTTCCCCAGGCTACTGTTTCTGGGTGCTCGGGGCACCGGCCGAATAGGTATCAGACCAGAGATCAGGGGTCTCAACAGGCGGGAATTGAGGATCAGGCAGGCTGCACAGTTGACTAGTCCCCCCACCACCACCCAAGGCTCCACCTAGAGAGCTCCCCCGCTGCTTGGGGGGTTTCCAAGGTGACAGTAAGCAAGCCTCAACTGTCTCAGCTACAACTGCCAAGCCCTCGGGTTCCACCTGCCTCTAGGTGCTCTGAGGGCCAACGAGGTTCTGGATGTGAGTGGGAGCGTGGAGACAAGGAGCCGGGAGGTTGAGAATAAAAAGAAGATGCAACTGGACTTTCCCCGGAGCCCTCTGCATTTTTAAGGCGTTGGGTAGAGTTGGTGTTGTAAGCCCCATTCTTATTGAAAATAGAAGTCACTTCCATCCTTCCTCCCATGGAAATTTGCTACCTTCTATAAGTGTTTTCTACAGAAGCCTTCTGTGGTGGATCTTCAAGCTACAAAAAATTGCCCAAGCTTGTGTGACGTCAGCCTTGTCAAGTGACCATGATGCTGGGCCCTGAGGGAGGTGTGAAGACTGTGTGTTCAAACTCCATGGCCTACTCTGGTCCTGCTCAATTGGAGATATACAAAACTTCCTCTCCAACTACACAATTCATAATGGGGTTGGAGGTGTTCATTTTATTTATACTAGAGAGGGCAGGTAGAATGGTGAGGCTTTTGTTGAACTTGAGTCAGAAGATGATGTCAAATTGGCTCTGAAAAAAAGACAGGGAAAGCATGGGGCACCACTATATTGAGGCATTCAAGTCCACAGAACAGAGATGGATTGGGTGCTGAAGCACAGTGGTCCACACAGAGTCAAAAGTGCCAATGATGGCTTTGTGAGGCCTCGGGACTCCCATTTGGATGCACAAAAGAAGAAATCGTTCAGTTCTTCTTAGGGCTGGAAATTGTGCTAAACGGGGTCACATTACTTGTGGACCCAGAGGGCAAGATTACAGGGGAGGCCTTCGTTCAGTTTGCCTCACAAGAGTTAGCTGAGAAAGCTCTAGGGAAGCACAAGGAGAGAATAGGACGCAGGCATATTGAAGTGTTCAAGAGCAGTCAGGAGGAAGGGAGATCATACTCAGATCCACCTCTGAAGTTTATGTCTGTGCAGAGGCCTGGGCCCTATGACCGGCCTGGCACAGCCCTGTGGTCCACTGGTACTGTGAAGCAGGCAGGTTTGGATAGAATGAGATCTGATGCCTATAGTGCCAGCTATGGGGGGTATGAACAATACAGTGACCTCAGTGATGGCCATGGCTTCACCACTGACCTGTTTGGGAGAGACCTCAGCTACTGCCTCTCAGGAACGTACGATCAAAGATAAGGAGACAGCAAGTTCACACTGCAGAGCACCACCAGCCACTGTGTCCATGAGAGGACTGCCCTACAAAGCATCAGACATTTACTACAACTTCTCTCCACTCAACCCTGTGAGAGTTCATATTGAGGTTGGCCCTGATGAAAGAGTGACGGGAGGAGCTGATGTTGAGTTTGCCACCCATGAAGAAGCAGTGGCAGCTATGTTGAAGGACAGGGCCAACATGCAGCACAGATACATGGAACTCTTCCTGAATTCAACAACAGGGACTGTCAATGGGGCTTATAGTAGCCAGGTGAGGCAGGGCATGATAGTGTCAGCTGCCCAGGCAACTTACAGTGGCCTGGAGAGCCAGTCAGAGTGGCTGTTATGGGGCTGGCTACAGCAGTCAGAACACCATTGGTGGTTATGATTAGTATTGTAGGGACATTTGAGTTATTTCAATCAGAACTTTCACAGGCAGCCAATAAAGCAGTCAAGAGCAGTTTATAACTCTAGAGGAAGCAGGTAGACCCACTTTGTACCATGAATTTGTGAAATCTGGATTTAAAAAATTTCCTCTTCAGAAAAAAAATTAGAATAAGACACAGAGGACAAAGAACCTGGTACTAAACAAACAAACAAAAACGGAGACAGGCAGAAAAAATGTCTCTCTTGTGTCCTGGACAGGAGTTCATGTACCACTTTGTCGCTAGACAGGCAGGATCCCATCCAAACCAGCCCCAGATGTTATAGAAGGAGATGCCTTACTATGACTTACAGGCAGAGGCACTCTCAGACTGTGGCTCTGTAGTAATTCACCTCAGTAGTCAGTGGAACTGAAAGCATGTCCCTGGACCTTGGAACTTCCTCAAAGTGTGCATCCCGAAAGGAAGCAACTCTTTTTTTTTTTTTTTTTTTTTTGGTTTTTTCGAGACACGGTTTCTCTGTGTAACAGCTCTGGCTGTCCTGGACTCACTTTTGTAGACCAGGCTGGTCTCGAACTCACAGAGATCTGCCTGCCTCTGCCTCCCAAGTGCTGGGATTAAAGGCGTGCGCCACCACCGCCCGGCTAGGAAGCAACTCTTTTGGTCCTTGAGACTGGGTCTGATTTCACTGGGGCCCCCAAGAATGTTGATCCCACAAGGCAAGGATAAAGACTACTACTACCCATACTAAGGCCAATTAAGCAAGCTTTATTTACTATGCAAAAGTCTGACTCTATACAGTAGGATTCAAAGGAGCAGTGAGTATGAACATTTAGGCCTCCTTTTGTAGGGAAAATGGTGCAAACTGGGGATTTTCAGAGGAATTTGGTAGCATAAGGTATTGGCAAGCAAGTAACAGAAACAGACAGCAGATAAGATTATTTAACAGATCATTTTGCAGAAGATCTCAAGATTCCTTGGCAGAATATTTTATTCTTATCAGTGCAGAGCTCAGGGTACATTCAAAGTGTGAGTCAAATTCCACAGGTGGGGAACATGTCAAGTTCCAGAAATAGGTTAAGGCATGGTCATACTTGAGTTTTACAGTAAACAAAATGACCTTGTAACAAAATGGTTTCCAAACTTAAGATAAAATCAGACTACTCCACCAATTCTTAACCATTTGCCCCCAAAAGTTAAAAGCCAGGGAACTCTCACAGCCCTAAACATTCAAAGCAGCTAAGCAGTATTGTTGAAAGCATAAATTCCCACCACAGAGCATTTATTTCAGTAAGCCAAAATCTTTCCTTCCTTTGCTGGGGTGTTATAAGAGGTAGGTAGAACGTTGCCTCAGTTGGGACCCACAGCACTAACAACAAACAAAAGACAGTTTATCTCCTAAATTCAAAAGGACTTTAGTAATTTAAACATGCCCTCCAAAAGAAAAAGTAACTTTCCCATGTCCAGGTTTGTACAATGGTCATAAACAAATTTTTAAACCATTTTAAAGGCTGGGCAGGGTGGCACCCACCTTTAATCCCAGCACTTGGGAGGCAGAGGCAGTTAGTTGGATCCCTGTGAGTTCAAGGTCAGCCTGGTCTACAAAGCAAGTCCAGGACAGCCAGGGTTATTACACAGAGAAACCCTGTCTCTAAAAACAATTAAAAATAAAACCATTTTAATATAAATATGTTGGGGCAATTTAAGACTCAGTTGAAAACTTACTAGAAGAGTAAGAAGGCTTAGCTCTCACATTTAAATAAATGCTTTTTATTTGAAAATTAAAATTGAATATAATATCTAAAAGAAAAACTGTTTCATAAACATTTCTATTTTTTAAAGTTGACATAAGAGTCAAACTCTGTGACACAGGCTTTCAACCCCAGCACTTAGGAAGCAGAGACCACTGGATCTCTGTGAGGCCAGCTGGGGTTATGTAGTAAGGCCTCAAAAAAGTGAAATAAAAGAAAGTTTAATACTCAGTATTGACCAGAGTTTACTTTTTTTCTCTATCTGTTTGTTCATTTGTTCAACCTGTAGCTCAAACTGGCCTCAAACTCTTTTTTTTTTTTTTTTTTTTTTTTTTGGTTTTTCGAGACAGGGTTTCTCTGTATAACAGCTCTGGCTGTCCTGGACTCGCTTTGTAGATCAGGCTGGCCTTGAACTCACAGAGATTTGCCTGTCTCTGCCTCCCAAGCGCTGGGATTAAAGGCGTGCACCACCACCGCCAGGCTGGCCTCAAACTCTTATTCCTTTTTCATCATCTGTGTATGCTCCATTTTCACTTCTTTATGCTGGCAGAAAATAAATTCAGGAGCCAATGAGATGGTTTAGAAGTGCTTGCTTCACAAGTGCAATACCCGAGGTTTTTTTTTTTTTAAGATTTATTATGTATGCAGTGTTCTGTCTGCATGCACACCTGTACCCAGAAGAGTGCACCAGATCTCACCATAGATGGTTATGAGCCACCATGTGGTTGCTGGGAATTGAACTCAGGACCTCTGGAAGAGCAGTCAGTGCTCTTAACCTCTGAGCCATCTCTCCAGCCCCCCAATACCTGAGTTTTCTCTGTGGAACTATGATGGAAGTTGAGAACTCTGGGTGGTGGCGCACGCCTTAAATCCCAGCACTAGGGAGGCAGAGGAGGCAGGTCTCTATGAGTTCAAGGCCAGCAGAAAATCAACCCCTAAAGGTTACCCTCCGACCTCCCATGCCTGCCACGGTGCTTATGTTCCACTCCCACAAACCGCAAACATACCAAAGTGTAAAAATAATAAATACTACTAACTTAGAAAAGAATATCATTTACTGTTTAAAATACATGACAATTGCCAAACATACGGAGGGAAAACAGTGCAAGTGAAATCCTTACTCCTTTTCAGTAGAACACCAAGGAGAAGGGTGCCATGTGTGTTATTTTAATTCTAAACTCGGGAACTTCTGAGATTCTTTTTCAGGGTCTTTATTCACAACCTCCTTCCCATCCAGTTTAAATTAAAAGGAGTCGCTCCTGGTGACTGTCATTGCTTTCACTGGAGAAACTGGATCTAGAGTTATTTCAGGAAAGTCAGGCATGGTGAGCACACACCTACAATACCGGTCCTGTAGAAGTGGAGACAAGAGGGTCAGGAGATTAAGGTCAATCTTGGGCATAAGGCTTAAATTCAGATCCAGAGCACTTATCCCAGGGGATTGTCTTGCCTTTGACCTTGTATAAGGAATTCATCAGATTCTGCAGTGGAATAAATCCAGATTGTTTTATGGACCATGCAAGAATACTGAGGCCCGCCTGTGCTCCAGGCATTGCCAGGTACCAGTGAGTGTAGGAATCTATCAAATCATGTCCTTTTACTTTTCTTCTCCTCCCCTCCCTGCCCTTCAGGCTCTCCTATAGCCAAGACTGGCCTTGAACTCTCTATGTAGCTGAGAATGATCTTAAACTATTCATTTTCCTCCCTCTACTTCACAAGGTTACTGTTATGTGAAACCAGGGATTGTCCAACAAAAACAAGTTTTTTTTTTCTTATTGAAAATAGATTCTTCTCTCACAGAAACTTCTCTGACCACAGTTTCCCCTCCCTCCACTTGCCCACCATTTTCCTTCAGAAAGTAGCAGGCCTCCAGGAGACAAGGCAAAGCAAAAATCCTCAAACCCAGGCTGAACAAAGCAATCCAACAAGAGGAAACAAGTCCCAAGAACAGGCAAAGTGTCAAACACACTAAATGCCACTGTTGGTTGTCTCACAAATACACCAGTTTAACAGTCATAACATATACACTGAGGACCTGGTGCAGACCCATGCAGACTCTGTGCTTGTCACTTCAGTGTGTGTGAGTCCATGTGAGTGAGCCTTGCTTAGTTAAATTGGTGGGCCATGCTCTCCTGGTATCCTCCATCTCCTCTGACTCCTATGATCTTTCCTCTCACTCTTCCATGGGGTTCCCTGAGCTCTGATGGAAGGGATCCAGTGGAGACACACAATTCAGATTTTTCTCTCATGTTTGGCTGTGGGTCTCTGCACCTCCTCCCATTTGCTGCCAAAGGAAGCCTCTGTATTGACAACTGGGCAAGGCATCAATCTATGGGTATCACATAATATCATTAGGAATCATTTCATTGACTTAGGTGTCTGGGATATGTAGTCTCCAGTTCCTGACCACCCAGTCTCCCTCTGCTGGTAGGGACCTCAAGTTAAACCAGACATTGGTTGGCTAATACACAAGTTCTGTGTCACCAGCCCCAGCATATCTTTCAGGCAGGACAGATTGTAGGTCAAAGGTTTTGCAACTTCATGGGTGTTCAGGTTTCTCTTTCAGTAGCCTGCAGAATACGTTCCCGTACTAAAAAGACTAGAAATTAGAGGTGAAGTTTCCATGCAGGTACCAGTTGGACATCTCTTCATTCAATGAGCTGTGTGGATGCTGGCCTCCATAACATAGCTCTGCTCTCAGTCTAGCATCAGTCTTGTTGTTTTTGGAGATGTCCACAGGACCCTCTTGGCCAACAACTTGACTGAATGCAACTCCAACCTGCGGAAGCCTTGCTTGGCTACAAAAGATGTCCAGTTCAGATTTTTTATTTCCATTACTAGGGTTACCGTCTTAGATTTCAGAAAGTTTCCACTGCACTTATTTTTTACACTGCTCCCTAAACATCCCTCAACTCCAGCCATCCCTGTACTCTCTCCTTCCATTGATCTGCTTTCTCCTGCTTCTGTCCACACTTGAGTCCACCCACAAAATCCATTTCCCTTTTCCAAGGAGATCCATGCTTCCCCCTTAGAGCTAGTCCCCTTACCTAACCTCTCTGGGTCTGTGGGTTGTGGCTTGATGATTATTTACTTAACAGATAATATCTACTTATAAATGAATATAAACCATATTTTCCTTTCTAGGTCTGAGTTACCTCACTCAGAATGATTTTTTTAGTTGCATCTATTTTCCTCCAAATTTCATGATGTCATTAAAAAAATGAGTAATGCTCCATTGTGCAAATGTACCACATTTTTCTTTATCCATTCTTTGGTTGAGGGGCATCTATGTTGTTTCCAGGTTCTGTCTATTCTGAATAAAGCCAACATTGTTGAGCAAGGGTCATTGTGGTAGAATGGAGTATCCTTTGGGTATATGTCTAAGAATGGAATAACTCTGCCTTGAGGTAGATTGATTTCTTTCTTTTTAAAATTTATTTATTTTAGGTATATAATGTTTTGTCTGCATGTACATCTGCGTACTAGAAGATGGCACCAGGTGGTTTTACGCTGCCATGTGGGTGTGGAGAATTGAACTCAGGACCTTCAGAAGAGCCATGAGTGCTCTTAACCACTAAGCCATCTCTCCAGCACCCAATTTATTTCTAATTTTCTGTGGAACCACTGCCATATTGATTTCCATAGTGGCTGTATAAATTTTCACTCCCACCAGCAATGAAGAGGTGTTCCCCTTGTTCCACATTCTCAACAACAGGAGCTGTCACTTGTGTTATTGATCTTAGCCACTCTGACAGGTGTAAGATGGAATCTCAAAGTAGTTTTTTTTTTTTAATTTGTTTTTGTTTTTCGAGACAGTGTTTCTCTGTGTAGTCTTGGCTGTCCTGGACTCATTTTTTAGACCAGGCTGGCCTTGAACTCTCAGAGATCTTCCTGCCTCTGCCTCCCCAGTGCTGGGATTAAAGGCACAGGCCACCACGCCGGCAGGTGGACATTTCTTTAAGTGTTTCTCAGTCATTTGAGTTTCCTGTATTGAGAATTCTGTTTAGATTAGTACCCCATTTTTAACTGGATTATTTTGGGGTTTTTTGATATCTACTTTCTTGAGTTCTTTATATATTTTGGATATTAGTCCTCTATTAGATTCAGAGTTGATAAAAAACATTTCTTATTTTGTAGGCTGCCACTTTGTCCTGTTGCCTACTGTGCTAATGCATTCCGATTATTCCTAACTTTCTCTTTTATCAGGTTCTGTGTTTATGGTTTTATGTTAAGGCCTCTGATTACTAGGACTTGATTTTTTTTTTTTGGTTGTTTGGTTTTTGTTTTTTTGAGACAAGATTTCTCTGTGTATCCTGGTTGTCCTGGACTTGCTTTGTAGATCAGGCGGGCTTCAAACTCAGAGGTCTGCCTGCCTCTGCCTCCTGAGTGGTAGGATTAAAGGTGTGTGCCACCAAGCCTGGCAGGACTTGAGTTTAGTCCAAGGTGATAAATATAGTTCAATTTACATTCTGCTACATGTGGACATCCAGGTTCACTAACACCATTTGTTGAAGATGCTTTCATTTTTTTCAGTGTGTATTTCTGGCTTCTTTAACAAAAATCAGGAGTCCATAAGTGTGTGGATTTATGTCTGAGTCTTCGATTCAATTCCATTGATCAATGTGTCTATTTTTATGACATCATTTTTTATGATTTATTTTTTTGAGACAGAGTTTTGCTGTGCAGTCCTGGCTGTCTCAGACTTGCTTTGTAGAGATCTGCCTGCCTCGGCCTCTAGAGTGCTCGGAATAAAAGTGTGAATTACCACGCCTGACACCATGTGGTTTTCATTACTATTTCTGTGTAGCACAACTTGAAATCATTAATAATGATACCCCCTCGAAGTTTTTATTGTACAAGATTTTTTTTCTTTTTAGTTATCCTGAGTTTTTTGTTTTTCCACCTGAAAATGAGAATTGCCCTTTCAAGGTTTGTAAGAAATTGTTTTGGAATTGTGTTGAATCTGCTTTCGGTAGGAAGACTGGTTTTTTGTTTGTTTCTTTCTTTGTTTTTTACTGTTTTTCTACTGCTCCATGGGCATGAGAAGTCTCTCCATCTTCTGATATCTTCTTCAATTTCTTCCTTCAAAGCAATATTTATCATAAAAGTTTTCACTTTTTTTTTGAGTTACCCCAAGATATTTTATGTTATTTGAGGTTATTGTGAAGAGTGTTGTTTCCCTGTTTTTTTTCCTCAGTTGATTTGGCATTTGGAAGGCTACTTTTTTGTTGTTGTTTGTTTGCTTGTTTGTATTGTTGTTTTGAGTTAATCTTGTATCCAGCTACCTTGCTGAAAGAGTTTATCAGCTGTGGGATTCCCTGGTGGAAATTTACCGTCATTTATGTATGTTATCACATGGAATATAGGGTCACTATCATATTATCTTCAAATAATGAGACTTTAACTTCTTCCCTTCCAATTTGTATCCTCTGATCTCCTTTAGTCGTCTTATTGCTCTAGCTAAAACTTCAAGTACTATAATGAATAGATATGGAAAGAGTAGACAACCTTGTTTTGTTCCTGATTTTATTGGAATTGCTTTGTGTTTCTCTCCATTTAATTTGATGTTGGTTATAGGCTTGCTGTAAATTGCCTTTTTTGTGTTTAGGTATGTCCCTTGTATATTAATCTCTTGAGAATTTTATCATGAATAGGTGTTGGATTTGGTCAAAAATCTTCCTTCCTTCCTTTTTTTTTTTTTTAGCTTTTCAAGACAGGGTTTCTCCATATAATAGAACCCTGGCTGTCCTGGAACTCCCTTTGTATACCAGGATGGCTTCAAACTCAAAGAGATACAACTGCCTCTGCCTCCCCAGTGCTGGGATTAAAGGCATGCACCACCATTTGTGGCTTGTGATTGAAAGTTTTGCTCCATATAATAATCTGGGATGGCATCTGTGGTCTCTTAGAGTCTACAGCACATCTGTCCGAGCCCTTCTGGCTTTTAGTGTCTTCATTGAGAAGTCAGATGTAATTCTAATAGGTCTGTCTGTATTTGTTACTTGGTCTTGAGTTGCAACTTTTAATATTCTTTCTTTGTGGCCGGGTGTGGTGGCACAGGCCTTTAATCCCAGCTCTCAGGAGGCACAGAGAGGCAGATCTCTGTGGGTTTGAGGCCAGCCTGATCTACAAAGTCCAGGACAGCCAAGGATACACAGAGAGACCCAGTCTCGAAAAACAAACAAACAAACAAAAATTCTTTCTTTGTTCTTTATGTTTAGTATTTCTGGTCCAAACTATTTTATTTGGTGTTATATATACTATTTGTGATTTCATAAGCATCTCCTTTTTTTTTAAGGTTTTTCTAGACAAGGTTTCTTTGTGTTTCCTTGACTGTCCTGGACTCACTTTGTAGACCAGGCTGGCCTCGAACTCACAGAGATCCACCTGCCTCTGCCTCCAGAGTGCTGGGATTAAAGGTGTGCGCCACACTACACCTGGCAAGCATCTCCTTCTTTATGTTAGGAAAAATTTATTCTATGATTTTGTTGAAAAATATTTTCTGGGCCTTTGAGTTAGGATTATTCTACTTCCTCCACCTATCATTCTTAGGTTTGGTTTTTGTATAGTGTTCCAGATTTCCTGGATATTTTGTGCCAAGAATTTTCAGATTTAACATTTTCTTTGCTGGATGTATCCATTTCTCTTCATCCTATTCCATCATTTCTTCAGGGTCACTGCCAGAACAGAAAATAGGATGTCATTAAGATAGAGACTTTTAAGACAAGCAGGTATAACACTACTGTGAATTTACTCTGGGCAAAGCTAATGGCCACTGAGAGCTCTAACATGTTGAAGACAAAAGAGAAATAGGCTCATGCCCTGCCCCATCCCATCGTGTTCTCATTTATGAGGTCCTTTGAGTGTCTCCTATTTACAACGAGGTGAGGCAGAGTGCGGAATGGTTCAACATGAGAACCTCAGAGGCTAACCTATGAGTGGATATAAAGTTCATTATCTCAATGAGATCCTGCAGGATCATGGTAGTATTGGGGGTTGGGTGTGGGCAAGAATACTATGAGTCTCAGCCTAAAATAACAATTAATGGAGATCAAGCCATTTGTATGCTTCTGGCTCTGCTGAGAATTCTTCATGGATCATATTACTTAATCCTGAGAACACCAAAGCAGGATGGTGGGAAGATGCCATAGTAACTAGGAGTGGTTAGGTAGCTGAGGATTATTATTTTGTTTGCCCACAGAAGTAGCTAATGATCTAGTTTTTCTTTTCTTTTCTTTTTTTTTTTTGGCTCTTGACACAGTGAGAACCAGTCTCAAAAAAACAAAACAAAAACAAACAAACAAACAAGCGAAAAAAAGGTGTGCGCCACCAACACCTGGGTAGCCAATGATCTGGAAGCAGTTTGGAGAACTGAGGTTAGATTCTGGCAGCTCTAATTTCAGGGCATAGAATAACAAACAGGCCATGAGAAAGCAGTATCCTCAGGCTCAAAATCCCTGGTTGGGAGTTGCCTTGCCATTATATGTTATGGCCACAAAACAGGAGTAAGTTCAGACAGAATGGAAAATTTTGAGAGAGTTAAGAAATAGAAATGATTTGGAGCAAGGGAAAATAAGTATGGAGTCTAAAGAAGTGGGATTGAAAATATGGACAGACAGAGAGGAACCTGCTAATGCATAAAAACAAGCCTATTATCCAGCACCATTCCCAATGTTGGTCAAAACTGGATTAATTATACACATAGGCAGCCTTTGTATGTTAAAGGGCCAGTTTACAAAAGCTACTGTTTGTGACAACTTCACTGCTATTATTTCTGCTATCATTCTCTGGTCTTCCACCAAATTTTGACTTGGGATCATTATTTGTCTATTCAGTAGATCTTTAATGTATGCAAGGCTCCATGGTATAGTTCTGTGTTTATAATAGCATTAATGAATGTCTCTCCTATGGAGGGCTGTGGGTTATGCAAAATGATAATGGAACTGCAAGTCAAAGCCTGTGTACCCACATTGAAACTTTCTACTGACCTTTCCAAATCTTTCCTTATCCATAAAAAAAGGTGAAGCTAGACATGGTGATACATGCTTATATTCCTCGTACTTGAGAGGTGGAGGCAGGAGGATCAAAAGTTCAGGGTCATCTCAGCTACAAAGTTCCAGGCCATATGAAACCCTATCTCAAAAGAAGAAGAAGAAGAAGAAGAAGAAGAAGAAGAAGAAGAAGAAGAAGAAGAAGAAGAAGAAGAAGAAGAAGAAGAAGAAGAA
>CAJQZJ010000271.1:648234-662001 GCA_907164525.1 Lophiomys imhausi | reverse complement strand
AAGAAGAAGAAGAAGAAGAAGAAGAAGAAGAAGAAGAAGAAGAAGAAAAAGAAGAAGAAGAAGAAGCAAGCAAACAAACGGATGATAAAGATACCCACCTCAAAATGCTGTGTCTTACCTGAGATACCATTATGGGGCTTCTCTCTGGAAAAATCTATTCAGTCAGTGGTAACTATTAGTAATTAATCATCAGTTTACAAGAAACTTCCTCAAATAAGGACCATACTTTCCTTCACTTATCAGCCACTCAGTTTTTTTCTAAGGGCTGGTCATGGAAGGCCTCACATATCTCTGAGGCATGTCTCCAACTCCCTAAATTTGAATTTGATATATGTTTTCTTTTCTTTTTTTTTTTTTTTTGGTTTTTCGAGACAGGGTTTCTCTGTGTAATAGCTCTGGCTGTCCTGGACTCGCTTTGTAGACCAGGGTGGCCTCGAACTTACAATGATCTGCCTGCCTCTGCCTCCCAAGTGCTGGGATTAAAGGCATGTGCCACCACTGCCCGGCTGGTTTGGGTTTTATGATAAGGATGAGAGTGAAAAGATAGACTTTAAACTCAGGTCTCCATCTCAGGCTGAGCAAAAGTTTATAAAATTCCACTGCCCTGACCTTATCAATGGCCATGTGTCTCAGAATAATAAAGATTCCTGTTGCCTTTTGCATCGATCTCATCTCTGTCTCTCTCATTGAGGGTCGCCAGGTAAATAGGGAGTTACCCTCTCTGGGGCTGAGACTTACAAGAAAACATGGGTGTTGAATTGCTGGAATTATGAAGGTGGCATAGAAGAAATGTACCTTCTTTAGTGGTAGATGTCAAAGTTGTTCCTGTTTTAAAATTTAAAGCATTTTTCTACAACTACATGCAGAACAGAATAGAGTCTGACTCAAAGGTTAGGGAGAAATGGATATAGATGACATACCATGAAGGCAGAGATGTTAGATCTTTTCCTTAGTTTAGTCATCCATAAAATATCTATAGAATCTAGTAAAGAAAAAGTGGCCTTCAAGTTTCTGTTAATTTAGGCTACTTTTGCCACAACTCACATATCAAAACCACTATCAAAGCTAGAGGGTTGGCTGTGACACATTCTCTTGTAGTGCTCAGGGAGATGAACGATAAAAACAGAAGGATCAAGAGTTTGTGGTTGGAGAATCAAGATGACAGCGACAGGCAAGGAAACATTTTGAACATCAGGAGGACCGAATGGACCACAGAGAGATATACTCTTGCTGAATGGCAGGCTGAGCAGAACAAGCCTATCTGGGCTTGCCCAGAAAGGCTGAGGGCAATAAAGGACCCAGTACTGGACATACAAACACTCCGAAGAAATCCCAGACATGGGAGCAAGGGCACTTTGATTAAAGCTGAACTTCAACAACAACAGAAATAACAAAAAGCCTACACATTCATGGAAACTGAACACTCTCTGCTCATTGACCACTGGGCCAGGGAACAAATGAAGAGGAAATAAAAGACTTCCTAGAATTCAATGAAAATGAAGGCACAACATACCCAAACCTATGGGACACAATGAAAGCAGCGCTAAGAGTAAAGCTCATAGCACTAAGAGCCTTCAAAAGGAAAATGGACACAGCTCATATTAGCAACTTCACAGAATAACTGAAAACTCTAGAAGAAAAGAAGCTAACACTCCCAAGAAGAGCAGAAAAATCACCAAACTGGGGGCTGAAATCAATAACTTAGAAACAAAGAGCTAAACTTCAACAACAACAGAAATAACAAAAAGCCTACACATTTATGGAAACTGAACAACTCTCTACTCAGTGACCACTGGGCCAGGGAACAAATAAAGAGGAAATAAAATACTTCCTAGAATTCAATTAAAATGAAGGAATTCATGGAATTTTCTTGATAGATTCCATGTATCAAAGTTAAATCAAGAACAGGCAAACAAAATAAACAGTCCTATAATCCCTAAGGAAATTGAAGCAGGCATTAAAAGTCTCCCAGCCAGTGGCTGCCTGGACAATTCCCATTTTCTCTCCATACATTACAGCATCAATCTTCAGCAGTTTGGCTCCGTTTCTCTGACAGACATTGATTGTAGAGCAGGGACTATGAAGGACTTACCTACCCTATCTTGGCAGAGCTAGGCTGTCGACTTACCTGCTTCCACGTTTTGTCCTTTTTGGACAGCAGTCTGTCTACAGTTGAAACAAGGGGTTTTTCTTGCCAAGGCATAGGCTTGCCACTAGTTCAACCATCTCACACTGGAGATTCTACTTGGAGTAGAATAGGGGGTGCTGTCAGGTGCTTACATGTCTCAATATCAAAAAAATCTTTTTTTTTTTTTGGTTTTTCGAGACAGGGTTTCTTTGTGTAGCCCTGGCTGTCCTGGACTCACTTTGTAGACCAGGCTGGCCTCAAACTCACAAAGATCTGCCTGCCTCTGCCTCCCAAGTGCTGGGATTAAAGGCGTGCGCTACCACCGCCTGGCAATATCAAAAAATCTTAAGTTAAGAAAACATCTTTGAATGCCATATTCTGTAGATCTCTTGAGGTTTTTGAAGATGCCCTATCTATCTCTTATATTTAGATAAGCAAATGTTGCTTGTCTCTTAGCAACTTGATTTCTGAGTAGCTTAGAAAATAACTGTGATAGACTGTCATAGTAACTAACAAAATGACACGTTTTCATGACTATTAGTTTGCATTTCCTAATTATCCTAAACAGTTTATGATGGTTGGTAGCAAAAGGCCAAAACTTCACATTTAATTTTTAAGCATTACTAGGTACAATACCTTTAAGAAGCATTAGCCTTAATTTTGTATCAATATACAAAGATCAATACCAATTGGAAGCTGCGGGCCCTGCACTTCCTATATAATCATATATATTTATCCCTCTCAGGTCTCTGAGGTGGTTGAAGAATAGATAGCTAGAGTCTCATAGTTAAATTTTGAGTTGTTTAGGAATCAAGAGGGTGTTCTGGATCTAAGAAGATGTTTTTAAAATTGTGAGGCAAGTTGGTATGAAAGCTGAGTAAGATATAGAACTTTAAACTCAAAGGAGATGGTTAGATAGTAGAATGTTAAAGTCAGGTGCCAAATACATATGGCCTGGACATTGGGAATGTATGCTAAGCCATATAACTCTCAGAATTGTGGCCTATTTATTTCTGTTGTTTTGTATTGTATTTATAGTTATAAGAGAAAGAACCATTTATTGGACTGAAAAGGGGAACTGTTGGGGGAGAAAAAGATATACCTTAAACTAAAAAAAAAAATGGTAGAGGATGCGGGGTTGAGGGGGAAGAGGGTGGAAGGGTGGGACTGGAAGGGGGAGTAGGGAGGGGATTGTGATTGAGATGTAACTTGAAGAAATAAAAAATAAATTATTAAAAAAAGTCTCCCAGACAAAAAAAGCCCAGGGCCAAGGTGGTTTCAGTGCTGAATTCTACCAGACCTACAAAGAAGAGGTAATACCAATACTCTTCAAATTCTGAGAGGTACAAGCTTATCTGGGTTTGCTCAGAAAGGCCAAGGACACTAAAAGACCTGTACTGTACATATAGACACTCTGAAGAACAGAAATGATAGTCATGGGAGCAAGGGCACTTTGATTAAAGTTAGACAAAATAGAAACAGAAGGAACACTGCCAAACTCATTCTATGAGGCTACAGTTACCCTCATACCTAAACCTCACAAAAATCCAACAAAGAAAGAGCATTTCAGAGCAATTTCCCTCATGAACATAGATGCAAAAATACTCAATAAAAATACTTGCAAACCAAACACAATAGTACATCAAAAGTATCATACACGAAGGTCAATTAGGCTTCATCCCAGGGATGCAGGAGTGGTTCATCATATGAAAATTCATCAGCGTAATCTACCATATAAACAAACTGAAAGGAAAAAAACCACAAAATTATCTCACTACATGCTGAAAAGCATTTGAAAAAATCCAACACCCCTTAATGTTAAAAGTCTTGGCAAGATCTGGAATACAAGGAGCATACCTAAACATAATAAAGGCAATATACAGCAAGCCAGTAGCCAACACCAAATTAAATGAAGAGAAACTTAAAACATTTCCCTAAAATCAGGGACAAGGCAAGGATGTCCTTTCTCTCCATATCTCTTCAACACAGTACTTTCTAGCTGGAACAATAAGACAACTAAAAGAGATCAAGGGGACACAAATTGGAAAGGAAGAAGTCAAAGTATCCCTATTCATAGAATATGTGATAGTATACATATGTGACCCAAAAAATTCCATCAGATAACTCCTAAAACTGATAAACACCTTCAGCAAGGTGGCTGGATACCAAATTAATTATAAAAAATCAATAGCCCTTCTTTACACAAAAGATAAATGGGCTGAGAAAGAAATTAGGGAAACAACACCCTTACAATAGCCACAAATAATATAAAATACCGGGCTGGGCGTGGTGGCATGCACCTTTAATCCCAGCACTTAGGAGGCAGAGGCAGGCAGATCTCTGTGAGTTTGAGGCCAGCCTGGTCTACAAAGTGAGTCCAGGACAGCCAGGGCTACACAGAGAAACCCTGTCTCCAAAAAAAACAAACAAACAATATATATATATATATATACCTGGGGGTAACTCTAACCAAACAACTGAAAGACCTGTATGACAAGAACTTCAAGACCTTGAAGAAAGAAATTGAAGAGGGTATCAGAAGATGGAAAGATCTCCCATGTTTGTGGATAGGTAGGACCAACATAATAAAAATGGCCATCCTACCAAAAGCAATATACAAATTCAATGCAATTCCTATCAAACTACCAACGCAATTCTTTACAGACCTTGAAAAAAACAATTCTCAACTTCATATGGAAAAAACCCAACAACCAGAATAGATGAATCAATCCTTTACAATAAGAAAACACCTGGAGGTATCACCATCCTTGATTTCAAGCTATACTACAGAGAAATAGTAATTAAAACAGCATGGTACTGGCATAGAAATAGACAAGTTGATTAATGGAACCAATTCAAAGACCCAGAAATAAACTCACACACCTATGGTCACTTAATTTTTCACAAAGAAGCCAAAACTGTACAATGGAAAAAGGAAAGCATCTTGAACAGATGGTGTAGGTCTAACTGGATGTCAACATGTAGAAGGGTGCAAATAGACACATATTTATCACCCTGCACAAAACTTAAGTCTAAGTGGATCAAAGACCCCATCGTAAATCTGAACACAATAAATCTAATTGAAGAGAAAGTGGGGAAAAGTCCCGAACTCATTGGTACAAGTGACAGCTTCCTCAACAGAACACCAATAGCTCAGGCCCTAAGACCAACACTCAATAAATAGGACTTATGAAACGGAAAAGCTTATGTAAGGTAAAGGACACTGTCCTTAGAACAAAATGGCAGCCTACAGATTGAGAAAAGATCTTCACCAACCCCACATCTGACAGAGGACTAATATCCAAAATTTACAAAGAACTCAAGAAATTAAACACCAAGAAACCAAATAACCCAATCAAAAAATGAGGTTCAGAGTGTGGAGCCTGACTAAATCCATCTTTAAAAAAAGATTCTATTTTGTATTGTGTTTGACTCACAGCTGACCTCCAGTTCCAGAATAACAACAAAATGTACCCAACCTTTCATTCCAGGGTGGTCCCTCATCATCACTGGACAGCTCACTCTGAGACAGCACCATAAAGGTTTAAACGAACTTTCTGGTGGTCAAACTGACTGCAACGAGCTAGTCAGTAACAAGAAGCCAATTAGAAACGGACATGACTAGTTACCTAAAAGTCATCCAATTCTATGATAAAAAACAAGTTTGTCTAAGTCTGTGTATAAACCCAATGTTTTCTGGGTTCAGGGCTCTCAACTCGAACTGCTGTGTTGATGAGCATTGAGAGTCCAAGCTCTGAGCTTGAATAAACAACTCTCAAGCGTTTACATCGCAGTTGGCTCCTGGGTAGTCTTTGGAGTCTTTAGAACCAGGCATAACAAGAGCTAAACTGAGAATTAACAAAAGAGGAACCTCTTAGGCTGAGAGACACTTGAAGAGATGCTCAACATCTTTAGTCATCAAGGAAATGCAACTCAAATTGACTCTGAGATTCCATCTCACACTGCCTCAGAATGGCTAAGATCAAAAACTCACGTCATAGCACATGCTGGCAAGGATGTGGAGAAAGGGGAACACTCTTCCATTGCTGGAAGGAGTACAAACTTGTACAACCACCTTGGAAAATAGTGTGGCGATATCTCAGAAAACTGGAAATAGTTCTACCTCAAGACATAGCCATAGCACTCCTGGCCATATATCCAAAAGATTTCTCACCAAACCACCAGGACATTGATCGGCTCAACTATGTTTATAGCAGTTTCATTTGTACTAGCTAGAAACTGGAAACAACCCAGATGCCCTTCAACTGAAGAATGGATTTTAAGAAAGAGAAAACTGTGGTACATTAACACAATGGAATACACTCAGCTATCAGAAATAAGGAAATCATGGAATTTGCAACCAAATGGATGGAATTAGGAAAGCTCATCCTGACTAAACTAACCCAGTCCCTCACAACTGAAGCTGATCTAGAATTCATTATGTATCTCTCAGTCTGGTTTTGAATTCATGCCTCAGCCTCCTAACTGCTGCTGGTACTACAGATGAATGCTACCACCCCCACATACCCTCCCCATCTTTATAAAAAATATAGTTGTTGTTGTTTTGAAGGAAGGTCTTTTCCTGTATAGCCCAAATGGCCTTAGACAAATTATGATGAGCCTCCTGCCTCAACCTTCCAATTGCTAGGAGTATAGACATGTGCCACCATATCTGGGTTTTGTTTTTTAGGTTTTTCGAGATAGGGTTTCTCTGTGTATCCTTGACTGTCCCAGACTCACTTTGTAGACCAGGCTGGCCTTGAACTCATAGATATCCACCTGCCTCTGCCTCCAGAGTGCTGGGATTAAAGGCGTGTGCCACCATGCCCAGCTCTTTCTTTTTTTTTTTTTTTCAAGGCATGGTTTCTCTATGTAATATTCCTGGCTCTCCTGAACCTGCTTTGTAGACTAGGCTTACCTCAAACTCATAGAGATCCACCTTCCTCTGCCTCCCTCCCGAGTGCTGGGATTACAGGTGTGTGCCACCATGCCTGGCTGATGGTGCACACCTTTAATTGAAGCACTTGGGAGGCTCATGCAGGTGGAACTCTGTGAGTTTGAGTTCAGCCTTCCCTACATAGTGAGTTCCAGCTAGAAATGTTACAGGGTGAGACCCTTTTGCAAGTGCGTGCTCGCATGCGCACACACACCTCACACACAAAAAAGAAAATAATATAGAAATAGTGACATTGTGAAAATTGAGGACATCCTAAATTATAGCATGTGCTCTATTAGCTATAAAATGAGTGAACTTATCATAGAGACTGAAGAAACGGGAGAGTGAAGGCCAGAGAATCCTGTTGGAAAGTCCTCTTGGCTTTGTAAGGCTCAGGGTGTTCTACCTGGTTTTCGAGACTCCAAAGACAATCCATGGGGGTTGTTTATTCAAGCTTAAGCTTGGACTATCAAGGCTCACCAATGCAGCAGTTCAAGTTGAGAGCCCTGAACTCCAAAAATAAAGGGTTTATATAGGGGCCTAAATGAAGAAAGGGGTTTCTAGCACAAGATTGGATGATATTTGGACAAAGTTGTCTATCCCTAATTGGCTTGTTGTTGTTGCCATATCCTTATCAGTCAGCTTGACCAGCAGAAAGTTTGTTTAGACTTTATGGGTGCTTTCTCAGAGTAAGCTGGTTTGGTTATGACTAGGGAACATCTCTGGAATGCAGGTATATTTTGATGTTTTTCCTGGAACTGGAGGTCAGCTCTGAGTCAAACCTAATATAAAATGAGATCTGTTTTTAAGATAGAGTCAGTCTTAATTTAAGAAAACATCTTTGAATGCCATATTCTGCAGATCTCTTGGGGTTTTTGAAGATGCCCTATCCATCTCTTGTATTTAGATAAGCAAATGTTGCTTGTCTCTTAGCAACTTGATTACTGGGTAGTTTAGAGAATATCTGTGATAGACTGTCATAGTAGCTAACAAAGTGACATGTTTGCATGACTAGGAGTTTGTTTTACTTAACTATCCTAGACAGTTTTAGACGGTTGGTATCAAGAGGCCAGAGTTTCACATTTTATTTTTAAGTATCTCTAGGTATGATACCATTAGGAAGCGTTACCTTTAATTTTGTATCAATATACAAAGATCTATTCAATTGTGGTTAAATATACTCTTAATTATGTATCAATATACAAAGATCAATGCCTATGTAGCCCAATACAATCTTAATATTACGTCCATATACAAGGGTCAATACCATTGTGGCCAACTATAATCTTAATTTTGTATCAATATACAAAGATCAATACCGATGTAATCCAATACAATCTTATTTTTGCACAATAAACAATGGTCAATACCACTTTAGCCAAATTAAGATTTTCTTTTTTTTGATATCGAGACATATCAGCTCCTGACAGCACCCCCTATTCTACTCCAAGTAGAAGATAAGCATCGAAGAATCTCCAGTGTGAGATGGTTGAATTAGTGGCAAGCCTATCTCTTGGCATGTAAAAACTCCTTGCACCAACTGCAGACAGACTGCTGTCCAAAAAGGACAAAACTTGGTAGCAGGGAAGTCGACAGCCTAACTCTGCCAAGACAGGGTAGGTAAGTCCTTCATAATCCCTGCTCTACAACAAATGTCTGTCAGAGAAACAGGACCCAAAGGCTGAAGACTGATGCAGGAATGTATGGAGAGAAAATGGGAACTGTCCAGGCAATCACTGGTATGTCATTTCTTAGTTTTGGAAGCTGCAGGCCCTGCACTTCCTATATAAGCAGTTATATTTATCCCTCTCAGGTCTCTGAGGTGGTTGAAGAATAGACAGCTAGAGTCTTATAGTTAAATTTTGAGTTGTTTAGGAATCAAGAGGGTGTTATAGATCTAAGAAGATACTCTTAAAAGTGTGTTGCAAGTTAGTATGAATGTTGAGTCAGATATAGACCTTTAAACTCATGGAGATGGTTAGATAGTAGAATGTTAAAGTCAGGGGCCAAATATGTATAAACTGGACATTGGGAAGGTATACTGGGCCATTTAACTCTCATAAATGTGGCATATTTATATCTGTTGTTTTGTATAGTATTTACTGTTATAAGAGAAGGAACCATCTGTTGGACTGAAAGGGGAAACTTCTGGGGGGAAGAGGGTGGAAGGGTGGGATAGGAAGGGGGAATAGGGAAGAGTTTGTGACTGAGATGTAACTTGAAGAAAAAAAATAAAGTATTTAAAAAAAAAGAAAAAAAAGAAAAGAAAAAAAAAAAGAAACAAACAAACAAACAAAAAAAGATAGAGTCAGTCAGGCTCCACAAGGGCATAGCAGAGGGGAGGAGGAGAAAGCAGCTCTGTATTTTACAGAGAAAGGAAGGAATAAACTTTTGCTTCGGAGATTTGCACACCAGCTTGCAAAAGCTGAAGCAGGAAGATATTGTGTTTGAGACGAGGGTGGGCTACATATGAAGCTAGTCTCAAATAGAGCAAAAGAGTATAAAGTCTTTAGAAAGGCAGTGGACATAAGCCTGCTATTTTTGTTGTTGTTCCAGTAAAAAGAAAAAGTAATGTAGAGATGTGTGACCAGAGCCCAGATCCACATTCAAAGGCACTGACTGACCTTCATTTTGGCTTCTATTTTCCAGATAGGATTTTCCCTGGAACTCAGTTTTCAGTAGTCTACACAGTTCAATGCTCTAGTGTCTTTCTCTGTCCCACAGTCTTGCACCTTTGAGTATGATGAATTAGAGCTCGATAAAACCCATTTCTCAAGAGTAGTATTCAGTTGTTTTTGTTTGTTTGTTTTTTGTTTTTTGAGACAGGGTTTCTATGTGTAGCCCTGGCTGTTCTGGACTCACTTTGTAGACCAGACTGGCCTTGAACTCATAGATATCCATCTGCCTCTGCCTCCTGAGTGTTGGGATTAGAGTGCACCACCATGCCTGGCCTCCTATTTTCTAGTGAGACTGAACATGGAATTTGTTGTGAGCTTGTCCTTTGAAAAATAAACCCATCCTGCAACAGCTCAGAGTGGGCCCTATACATGTCATTGTCAGCAGAAAATGCAGTTCAGTTGCCAGCCATGCAGCCTGAGGAGTCCCCTCCCTGTAGACCCTTGAGTGGCCTCCACTCGGTTAAACCTTAGTCCTTCATATCTTCAGCAGAAAAGAATTAGAATGACTCTGACTGAAGCAAAGTTGATGAATTTATTGATTAAGTAGAAAGATGTGGAACTTTATTGATTAAAAAAGAAAGTCATAAACAGAGAGAGATGCATTTGAAGATAGATATAGCTTTAGAATAGACCTAGATATCCTACAGGTTGCTGTAAAAATGATTTGGGGGCTTTTTTTGTTTTGTTTTGGTTTTTCGAGACAGGGTTTCTCTGTGTAGCCCTGGCTGTCCTGGACTCACTTTGTAGACCAGGCTGGCCTCGAACTCACAGAGATCCACCTGCCTCTGCCTCCCGAGTGCTGGGATTAAAGGCGTGCACCACCATGCCTGGCTGATTTGGGGGCTTTTAGGTTATTAATTTATAAGTGAGTTTAGATGTAAAGGAAAGTATGTATTAGCAAATGTTTTGTCATATGCCTAATATGTGTTCTTCCAATCCACAGAATTTTGACATTTTGGGATACCTTGTGCAGCTAGAGAAGAGCTAGTAGAGACAGAACATTCATACACCAATGGGATCCTTGCTTACACAGAAGTTATATGAGTGATAGTAGTCATAGCTTAGTTTATTTTTTGTTTCTTTGAGACAGGGTTTCTCTATGTAACAATTCTCTTTGTAGACTAGGCTGGCCTCGAACTCACAAAGATCTACCTGTCTCTGCCTCCCAAGTGCTGGGATTAAAGTCATGCACCACCAGGATGGATCTGACCTCAAGCTCTTTATTGGTCTGCTTCAGCCCTCTGGAGTTACAGGTGTGTACCACCACACCCAGTTGCCATACTGATTTTAAGGTACTTAGATATGAGTGAGGTGAGAATTAAATTGGAGGGAAAGATAGAAAACAATAATGAGAATGAAGGTGAAATCTTTTTTGCAATATTTTAAACTCAGTAGTGTAGCTTTCTATAATTCCATACTGTTAAAATTTTACCTTCTTAATTACCAGAAGCACATCTCACAAGAGAACAAAGAGCCATGCCTCCTTTTGCTCTTTCAAAACTATATTTGAATGAGAAATCAGACTCTGAAGGGAGCCCTATCCATGAGCAGGGTCTTATCCATCAGCGGAGTTGCTATAGTACCAACAAGACAGGAGCTTCTACACCAGAGATAGCAAGCTGACTAATTGCACCTTCCCAGTCTTCCTTTTATGCTCTGAGAGAAACTTTGGTTCCTTTGGACTTACCTCACTGTTTCTTTCAACTCACCATCTTAGTTGAACATATTTCTCACCATTCTTTGCTCCTGGATGGTCTCTTACCTTAATTCTTGCACCCTACTTCTTTTTCTGATAGTGTATTTTTAACAAAAAAAAAAAAAGGAAGAAAGAAAGAAACTGCTTCATAATTCCTACTGGTATTCACACATGTGCTTTCTTTCTCTATTCTCATTGGAATCTATTTTGTAGGAAAAAAAAAAAACAGAGCATGGATATAGGGATTTAATGTGGGAATTCAAGATGCCAGAGGAAAAATACAGCAACATTTATAACGTATTGGGAATTCAATGACAGGAGTAGGACCCTGGGCATTAGCAAGATCAGGGGATCCTCATAATTTGGGCCAGAAAGAAGAGATGTTTAGTGGTTAGTGTTAGGTATAGCTTGATTGAGGAGATGTGGAAATAAAAGGAGACTGGCTTCTCTAGAGGAAGATAAAGTTTCTCTCCATGAAAGTGGGAAGTGTGCTCAAGCACATCAGGAGGAGGGGGGCTTGGGACTCTATCAGGCAGAAGAAGAAACTTTGGAGGAGGAAAGTTTTATCTTAGATTTGTTCTTTCTAGCTTCAAGGCCACTATTTGTATTTATCAGATGTGACTACAGACATCTTAGATGGAAAACACCATAACTGCCCCAGGGTGATGCGGATCAGCCCCACTAGGCATAGTTTCCCATCACTGCCCCACCCCTACCCACAACCCTCCCACCATCCCCACCCCTGCTGCTGTTTGTTGTTGTTTGGGCCTTACCTTAGAGCTGCTGTGTAAGTGGCAGATACAAAGAAAAAAAAAAGATGCACTAAGGAGCAGATGAGGGGAGCCTTTCTTCAAACAGGCTTATTTCTTTTTCTTTCTTCTGTATTATTCTTTTAGATGCCGGCCAGAGCCTAAGTATTAAAAGTCCCTAGCCAAACCTTTGGGATTCCTCACGCTGTGTACTGGTGCCTCCTACTCTCCCTCCCAGTCTGCAGTTGCCAGCCACCTTGTGGCTGACTTCCATGCCAGCATCTTATCTCTATTCTCCAAGCAGCTATAAGATCCACAGCTTGCCTACCCTGGTGTTGGTCTACTAAACTCTAATGAATTGTCCTCGCACCCAGAAAACAAAAATAAAAAAAGAAATCAACTGAGGACATTGTTAAGGGAGTCCTGGGGCCTCACTCCCAGAAGGACTGAGGCAGGGCAGCAATCTAGGAAAGAAAGGGGACAAAAAAAGAAAAGGACCAGGGCTGTAGAGATAGCCCAGAGCTCTCAATCACTTGTTGCTCTTCCAGACGATTGGATCCCATTCCGAGACCCCACACTGTGCTTTATAACCAAATCTTCAGTTCCAGCGTACATGTTGTCCCCTTCTGATGAGGCATGTACATAGTGCACATACTTGCATGCAGGCAACATATTCATACACATACACAAACAATCAATAAAAATATTTTTTCAAAGAAAAAGAAAAGAGACAGACAAGAACGCCTCCTTACTCTGCTGGTTTGAATTTACATCTGCAACTGGCTGACTCTTGGCAGTTTTCCACAGAACTGACCCGATCTCCCTCAGGAAAAGCTGCACTGCCTTTTCCAAAAACATCACAGATGAAACTGTTTAAAAAAAAAATCCAGGCATTTAAGGGTTAAATGTTTTTAACCACTGAGTCATTCATTCCACTAGCCTCAAGAAAAGAATCTTTATTTTTTATTTTTGTTTTTTGAGACAGCGTTACTCTGTGTATCCCTGGCTGTCCTGGAAGCCATTCTGTAGATCAGGCTAGGCTTGAATTTGCAGAGATCCACGTGCCTCTGTCTCTCTAGTGCTACGATTAAAGGCTTGCACTACCTCGCCCAGCAATTTCAGACAGCTGTGAACTGCCATGTGGGTGCTGGGTTTTGAACCGAGGTTCTTTTTTTTATTTTATTTTATTTTTTATTTTTTTATTTTTTTTAGCTTCATTTCTTTTTTTTCTTTATTTTTTATTTCTTCAAGTTACATCTCAATGGCAATCCCCTCCTTACTCCCCCCTCCAGTCCCACCCTCCCACCCTCAACCCCCAATCCTCTTCCCTTTTTATTTAATAATTTATTTTTTATTTCCTCAAGTTACATCTCAATCACAATCCCCTCCCTACTCCCCCCTCCACTCCCACCCTTCCACCCTCCTCCCCCTCAACCCCCCCATCCTCTTCCCTTCTTTTTTTTTTTTAGTTTAAGGTATTTCTTTTTTCCCCCCAACAGCTCTCCCTTTCAGTCCAAAAAATGGTTCTTTTTCTTATAACTATAAATACAATACAAAACAACAGAAATAAATAGGCCACT
>CAJQZJ010000271.1:613992-640669 GCA_907164525.1 Lophiomys imhausi | reverse complement strand
ACATACTCACACCTGCACTCCACATCATATACATACTCACACCTGCATTCCACATATACACACTCACATATATAACTAAAAATGATAAAGATAAATCTAAACAAATAAATATTTGTGTGTTTAGTGGTACTGTCTCTATTAAGACAATAGTGTTATTTTTGAGTGTTCTTTGTGCAGACTGATGCCAGCATGATGAAATTTCTGTTATATACAGACAGAATTCCATCTGAGAAGTTAGGATGGGGGAGAGAGAATTTATGCCTAAGTACTTTACACAACAGCATTCCAAAGCCTCAAATGAAAGGTCTTCTTCTTCTTCTTCTTTTTTTTTTTTTTTTTTTGCTTTTTTTCAAGACATGGTTTCTCTGTGTGTCCTTGGCTGTCCTGGACTCACTTTGTAGACCAAGTTGGCCTTGAACTCACATAGATCCATCTGGCTCTGCCTCCCAAGTACTGGGATTAAAGGCGTGCGCCACCACGCCTGGCGAAAGGTCTTCTTAACATTTAAATTTTTAACTATGACTATGTGTGTGTGTGTGTGTGTGTGTGTGTGTGTGTGTGTGTGTGTGTATTCATATTCACACCAGTCCTATGAACAAGGAATCCATAAGAGGGTGTCAGATTTCCTGGAGCTATAGTTACAGGCAATTGTGAGCCACCAGGTGCTGGGAACAGAACTCAGTGCTGTGCAAATAGTGTGCTCTTAGTTGCAGAGCCATCTCTAAAACTATCTAATGAAATCCTTTTATATTCTAACCCTTTTCCCATATCTTTTTTTTGTTTTATTTTGGTTTGGTTTTTGGCTTTTCGAGACAAGGTTTCTCTGTGTAACAGCCCTGGCTATCCTGGACTCACTTTGTAGACCAGACTTGCCTTGAACTCACAGAGATCTGCCTGCCTCTGCCTCCTGAGCACTGGGATTAAAGGGGTGCGCCACCACTCCTGGCTTCTTCCCCCGTATCTTACAAGCTTCATGTTCACACATGCCCATAATGAAGTTTAACATTATGTTTTTAAAATTACATGCAATTGGGCAAGTAGTAGTGACACACACAATTGCCTCACGTGTCTGCTGCCAAGCCTTCTCTTCCATGAAGGACTGTGAGGGCTGATAAACTCTTCCTTTCTGAAGTGGCTTTTGTCAAAGCAACAAGATAAACAACCAGCAAACAAATGCAGTAGTGGCACCTCCATCAGGGAGGTCACACCAACATCTACCTTAGGTCTCCCAAACTAAGGAACTTGTATCAAAGTAGCTTAGTGAAATTTCACTTATTTTGCTAATTAAAACATCCTTTTAGCTCAAGCTCCTTGATTATGTCTGTAATGTACTGTGCCATGTGTTTTCATTTTTGGAGAATCATTTATTTAGGTTGGTATTGGCATGAGATAATTAAATGTATTTTTTATTATATCAATTTATTTATTGGGCTGGAGAGATGGCTCAGCGGTTAAGAACAATGCTGCTCTCCCAAAGGACCTGGGTTCAAGTCCTAGCACCCATATGGCAGTTCACAGCTGTCTGTAGTTGCTGGGAGTGGTGGTATATGCCTTTAATCCCAGCAATCGGGAGGCAGAGGTATGCGCATCTCTGTGAGTTCAAGACCAGCCTGGTCTACAGAGTGAGTCCAGGACAGTCAAGGATATACAGAGAAAACTTGTCTCAAAAAATCTTAAAAATTATTCATTTATATACCAATTTATTCATTTAAAAATAGTATGATAGTGTGCATGGGAAGAGGTACATTGCCACAGTGTCTGTGTGGAGGTCAGAGGACCACTTCCTGGTTTTCTTTCTATCTGTATGTGGGCTCCAGGGATTGAAGTCATGTTGCCATCCTTACACAGCAAGCTCTTTACTTGCTGATCCATCTGGAGCTGACTTTCCCCTTCTGCCCCCTCGTTGCACATTCATTCACCTGTGTATTCCTTTGCTTGGTTCCAGCATCCTAATGCCTTTACACACCTCCATTAGCTGAATTACAAAAACCACACGTGATATTTGGATATTAGGTCTTCTGGTCTTATTTGTTTTTTCAATGCAATGAATGGTCTCTCTTAGAGACTTTAAAGATCAATGCAAATAAGACTACCAATTTTTTTTGTAGTGGCTAAATAGTATTACATAGTATGTGTATTACAGTGCACTTAACTATGTCTTGTTTTTTTTTTTTTGGTTTTGGAGACAGGATTTCTCTGTGTATCCCTGGCAGTCCTGGACTCACTTTGTAGACCAGGCTAGTCATGAACTCATAGAGATCCACCTATCTCTGCCTCCCAAGTGCTGAGATTAAAGGGGCGTGCCACCATGCCTAGCAACACTTAATCTGTTTCTAGTGTACTAACTAAACACATAGACATATCCAGATTGTTTTACTCTTTCCAAGAATCAGGAAGCAGAATTATTAATTTTATTTTATGGTTCTTAATCTGACGTTATTGAATATCTGATATTTATTTATTTATTTATTTATTCATTCATTCATTCATTCATTCATGTTCAATTATATTAAGCAACACTATTCTCTGCAGTTATGAGTTGAACCCAGAGCCTTGTATATACTAAACAAGTGTTCGGCCATTGTGCCCACCCTCAGGGCTTTGATCTCACTTTAACTCAGGCTGACTGGGAACTACCTACAGAGCCCAGGCATGATTCCCCTGCCTCAGCTTCCTGAATGCCAGGATGACAGGTGTGTGTCACCCGGCATGTATATGACTGCACTCTTTTTTTTTTAAGAAACATTTCTTCCAAAACTAAGAAATGACATACCAGTGGCTGCCTGGACAGTTCCCATTTTCTCTCCATACATTACATCATCGATCTTCAGTCATTTGGCCTGGTTTCTCTGACAGACATTGATTGTAGAGCAGGGGATATGAAGGACTTGCCTACCCTGTCTTGGCAGAGCTAGGCTGTCGACTTACCTGCTTCCAGGTTTTGTCCTTTTGGACAGCATTCTGTCTACAGTTGGAGCAAGGGGCTTTTCCTACCAAGAGATAGGCTTGCGACTAATTCAATCATCTCCCACTGGAGATTCTTCAATGCTCATCTTCTACTTGGGGTAGAATAGGGGGTGCTGTCAGGAGTTGATACGTCTCAATATAAAAAACTCTAAAGTTACGGAAACATCTTTGAATGCCATATTCTGCAGATCTCTTGAGGTTTTTGAAGAGGCCCTATCTATCTCTTATATTAGGGTAAGCAGATGTTGCTTGTCTCTTAGCAGGTTTATTTCTGATTAGCTTAGAAAATAACTACAATAGGCTGTCATAGTACCTAACAAAATGACCGGCTTGCATAACTGTCCAGGCAGCCACTGGTATGTCATTTCTTAGTTTTGGAAGCTGCAGGCCTTGTACTTCCTATAAAATCAGATATATTTATTCCTCTCAGGTCTCTGAGGTGGTTGAAGAAAGATAGCTAGAGTCTCATAATTAAATTTTGAGTTGTTTAGGAGTCAAGAGAGTGTTATAGATCTAAGAAGATGCTTTTAAAATTGTGTTGCAAGTTAGTATGAATGTTGAGCTAGATATAGAACTTTAAACTCATGGAGATGGTTAGATAGTAGAATGTTAAAGTCAGGTGCCAAATACATATGGACTGGACATTGGGAATGTATGCTAAGCCATATAACCCTCATAACTGTGGCCTAATTACCTCTGTTGTTTTGTATTGTATTTATTATTATAAGAGAAAGAGCCATTTGTTGGACTGAAAGGGGAAACTATAGGGGGAAATAAGATATACCTTAAACTTAAAAAAAAGGGAAGAGGATGGAGGGTTGAGGGTGGGAGGGTGGGAGTGGAGGGGGGAATAGGGAGGGGACTGCGATTGAAATAAAAAGTAAAGGTAAAAAAAAGAAATACAAGCCAAAAAAAAGAATAAATAATTTACTTGTGAGAAATAAACATTTTTGTGCTATTAAATTCCAAATCAAGGTTAATGAAATGATTTTGTGTAAGTTATTTTATAAAAGCTCTGATATGTTTCCATAATAAAGCCCTTGATTTAATCTGAAAAAAAAAAAAAGATTTCTTGGCCGGGCATGGTGGCACACACCTTTAACCCCAGCCCTTGGGAGGCAGAGCTAGGCAGATCTCTGTGAGTTCAAGGCCAGCCTGGTCTATAAACTGAGTCCAGGACACTCAAGGATACATAGAGAAACCCTGTCTCGAAAAACAAACAGAGAGAGAGAGAGAGAGAGAGAAGAAAAAAGAAACATTTATCTATCTATCCATTTACCTATTTATTTATTTAAGTTTTGGATTTTTGATGCAGGGTTTCTCTGTATATCACTGGCTATCCTAGAACTAGTCTCAAACTTAGAGTTCCACCTGCCTCTGCCCCAGGAGTTTTGGATTAAAGGTATGGACCACCTCTCCCAACAAGACTGCAGTCTTTCAATTATTGACTACTTAAAAAGTTCTTGATCATTTGCTGTGACAGGTTAGTCAGTTACATATTTTTCTAAACTATATGTGTCATTCCTTCATTCATTTTCTATGTAAACTAGAAACCACTTGTCAAAATGGTGGTGGTGGTGGGGGGGTTGGTAGCTGTTTTACACCCGTAAAGTAATTTGGGATTGTAACTTCTTTTTTTTTTTAAACATTTATTTATTTATTATGTATACAGTATTTGCTCTACATAAATGCCTGGGCACAAGATCTCAATGCAGATGGCTGTGAGCCACTATGTGTTTGCTGGGAATTGAACTCAGGACCTTTGGAAGAACAGCCAGTGCTCTTAACCTCTGAGCCATCTCTCCAGCCCAGGATTGTAACTTCTTTTTTTGGTTTTTCGAGACAAGGTTTCTCTGTGTAGCCCTGGCTGTCCTGGACTCACTTTGTAGACCAGGCTGGCCTCGAACTCACAAAGATCCACCTGCCTCTGCCTCCCAAGTGCTGGGATTAAAGGCGTGTGCCACCACCGCCCGGCTTGGATTGTAACTTCTTAAAATAAACAAGCTCCTACAGTGACAATAGCAAGTTTCTTTTGTTTTCAGTTTTTTCTGTTACAGATTTCTACAGATTCCTGTCTAGACAGGGGACTTTTTTCTTACATTATTTTATAATTTGTTGTTGTTACATAGAAAGTTATTGTTTTCATTTCATGCTTATCTGCTTAGAAAGAGGCTTGTATCTGAGATCTTACAAATGGAATGAAAAGACAAGCTAATGTTAAAATTCAAATGAAAGAACAATTTAGCTAATGATTGTGTGAACTAATCTGTTAATGGCTGTCAGGGGTCTGAAAGGGTCACACTGTTTATAATGACCACAGAGGGCTTGAGGGAGGCACAGCTTGACCTGATTCTTCAAGAAGGCTTACCAGATGATGGATTAAAGAAATGAGACTGAGTGTGACCTATGCTCAAGAGAATGATGGGCTTGTCTTGATAGAATAGAGAAGAAAGCTAAAATACAATGAGAATAATAGATAGAAAATGGGGTGGTCATTATTCCAGCTCTTTAGAAGCAAGTGGGCAGTTCAGAATTGATTCAATGAGGGGATCGTCTTGAGGTCAGAAAGGTGGCATTCAGACCTCAGAGCTGTAGAATTATTTTTAGCATACTGGATGTAGCTTGAAATCATGGAAGAAAGCTATTTCAATAACACTGTCTTACAGAGGAAGGAGTCTTAAGTAAAGATAAGAAATGAGTGAGGGATTCCAGAGATAAAGAGGAAACTAAGACTGAAGACAATGGATGTGGAGGGATAATGGAGCATTTAAAATGCTGGCCTCTGACTTCTGATTCTCCTGCCTCAGCCTTCCAAGGATTGTGACTGCAAGTGTATATCACCTTCCCAGATCTAAGGAATGAAATGCTTGTGGGTTTTTACTGATGTTGTCAAAGGAAACTTATTGCTTCTTTTGTGTTGATAGAAAGTGATTAAAGCAATAAGAACATTTAAATGGAATGGGTTCTCAGGAAATAAGAGTTTCTAAAAAGTATAATTAGGTTTAAATTCAGTATTAGGCCTTTAAATGTAAAGATCACACCTGTGACCGGGCGTGGAGGCGCATGCCTTTAATCCCAGCACTCGGGAGGCAGAGACAGGTGGATCTCTGTGAGTTCAAGGCTAGCCTGCTCTACAGAGTGAGTCCAGGACAGTCACAAATACATAGAGAAACCCCATCTCGAAAAACTAAAAGAAAAAAAAATCACATTTGTGGGGAGAAAGAGGAAAAATGAACATCCCTTCAAGAGACACTGCAAAGGAATGGTTTCAGGTTGGAAACACTGCATATATTCAAGATATAGAAAGCCTCAAAGCATTTATGCTGCCCATTCATGTTATATACTTGCTTTATATGTGAGGAAATAAAAATTATTGACCACTAATTAAAAGGACAGGAACATTTATAAAGCCATTTCATCAAAACACCACCAAATTAGAATATTTATGAGGAAACTTTTGTTAAAAAATGTTGTACTTGCTGGGCGTGGTGCTTCATGACTGTAATCCCAGCACTTGGGAGGCAGAGGACAGCCTGTTCTATAAAGTGAAGTCCGGGACATTCAGGTCTCTGTCACACAGAGAAACCCTGTCTTGAAAAAAAAAACAAATAAACAAAAATCCTGTACTTAAAATTTTTTTAAAAGATATATTTTTATTTGGATTTATGAGTATATGTATACATATGTATATCTAATGTGTGTGCAGGAGCTTGCAGAGGTCAGAAGAGGGTGTTTGATCCTCTGGAGATACAGAAAACTCCTTCCAGAAAGGCAAGTGCTTTGAGCTGCTGAGCCATCCCTGTAGCCCCATACTTAAAATTTTGGTAACTCAGAGTACACCTCTTTCATATAAACCTTGTGAATTAAATCCAAGCTGCAGGGATAATAGTAGAAGCAGATTAGAAGGCACACGAGATACCGTACCCTTGTGAAGTAGCAGGTGATAGAAGTCGGGATAACAAAGAGGAGATTACATTCCAAACACTGAGTGGAAAAACACTAGGACTCAGAAAGGGAGGGTGATAGGAGATCTGTACAGTTAAGAGAAGCAGAGGGTGATACAGCAGAAGGGAGCAAGCAGTATAGCTGCAGTTATGTGGTGCCTTGTAGATGCTCTTTATACGCATCCATTCTTTTGTAGGTTTGGAGATTCAAACTCAGAGCCTCATGTTTGTGTGGCAAGCAATTTTATCCACTGAGTCATCTCTCTAACATCTATTTTAATTTTTCTTTTGAGACAATTCTCACTATGTATCCTCGGCTGTCTAGAGCTTGCTATTTCATCATGTAGACAAGGCTGGCTTTGAATCATAGAGATCAGCCTGCCTCTGCCTCCCGAGTGCTGGGAGTAAAGGCGTGCACCATCCCACTGAGCTATTTGAATGTTCTTATTTGAAACATCTCTGTGTAAAAGGGATACTGTCTATGTAGGCAGCCTGTGAAGAGAGTGTTAATTGCACTAGAACGCCTGAGAGAGGCTTCAACCGGACACTGCAGTAAAAGTCTCCTCTCCTTTCCTATAGCTCCAGAATTTTCCATCTTTCCATCCTGTCTGATTCTTCTCTGCTGAGACACTCATCTCATAATAAAGGTTTTAAGAAGGACAGGGGTACATTTTCTGGAATTTGCTGCTGAACATGAGCACAGACCCCGACTCTCCAGGGATCAAGAGTCTTGACTTATCTGCTCTTACAAGGTGTGGATTTACATGTCAAAGAGTTCTCTTTCACTGGGGAACTTGAAGAGAAGATGTTATCCCTTAAGACATCAAAACCACATAGTCACCAAAGCATATAGCAGCTTGTTAAGCCTGATCCCAAAGTTAACATGAAAAATATCAGGGCCTATTTATCTCAGGGTGTCTGAGAGCCATGGTGTTGGTAAACCTTTAAACGTAGGGCAGAATGTGGCATTGATATGGGATGCATAAATCCTGTCCCAGGCTGTCCTTGTGCTGCTCTTACAATAGCACCGGCTATTCCAATATTGCAGTCAGTTGTAGCACAGCTGCTTCACTACCATCACTATTGAAGCTTTTGGGTTGAGCTGTAGATAGTTGGAGGTTGATCCTATGCAAGCAGAAAGCAGAAAAAGAACAATCTCAAGAGGTGGGGTGGATTAAAAGGAAAAATTATGTGAGGCAATTATTGCTCACATTATCATTTTAAAGAATGTATCTTATGGAGTTCTGTTCAGTTTGGGTAAGCCTCTACTCAACTCAATGGTGTCATCAAACACCAGAAAATGTTTACAATGTTTGGTAGGGGAGTATGAAGGAACCTGAGTTGTCAATATATCTTTCAGAATGCACCTATGTATTTGTACTAGGTTACAGGAAGGCAGAGGCTTGTTTTCATATTCTAGGTTTTTACAGAGATAGAGCAAATAGGTCCTTATTTTTGTTGTTGTTGAATATAGTACTTTTTCCCAAAGGCACAAGGGACTAGCACAGTTAATGTGCTATTTTAGACTGTCATGGGGTTGCTTAATAATTTGTTTTTCAAATCTGTTTGCTACAATAGAATCTTGTTTCCCTGGTAGAATCAGACATTTTCAATGTGTGTCTTTTGTGTGTTTGTTTTCAAGAGAAGCCTTTCTTTTTTCTTTTTTCTTTTTTTATTTTCCAAGACAGGGTTTCTCTGTGTAATATCTCTGGCTATCCTGGCACTCACTTTGTAGAACAGGGTGGCATTGAACTCACAGACATCCTCTTGTCTCTGCCTCTCGAGTGCTGGGATTAAAGGCATGTGCCCCCATGCCTGGCTTCAAGACATTTCAAGACAGGATATCTCTGTATAGCCCTGGCTGTCCTTGCACTTACTGTTTACACCAGGGTGGCCTGGAGCTCAGAAAGATCCACCTGCCCGAGCTCCCGGAGTACTGGGATTAAAGATATGTCTCACCACCGCCCGGCCTCAGTGTGTGTCTTTGCTGTGAGGTCTATTCTTTTTCTGCTTCTGCACTGATAGAGTTGCATCCAGCTCTAGGAAAGAGGTACTAGATCCATCTTTGTTGCTTCCGAGACTTGCTGACAGCTGCTGTAGTCTAGTTGGCCTTTACCTTTACCAATAGGCCTTGCCTTTCTGTCACATAGTATATCTCCAAGTGTCATTCAGTCATCTCACCTCAACAGAGTCTTGGGTCACTCCCTTAGAAGCTACAAAGTTGCTTGTGATATGGGAATATCAGTTCTTACAGGATATCCTCCTGGACAAGCAGTATACTATTCCATCTGACCTAGGGATGGGCATAAACAAAAAAAAAAAAAAAACAGGGTTTTTTAAACTTATATGAAATGAGAAAAGAACAAGCTGAAAGAGTAAAGCTGAGCAGAGAAAGCAGCAGCCAAGGAAAATTTCACCAGTCGTACTGGTGATGGATCCCAGAAAAGCCCCCAGAGAGATTTAGCCATGGTGCACCAACAGACACTGCCCACACTGCTACCGGCAGCCTGAGGGGTCCCTTGTCCTTTAGAAACTTCCACTCAGATAAAGTTGATGGTGTCTTAGGTTTCAGTGGTATTAATCCATGTGCTGCCTAGTTTTGTGTGAACTTGACACAAGCTAGATTCATCTGAGAGGAGGGATCCTCAATTGAGAAAATAATTCTGTAAGATCAGGCTGTAGGTAACCCTGTAGGGCATTTTGTTAGAGATTGATCTGGGAGGGCCCAGCTCATGTGGCTGGTGCCTTCCTTGATTTGGTGGTCCTGGGTTCTATATGAAAACAGGCTGAGCAAACTATAGAAAACAAGCGAGTAAGCAGCACCCCTTTATGGCCCCTGTATCAGTTCCTACCTCTAGGTTCCCTGCCCTGTTTGAGTTCCTGTCCTGACTTCCTTCATTGATGTGCAGTTATATGGAAGCATAACCAAATAAATGCTTTCCTTCCTAGCTTGCTCTGGTCATGGTGTTTTACCACAGCAACAATAACCCTAATTAGGACAATCCATATGTACTCAACATCTAAATAGAGTGACTATATTTTGTGGTTTTGATTTACCTCTCCTTATTTAGACTATTCTTTTGTTTAAACATAAAGGGAAAACATTTCCTTATAAAGAATACTATTGTTTTTATTATAAATGTTCTATGAGCCTGAGGCTACGTATACTTTGGCTCTGTAAATTTTAATGTTGATTGTTGAAAATTTCAATTCAGCTGCCATAAGCTAATGTTAGGTTGCTAAGGGTCAAAGAACAGTCAAAATACTCTATACCAAGTGTCAAGTCCTTTTGATCATGAACAGTATGTTAAGATGACAGTTGGCAGAAGTCACTTTTAATTGAATTCAATTTTTTGAAGAGTATAATTAAAATAATTGGTTAAATCTCTATAAACACACACATCTAGAACAATGCAACTTCACCAGTAGCATTACTTTGCATACAGAAATGGCTCTTTGCCATATTCAAACCTTCATTTAAGGGTTTCTTCCCTATAACGTGGTCTG
Source organism: Lophiomys imhausi (assembly GCA_907164525.1). Lineage (NCBI taxonomy): Eukaryota > Metazoa > Chordata > Mammalia > Rodentia > Muridae > Lophiomys > Lophiomys imhausi. The sequence goes on along the minus strand of CAJQZJ010000271.1, from coordinate 630,251 downwards.
CTTCTTGGATTATTAAGAATTCACTTTACTAGGCTACAAATTTGAATTCTTTAAAATCTTTTTTTTCCCCACCAGACAGAATCTCACTATGTAACACTGGCTGGCCTGGATTTCACTATGGTGCCCTTGAACTTATGGAGATCTGCTGTTGATCTCACCAAAAGAGAACTGAACTCACCATCCAAATTAAATTCAAGACAATTAAACAAGCTTTATTTACTATGCGTAGGACTGACTCTCCAAAGCAGAGCTTGAGCATACACTATGGGTTAACTTTTCAGGCTTCCTTTTATAGGGAAAGAGTGAAAACGGGATTTTGTGTCCTAAGGATTTTGCAAGTGAATTTTACAGAAGCAGGTAGCAGATTAGATTATTTTACAGGCCATCTTGGCAGAATATCTCAAGGTTCCTTGACAGAACACTTTATCTTACTAGGGTAAAATATGTGTGAGTCAAACTTGAATTTGCTGGAGGACCCATTTTCCATTCCCCATTGGAAAAGAATAGCAATACCCACTTGGTGTGGTGAAAAAAGCCTATAATTACAGCCCCTGGAAGACTAAGACAGTAAGCCTAAGTTTCAGGCCAGCCTAGGTTACACAGTAAGACCCTGTGTTTCATGATGATGGTGATGATGATAAACATTAACAAGAGGAAGAAAGTACTAAAAATGGCCCATACTTGGCACACCCACTAGTTCAGAGAAAGAGAAAACAAAAAGAGCATTTTAAAATGAAAAAGAGTAGTTAAGAAGTGGACTGAAGTTAAGAGGACTTGCTGCTCTTACAGAGGACCTGAGCATAGTCCCCAGCACGCACAGGGCAGCCCACAGCCACATGTAATCCTAGTTCTAGGGGATCTTATGCCCTCTTGTGACCTCTGCAGGCATCAGGCATACACATGCTACATATACACATATGAAGGTGAAACACTCATACATATGAAATAAAAATAAATTAATATTTAAGAAAAAAGAAAAAAATATGAGTAGATCAGTCAGTCCCTTTCTATGTCATCCAGCCTGTCCAGTCACCATGACCGAATATCTGCCAGAACACCCTAAAGAGAGGACTTACCTACTATATGGGTCACGGTTTTAGAAATTTCAGTCTGTGCTCCTTTGCTCTGATGATTGTGGCTGTACGCTTAGCAGAGCATCTTGGCTGTGTGAGCAAGTAGTGGAGGAAGTTGTTGACCTCATGGTAGCAGGAAGGAAAGAGTGAAACAGAGAAGGCTGAAATAAGACAGCCAGTAAGGTCATGCTTCCAGGGACCTACCTTTAGGTAAGCTCCCATCCTAAACTTTCTAGAACTAAATAGCTCTCAAGCTGGGGATGAACCTTCAAAATGTGAAATTTTTAGTGAGTTACTTCCTCTTCAAACCATATAATTTTCTTTTATATGCTAAGGACCTGTCACATTGTTACTGTGCTCACTGCTCCCTACTTTGGGGACAGATTGACGCCTCTTGGGCACCTTTGGTGAATCACCCACTGTGCCAACACCATTAAGCAAGAATCCTTTCTCTGCAGCAAAATGCCACAGAAAGGCAGGGTGACCTCTTCTCCCTTCCCTTCAATAGAACACCAGTGAAAACTTCCCTTGGCTTTTATCATACAACCCTGTCAGGGACAAGTATGTGAACATCCCTACAAAACCCCAGAACTGCTGGGTGTGGTACAGCACTCATTTAATCCCAGCACTCGGGAGGCAAAGGCAGGAGGATCTCTGTGCGTTCAAGGCCAGCCTGGTCTACAAAGTGAATGCAGTACACTCAAAGATACACAGAGAAACCCTGTCTTGAAAACCAAAACAAAACTTCAGAACTAAGCCTAGAATTAACTTTCAAAATGATATTTCAGGCTATGAAAACCAAGTGTACTTATTACATAGACACAAATTTCTTGTACAATACACATGTTTTCAAAACAGAAGCTTTATTTTCCATGATTATTGAAGATAGTATGTGGATCTTGAACCATTTAGGGTTGTTTGTGTTCATTGCCAAATTTTCATTGGAAGAGGGTGCACTCTGACTGTAGCTAAAGGGTTGGGAAGCACACAAAAAGCGTGACTGGCTTTGTAGAAGAGAACCTGCGAGTCACAGCCGCACGCCTCTCCGTTAGCAAAGCCAGACTGAGCCACGCAATTATACTAGAAAGGGCTAGAGCTGCCAGCTACCAATGCTTTAATCATCCAGAGAAGAAATAATTTTCCTTCAGGCCTAGTTTTTGAATCGCCATATTATCTCCCTCCAGTACAATGGGGAAGAATGGTCTGTACGTTGGTGCCAGCTGTCCTGGCATCTGTCACTGTGTCCTCTAGTGCCTACAGGGCAGGTTCAGTGTCAAGCGATCAGTGACTCCTTGCATCCTGACGATTGAGTGACAACAGAATTTGGAGACTAGAGAGCCTTCACTTACCTTTACACTCAGGCTCAGATTACTGCTTTCTTTGTATTGTGTTATCTGTAGAGAACTCTGAGTGTATCATACACTGGAATTTAGTAAGAAAAACAAAATTAGAGGAAAGGGAGTGAGCCTGCCCTGAGTACCTTATGGGAAACTCTTGCTCTTCCTGCCTGTTTTGCTTCTGCTTCATGGACATCACATCTTCAGCGTGCTTTATTCAAAACAAAATTTAGAGAGAATGTGTTAATGGATGAACTTGCGTGACTGAATTCTTCTAGAGAATTGATATGTCCAGTGTAGCTCCCAGTTCCTTGTGTCAACAGTCTTTATAGGAACATTCTTTTGGTGGTAGCTATTGTTATTATTAATATTACTGACTAATAAATGGGTATTAAGTACCTATCCTTGTAGCATACTGGAGTTAATAGTGTGAAAATGTATGCACACACAGCCCATGAGTTCACGGTCTGTTTTTGTCTCTTCTTCCTTCCTTCCTTTTCCTTCTTGCCTCTTCCTTCTCTCTTTCTCTATATATTCATTTTTCATTTTCTCTCTTTCTTTTCCATGTCTTTTTCTCTTCCACTCTTCCTTCCCTTCATCTTTTCTCCTCTTACCTTTCTTCCGCCCCACACCTGCTTCTTCTTTCTCTTTCTTTCTCTCCTTGCTGTTAAAACCTAGACCATAGTCACAGTCACCCACAGCTGTGTCTCTCTCCTTCCTAGTAGCTGATTTTGTAAGCAGAACTCAGGCTAACAGAGTCTAAGATATCAGGGGCTACTGGTAGCACACTCCATATGATGAATACACATTAATTTAAGGGACCCTTCCTCCACACTTACTACACATTCTCATATTAATAAATTTCTTCCTTTAAGTAGAAAACTTCCTTCCCTCCCATTGTCATACAGGAATGAGAGATAGCCTGAGCAACATTAACTACAAGTTTGTTCTGTGAACTATTCATCAGTCATATCTAGAATTCCTTCCCTCATTCCGCCATATGAGCCTGAAGTCTTCTCGGAGCCCTTGCCATGCTGCTGTCTGGCTGTCTATAGAGTTAACAACTTTTCTAATAAAATCTCTGACCCCAAAGGACAATCTGCCTCAGTTTCTGCCTTGAACGACTAACTCTTCACCTCCTTCCCTTTCCTATCCGCTCCTTTTCTTTCATTCTTTGTGCGTTTGAGGTGTTTCTGAGACAGGTCTTGCTTTGTAGCACAGGCTGCCCTGGAGCTTTTGTTCCTCCTGGCTGCGGAGTGTTGGTTGCTGACCCATTCCCCTTTCATCACATGTTTGTTGTAGGTGCTGTATTTCTGTCTTCATGAACCCATTCCTTCCTCATGTCCTAGAGACTAGAGTCCCTGAGCTGAATGAATTTACTGGTCCCTAGTCTAACACCATGTCACACCTTCTGGAGCTGTTCTCTTCCACACCACTCAGACACCTTAACAAATTCTCTCTTTGGTTGGAAATTGTATTTTCTAGGCACACACTGTTTCATATCTTTCTAATTTTGCCTGAAAACAAGAAGACTTGGTGTGGTAGTTCACACATGTAATCCTTGCACTTTGTAGGTGAAGGCCATAGGATCAAGAGTATGAGGTGATGCTTGGCTACACAGTGAGCTCCAGGCCAGCCTGGGTTACAGGGGACCTTGTCTAAAAAAAACAAGTAAATCAATCAATCAAACAAGAACAAAACAAAACAAAAAAAAAACCAAAACAAGTGGGGCTTGTTGGTTATTGTCTGTAATCCCAGCACGTTGGTGGCTGAGGTTAGAGGAACATCATGAATCCAAGGCCAGCTTGAGCTAGAAAGTAATATCTTGCTTCAAGACACAAAACTTAAATGAAGACAACAACAGCAATAACAACAACAATCGTAGGCTCTCCCATGGGAGGAATGTAGGTGTTTATTCTCTCATGCTGCTAAAAAAAATTCCTAAGAAGCTGGGGGTGGTGGTGCAAGTATACTCCACGAACTTGAGGCAGGAAATTGAAAAGGCGATATCCACACGGGAAACTGCACTACCTGCCTCAAAATAAAATTTAACCTATATAAGATCAAGCCAGTCAAGATTCCAGTATGGATTGGACAGGGGCTCACAAGACCCCAACCTATCTGAGGAACTATTGGCAGTTGATGGGCTTGGTAAGGAAGAGTAATTTTTCCTTGTGGGTAATGAACATTAACACATTAGCTATGCTCCAGAGGATGGCCCATACCGATGGACACAGGGGCAGCAATGACTGGACTCAGTGAGTTATTCAGAAAAATTAAGAGGACATGAATTTGGGATGAGGACATGTTGAGTGAGGGACTCTGAGGGAGTTGGGGAGGGGAGTATTTTGGATTTGATCAAAATACGTGATATAGATTTATGAATTTCTCAGAGAATAAATAAAAACCTTATGCAAAAATAGGAATAAAATAAACACTAAAAAACGTCAGGGAATCTAATGCAGTAGTAGAGAACTTGCCTCTAAACTGGGTTCAATCCCCATCACAAAAGTCCAGAACCTCTCAGAGGACCAGGCTTGTGACTACTTGGTTTCTGTTGCAAAATGCTTGATTTTGTCCATGTAGCTGTGTAGTGAAAGATGATCATAGTTCTCATGAGAGAGCATTAGCACTCTGCTCTTCAAAGTAGCTTACATGCTTTTTGGCAGAAGATCTTGATCTGGGATCAGAGAGAACCATGGATGTAGTTTCCTAGCAACGTGCTTTCAATTATAATGAGGTTAAGTAACTTTGCCCAGAATCTTCACTGTATCAAGAACTAACACCTGGCCAGGATTAACCAAGATCCATTAACTTGAAAAGCCCTGAAAGTTAGGGATGTCTTCTTAGGTGTAAACAAGTATCATGCTTTAAAGAGTAAATGCTACTGAGGCTTTGAGCCTTGGCTGTGTTTGAAACTCTCTTTGTGGTAGATTGTGTGGGCTTTTTTTCCTCATGATAAAATCTGCTTGTGTTCACCCCCTCTGCACACATATTTACTGGATGATGAGTCTGTACTAAACATCTCTGGCTTGTTAGAGCACAGCGGGGGAGTGCCTATGAGGACCTGGGTTCTATCTCCACCATTACAAAACAGACAAACAAATAATCAATCACACAAAATCAAGCATAGACAGTGCTCAAAGATGAATTATAAACTGCTCAAATTTGGTTCCCATTTGCCTGCCTGTGTCTAGATCTCAGTGACATCATGTTTTCCTGTGACACGTATCTCTCAGATTCCTAAAGCTGAATGCAGCAAGAGGTCAAAGGGGACAGGCAGAATGGGAGGGTTCTTGTAGTCACTGTTGATCATGTGGCCCTTTATGCCTTAAAACACATGTTCTCTGCAAATGGAAGAGGAAGGCTCTCTCTTCTCCCCAACCAGATGTCAAGTGAGTGTCCCTGGCTGTCTAAACAGAGCAGCTTCCAGCTTGACTTTTTCTCTATCAACCCCAGTATCAGTTTCCTGTGTGAATGGAGGACAGTATCCACACCATCCGATGATACAAAATTGAGTCATTACTTGATAATTTTCTGATGTTGCCACTAACTTAGGAATGATGTTGGCCTTTGTTATTATTGCAAGGGATAGAAGTCAGCTTCTAGAAAATCAGGAGACAGGGCTGGAGAGATGGCTCAGTTGTTAAGAGCACTGGCTGCTCTTCCAAAGGACCCAGGCTCAAATCCTAGAACCCACATGGCAGTTCACAGCTGTCTGTAATTGCCGGGCATGGTGGTGCACGCCTTTAATGCCAGCACTCGGGAGGCAGAGGCAGGTGGATCTCTGTGAGTTCAAGGCCAGCCTGGTCTACAGAGTAAGTTCCAGGATAGCCAGGGGCACACAGAGAAACCCTGTCTTGAAAAACAAAACAAACAAACAAAAAAACCAACCAACCAAACAAACAAAAAAGCATGAGACAAGTCAGTGAACGATCTAATTAGATGACCTCCTCCTCCTTCTCCCTCCTCCTTGTACTCCTCCTTTTCTTCTTTCCTTTGAAGCAGAATCTCACTATATAACCCCACCTGGCTTGGAACTGTCTATGTATATCACTATGAGCTTCCTGGAACTTTTATAGACCCACCTGTCTCAGTCTCCCAAGTGCTGAAATTAGCAGCCTGTGAAACCATGACCAGCTTGACTTCTTTTTTTTTTTGGTTTTTCGAAACAGGGTTTCTCTATGTAACAGCCTTGGCTGTCCTGGACTTGCTTTGTAGACCAGGCTGGCCTCGAACTCACAGAGATCTGCCTGCCTCTGCTTCCCGAGTGCTGGGATTAAAGGCATGCGCCACCACCGCCCGGGCTTTTTTTACTTTTTTTTTTTTTTTGGTTTTTCGAAACAGGGCAGCTTGACTTCTTAAACATTAGAAAGTTAAGAGAAAATGAAATAGTATACACGTAATGTGTTGGTTTTTTTTCAGTCTTTCTTGTTATATATCTGAAATTGGTTCAAATTTTGTTTTCCTGCCTTGTCCTCTTACATGTTGGGATTATAGATGTGTGCCAACATGTTTAGTTCCAAGAGTTAAGAATAATCTATTTTATGGCCCTAGAGGCACTGCAGATGTGGCTGCTGTGTCACATGTGCATCAGTAGGTGGGAGAGAGGACAGAGGCTATGTCTGTATTCAGTGTTCTGATCTTCATCTGAACGAATAGTAGCCTAACATTCCTGGGGTTAAAAAAAAGCAAGCCGGATATCAACACCAGTTTGGCACCATGGAGCCCAGAAGGACTGTGTTGACCACCAGTCCAGCACCGGGTAAGCACCAGATGGGCTCCCAGGACAGGAAGCAAGCCAGAGACTAGGGGAGTCCTGCCTGACCCTGGATGAGGGGATGTGGGTGATCCAGTTCCTCGGGTGTGAGTGTGGGAGAACCCTGCCTTTTGTCTGCTTTGTGGTGGTGGTGGAGAGAGAGATCCCCTCCCTTCCCTTTTTCCCTCACCACTAGTGGCAGACAGGAAATCTGGCCCTGATGGGGTCACGAGAGCAGGAGAGCTGTCTCTGCTCCTCATATGCTGCAGCACTCAGGAGAGCAGGCCCTGAACCCTGGCCTGGGCAGCACACTACAGCTGGCCTTGGATGTGGAGATTGTGGGTGAGCTAGCCCTGAGGCAATGAGTATGAGAGAGCCAGTCCCGCCTTTTGTCTACTCAGTAGTGTTGTCAAGGGAGAGATCCTCATTACTCTGTTGTCCCTGCCACAGGTAGCAGGTGGGCGAGTTGGCCCTGATGGGGTCATGAAAGCAGGATCCTGGTGCAGCACTTGGTAGAACAGGCCCTGCAAGTGGGGGGTGGAGGCCCACATCTAGGGCTTTGAGTTGGCCCACCCCATGGATGAACTGCTGGAGTGCATGAAGAGGCCAGTTCCAAAGACCCAAGACTACAAGATCTCCATGACAAAGGACGATAACAGCATATCTGAGAGGAGTTCCAGTACTAACAAAGTAGCACAAATCAGAGCCCTCTTACCAGACCAAGGAATCATTATAATGAACGTGTGGACAAAAGGGAATATTGTGGGACACACTGAGACACACTACAGCTTCCATGATGAGACTTTTTTTTTTAATGTGGGAGAGTTTGCAAGGGTGGAGGCTGGTTCTGAGGGGAGGTGGGAGAGGAGAGGGAACAGGGTGCATAATGTGAAATTCACAAAATAAGAAAAATTAAAAATAAGGACTAGAGTCGATTATTGGACTATAAGGGGGATCTGTTGAGGGGAAAAAGATATACCTTAAACTTAAAAAAAAAAAGCAGATAGGAGGTTGAGGGGGAGGGGATTAGGAGGGTGGGACCGGAAAGGGGGGTTTATGATTGAGATGTAACTTGAAGAAATAAAAAAATTAAATTAAATTAAATTTTAAAAAAAGTACTGGAGAGGCAGGCGGGTCTCTGCAAGTTCAAGGCCAGCCTGGTCTACAAAGTGAGTCCAGGACAGCCAGGGCTACACAGAGAAACCCTCTCTCAAAAAACAAACAAACAAACAAAAACCAAACCAAACAAAAAAATTGCCAGGTGTGGTAGTGCACGCCTTTAATCCTAGCACTCAGGAGGCAGAGGCAGAGGAATCTCTGTGAGTTCAAGGCCAGCCTGTGGACTCACTTACAAAGTGAGTCCAGGACAGTCAAGGATACACAGAGAAACTCTGTCTCGAAAAACCTAAAAAAAAAAAAAAAAAAAAAAAAAGTACTGGAGAGATGGCTCATTGGTTAAGAGCACTGACTGCTCTTCAAGAGGACCTGGGTTCAATTCCCAGCACACACATGGCAACTCACAACTGTCTGTAATTCCTGTTCCAGGGGATCTGACACCCTCACACAGACATACATGCACCAATATATATAAAATAAAATAATTAAATTATTAAAAAAATAAAAAATTAAAAAATAGTCTATTTTGATAAACAGCATTATGTTTTATGTATAAATTATATATAGCACACAAATACATAAAATACATCTTTTTTTGTATTTCATAAAGTCCACTTTTCCTCAGCACTGCAGATGGAAGCCAGTGCCTTATGCTAGATGAACACTTAACTGATGAACTATCCCCACTTCTTCTGTACATGATCTTTGAGACATGGAAAAATGGCTTAGAAAACAAGTTTCTTTTCAGTTAGCTGAATTTATTTATATACTGTGTCTATGTGTGTGGGCAATGGAAGTCAGAAGACAACTTGTAGGAGTCTAAGCTGTCTTTCCACCATGTGGGACCCAAGGATCATATTAGAATTCAGGTCTTCAGGCTTGGTGGCAGGTGACTTTCCCTACTGAACCATTTAGCCACCCTCATTATTATTTTTTTTCTGTTGAGACAGGGATGCACGTAGCTCAGGCTGGCTTGAAATTAAACATGTAGCCAAGGATATCCTTGATCTCTAGATTGTCCTTCATCTCTCAAGTTTTGAGATTACAGAAGTGAATCAACACATCCGCTATTGGATTTATCTTAGAATAAATTCATTCCCTGACACACAAATGCATACCTTCCAAATGTACAAATATGTAGACTCTCACACACAGTTTCTTGAAGTTTGATAAGTTTTACATAAGCTAGCTTAGACACATATGTTCATAGTCTAAATTTCAAATGAATTTTATTTCATTCGAATAATATTCAATGGACATGAATATATTATGTTTCTCATTTACTTTGATCTATTGAAATATTCTGTAAACTAGGGATAAAGCTCAGTGGTAGAATGCTAACTTAATATATACAAGATCCTGGAATTATCTCCAGTAACACCAAATATAAAGTAAAGTCATATATAATTTATGATTATACAGATATATAATGATCTCCATAAATAGTCTGAAAATATTTTGTTCAATTTATTTTTAGTTATACAATTTAAAAGCTGTAATGTCAATTAAAATTTTAGTCATGAGTTGTTTTGCTGTATGCAATAATAAGCAATTACTATAAATTTTATATGGGGCTGGGGAGATGTCTCAGTAGATAATGGTGCCAACATCAGGACCTATATTTGAATTCTAGCACCATGTAAAAACCTGGTGTGGTGTTACATATCTGTAAACCAAAGCTGGGGTATAGAGATAGACAGACTCCAGCAGCTAGATGGCTAGCCACTCTACCCAAAATGGAAAGCTTTACATGTTTAAAAAAATAAACTAGAGAGTCCTGCCAGGGAAGCAGTAGTCACACCTCTTGAGTCCCCAGAAGAATTTCATACCAGGTAACGCACAGCCATCAAACTCTCCTAAGAACCAGAGAAAGAGAAACCAAGTAACAAAACACCCACCCAACAAAGACAATCTTTCCAGTGACAGATACCTAGACACCAGCATGACAATACAAAGAGTAATACCAAAGACAATACATCTCCACTAGAGCTCAGCAAACCTACCAGAGTAGGCCCTTCATGTTCCAACATAGCTGAAGCACAAGAAAAAGACCTTAAAGCTGCCATTATAAATATGATAGCAGTCCTTGAAGATGAAACAAATAAATCCCTTAAAGAAATCTATGAAAATATGCTGGGCATGGTGGCGCACGCCTTTAATCCCAGCACTTGGGAGGCAGAGGCAGGTGGATCATTGTGAGTTCGAGGCCAGCCTGGTCTACAAAGCGAGTCTAGGACAGCCAGAGCTGTTACACAGAAAAACCCTGTCTCGAAAAACCAAAAAAAAAAAAAAAAAGAAAGAAATCTATGAAAATACAACTAGTGGGAGAAAATGAATAAGACCATTCAAGACCTGAAAGTGGAAATAGAATCGATATGGAAAACTCAAACAGAGGAAAATCTGAAAAAGAAAAGATTAGGAATTCAAACAGGAAGCTCAGAGTCAAGACTCACCAACAGAATACAAGAGATGGAATAGAGAATATCAGGCATTTAAGACACAATAGGAAAAAAATGGATACATTGGTTTAAAAAAATAGTTAAATCTAAAAAAGAATCCCAAAAAACCCTCAAACTCCTGGCTCAAAACATCCAGGAAATCTGAAACACCATGACAATGACAAATCTAAGAGTAATAGAAAGTAGAAGACTTCCAGGTGAAAAGTCTAGAAAATAATTTCAACAAAATCATAGAAGATAATCTTCCCAACCTAAAGACGGAAGTGTCTATAAGGTACAAGAAACATACAGAACAGAAAATAGATTGAACTAGAGTATAAAGTCCCTTAGGGACATAGTAATCTAAACACTAAATGTACAGAACAAAGAAGGAATATTAAAAGCTGCAGAGGAAAAAGACTAAGTAATATATGAAAGAAGACCTATTAGATCCAAGTAACATATGAAGGAAGACCTACGAGATCCACACCCAACCTCTCAATGGATAATCTAAAAGTGAGAAAGGCCTGGACAGATGTTTTTCAGACTGAAAGAGACCACAAATGCCAGCCCAAATTACTATAACCAGTATAGTGGTGGTGATGCTTGCCTTTAATGCCAGCATTTGGGAGACAGAGGCAGGCAGATCTCTGAGTTTGAGGCCAGCCTGGTCTACAAAGAGAGTTCAGGAAAGACAGGGCTATGACACAGAGAAACTTTACCTCAAAAACAAACAAACAAACAAATAAATAAATAAAAAATTCAACACCCAATCCCCCAAACCCCAAAACAAAAACAAACAAAAAACAAAAATAAAAATAAACAACAACAAAAAAAGAATGCCTACACCTTAATATCATCTCAGGGTAAAGTGTCAGAAAAATATATTCCAAGAAAATGGATCAATGAAACACCGCTAGTGTAGCCATTTTAATATCTGACAAAATAGACCTCAAATCAGAAGAAATAGGGAAGGACAGTACATACACATCAAATGGAAAATTCATGAAGAGGATATTTCAATTCTTCCTATCTGTAATCAGGATATATTATATGAGAAAATAATTGATTTTTTTGGGGGATGGGGGGATTCAAGACAGGGTTTCTCTGTGTATCTTTGACTGTCCTGGACTCACTTTGTAGAACAGACTGGCTTCCAACTCAAAGAGATCTGCCTGCCTCTGCCTTCTGAGTGCTGGGATTAAAGGTGTGCGTTACCATACCCAGTAGAATGGATTTTCAATAAAAGGATAAAAAAAAGAAAAAGAAAATACAGTGAAACATGACAGAGGAAGACACCCACTGCCCACAATTAGCTTCCACACATGCTCACACAGGTGAGTGTGCCTATGTATACACATAAACACACAGGTGAGTGTATTCATACATATACATCCACACACTCATATCATATACACAAACGTAATAAATTATATTATAATGCAATGCATGCACATACTATATATATACAGAAGTAATTTACTGTGCTAAATTCTTTTCCTAATTCTAGAAATTTCTGTAAAACTCTTTCAGATTTCTTATCCAGGTAATCATGAGACCAATGAACAACATAGTCTGTACATTTTTTTTCTTCATTTTAACTTATGGCAAGTGGATAATAGTTCGTTCCTTCTATAAAAGTAAGTATTCTTACCAGTGTTTTCTAATTTTGTAAAAATATTTAGGTGTTGAAAATAAAAAGATAAGCTGGGCATGGTGGCATACACCTTTAATTCCCAGCACTTGGGAGTCATTGGCAGGCAGATCTCTGTGAGTTGGAGGCCAGTCTGGTCTACAAAGTGGGTCCAGGATAGTTAGGGCCGTTACACAGAGAAACTCTGCCTCGAAAAAACAAAAGCAAAGAAACAACAACAAAAGTAGAATTTATTTTTGTGTATTTTGAAAAGTAGGACCCAAGTTTACGCTTTTCTGAGCTAAGCAATTAATTCATCCCTATAAATTTAATTGCATGTATTTATCACTTTTTTTGAGACATGATTTCTCTGTGTATTCCTGACTGTCCTGAACTCACTTTGTAGAACAGGTTAACTTTGAACCCATAGAGATCTGACTGCTTCTGCCTCCCAAGTGCTGGGATTAAAGGTATGCCCCAACATGCCCAGTATACTTGCCACTTTTATCATATACACAATATTAATTACAATTCCCTGTAACTCAAGTCCCAGAGGATTTGATGCCCTCTTTTTGCCACAGCAGATATAATATGATTAGATATATGAAATAATTTCAGCTCTGTTGTATTTGTTAAGAAAGAAAAAGTGGGGAGAACCCTCTAACTCATCTGCACAGGTGACAACTTCCTGAACAGAACACCAACAGCTCAGGACCTAAGACCAACAATCAATATATGGGACCTCACAAAACTGAAAAGCTTCTTTAAGGCAAAGGACACTGTCATTTGAACAAAATGGCAACCTACAGATTGGGAAAAAAATCTTCACCAACCCCACATCTGACAGAGGGCTAATATTCAAAATTTACAAAGAACTCAAGAAATTAAATGCCAAGAAACCAAATAATCCAATCAAAAAATGGGAGAAAGAGCTAAACAGAGAATTCACAAAGGAGGAATCCCTAAAGGCTGAAAAACACTTGAAGAAATGCTCAGTACCCTTAATCATCAGAGAAATGCAACTCAAGACAACTCTGAGATTCCATCTCACACCTGTCAGAATGGCTAAGGTCAAAAGCTCAAATGACAGCATATGCTGGTGAGGTTGTGGAGGAAGGGGAACCCTCCTCCATTGCTGGTGGGAGTGAAGGCTTGTGCAACCACTATGGAAATCAGTCTGGCGATATCTTAGAAAACTTGGAATAGCTTTACCTAAAGACCCAGCCATACCACTTCTGGGTATATATCTAAATGATTCCTCACCAAATCACAAAGAAGTTTCCTCATCTATGTTCATAGCAGCCTTATTTGTACAGCTAGAAACTGGAAACAACCCAGATGTCCCTCAACCAAAGAATGGATTAAAAAACTGTGGTACATCTACATAATGGAATAGTACTCAGCTCTCAGAAACAACGAAATCATGCAATTTGCAGCCAAGTGGATGGAACTAGAGAAGTTCATCCTGAGTTAGCTAACCCAGACTCAGAAGGATGCACATGGCATCTATTCACTTATAATCAGATTTTAGCCATATAATATGGGATAACTATACTACAACCAATACACCAAGGGGAACAGGAACATAGACTTTGTTTCCTATCAATGAGACACTTTGCCCTAGTGGTGCTGCCTTGTAGGCCCCCAACATATGAGGAGACTCTTGGCCCTCATATGACTGCTGAACTGGGGTGGGGGACTGTTTTGTAGGGACACTCCACTCCAGAGGAATGGGATGGAAGAGTTAGGGGTTAGAGAGTGGGAGGGTGGGGTTGGGAGGGGTGGAAAGAGGACACTGTGATGGAGATGTAACCTGAAGTAATAAATAAATATTAAAAAAAAGGGTAAAGAAATGAGGGCAGCCAGATAGAGGTGCACACTTTTAATCCCAGCCCTTGGAAGACAGATGTAGGCAGCTCTCCATGAGTTTGAGGCCATCCTGTTCTATATAGTGAGACCCGATCTAGAAAAAAAAAGGGCAAAAATTAATGAAATGGAAATCAAAGAACACAGAATTAAACAAAAAGTTAATTCTTTAGAAAGACTGATAATCCATAGCCACCAAACAAAAATAGAAACCCAAAATTGATAAAAATTAGAGGTAAAGAATATTCCTTTGACAACCCATAAGCAGAAAAGGATGGAATATGGAGAAGTCACCCTAGAAGCCAGTACTATCTGAGTATTAGAACCAAATAAGGAGATCACAACTACCAGAAAACTACAGACTGATTTCTGTAAGAACTTAGACAAAAAAAAAAAAAAGAAAAGTCAATAAAATTCTCACCAACCAAATTGGAGAACACATTAAGGTAATTGCCCCTGTTGATTAGTACACATGGGTGATTCAACACATGTATGGATGTAAACAAAGGTTTCGTTAGGAATTGTCACATCAAGTCTGAGGGAGGAATAGATGTATACAACCCTCCAGAACTGAGCTAGAGCACATGTTGCTCTTCCAGAGGATCCAGGTTCAATTTCTAGCACTCAAAGGTGGGTCATTCCTGTCTGTAACTTGAGTTTTAGGGCATATTACATCCTCTTCTGGAGTTTGTGAGTATCAGGCATGCATGTTGCATAGACATGCAAGCAAGCAAACAGCCATACATGTAAAATAAAAATAAATAAAACTTTTATAAAAGACAAATTAAAAAAAAAAAGAAGAAAGAAATGGAAGAATGGTTTCATAAGAAAGAAAAGGAAAGGAGGAGACCTGGATGACAACAGACTTTGAATTCAAGTCTGCAGCTTCTTTAAGTTGACTCAGTGCATAGTAGGATTGAGGTGTGGTGAAGCCATACTTTTAAAATATTTATTAATAACTCTGATCACCTTCCAACCCATCAACCCAAGGCATGGGAAAAAGAATAGTATTATATGCAGAAGATAAAGACCTCCTCAGTTGCAGGTCCTGGGGGCACCTAGTCAACAGTTCTGCCAAATCAGCATACACAGGAACAGGTAAAATTAGCAAGGGACAGCAACATGAGCCTGAGCACAGCAATCAGCAGTACCAGCAGGAACAGCCTAAGCAGCAGCAGCTTTCGCAGCATCAACGGGAGCCGACCTGGGCTCAGCCTGATCTAGGCCACGAATCTTCAGCAAGTCTTGGCAGGAGTAAACCTAAACAAAGCATTATTAGGAATCTTTCAGAGTAAGCAGGGATGAGGATCGATGAGAAGCAATGCCTAGCAAACCTATCTTGCACCTCCCCATGCTGTGGTTCTCAGGCCCTCCTTTGTAGCACAAGCATGCTTTCCAATTGGCCAACTTCAAAACCACCACACAAGTACTTCCTGTTGACCAAGATCACTAGCTCTCCAAGAAACTGCCACTGTGGGGAACATATTTACATCCTTTGATGTAACCCACAGTGACAGTTTCCGACTGGCAAAACATCACATGCTCTACATCTTGATGTTTTGCATGCCCCTTTCATGAGTCTGTTTTTCAGTGGTAGACAAAACACCCCTACATCCCATACTTGAGACCCAAACAAAAAACACATTCGTTCAACAGAACTGTGTTTCTAAAGATATCTAAAACTTCCACCACAGTGGGGCCTCCTCATCTCATAGTGGGTAGTAAGGTGCTGATGTCTGGGCTAGAGGCTCATATTTGGGTTTTATAAATATGGAAAATGCTGTTCATATAAGTCCGTGTTTTTTGTATAAATTGAGTTAGCAGGTGGCCTGCAGAAGGTTCTACAGATTTAAGAATTAAAACAATCGCTGGGCGGTGGTGGCGCACGCCTTTAATCCTAGCACTCAGTGGGAGGCAGAGGCAGGCGGATCTCTATGAGTTCAAGGCCAACCTGGTGTACAAAGTGAGTCCAGGACAGCCAGGGCTGTTATGCAAAGAAACCCTGTCTCAAAAAACCAAAAAAAAAAAAAAAAAAAA
>CAJQZJ010000271.1:550444-599115 GCA_907164525.1 Lophiomys imhausi | reverse complement strand
CCTCCCTCTCTCCCTCCCTCCCTCCCTCCCTCCCTCCCTCCCTCCCTCTCTGTATCTGTTTCCATATCAAATTTCAAACTGTGTCCTGGTATCCTCTATTTTTCTTTCTTCCTCTGCCCCTAGAACCTGGTGCGGATTCCAGGAAACCCCAGACTTTGTAGATCATACTTCTGTGTCCAGTGCTGCTGCTTGAGGACAGAGTGTAGCAGCCCTATACAAACCCTGCCCAAAGCTCAGCAGACACTCTCCTCCTGCTCCTTCCCTCTCCCCTGTCCTTCCTATCCTCTCTTCCCCATCCTCTGCCCTTAAACCCTGTCTTTTCCCAGCCATTGTCTTTCTATTCCCACTGGATCTGTGTTGCCAGCTGGATTTTCAGTGCTCTGCTTCTAGGCGTTCTCCCCTCCACAGCATGGAATGTGTGGCCATTACTGTTGTGACCCTGCTTTGCAGATCTCTGTCCTTCCCACTGCACACAGCACAGTGCCTTCTGAAACGGGCACTCAACAAATGTTTGTGCAGTGAACCTGAAAAAGAGGTGGCTTGGATGAGGGGCTCTTCTGAAACCTGAGTGGTGGCTAAGATAGGAGAAGACCACAGTTTCAATATGCAAATGCTCTTCTGTGGGAAATGAACAAGAAGTTTAAACTATAAATACTCTTCCTGGGAAATTAAACCGAACAAAAGATAATAATAGTTAGCACAAAATGCAATCACATTTTAATAGATTCTGGAAATTAAACAGGCTTTCTGACAATACATCTTAAAACATTCCCGTTGCCCACATTAGAGAATCATAATTGCTGGTGTCTTGAAATGACCCAGTCCTTTGTATTATACTGAAGTTATTAGCATGAAGCCTGAAAATAGTTTCGTTGGCATTAAAAAAAAATCAAAGGTAGTTCCTCCTAAACACCAGATGTCAGACATTGTATTGATTTAATCCCACTTACTAGGCTTGCAAGATATCCTGGCAGACGACACAGATTTTTGTGATAGAGGAAACATTTTTTTTTTTTAATTCAGAACAGTTAGTCACTTCATTGGGACAGGTTCTCTTGCTGTCAAAGTACAAATAGGATGGGAATCCCAGATGGACATCGCATGTGGAGTAAAAGGGGATCCAAACTGGGGGGGGGGGGGGGCTCCAAAGAGCCAGAGAGTCTGAGTATGTGGCTCAGAAGAAGGTATTATCCATCCCCCGATTGGTCACTGCAAACAATCCACAGAACTGACTCTGGTAGAGTTGAGACTTAAAAGTTTTTATTGCTGAGGTTGGAATCCAGGACCATGCACATACTAAACAAATTCTCCACCCAGCAGACAGCCCTGTATTCTTGACAGATCTTGAGGTCCTTCTGGGATAGCTAATAATCACTGGAGAATAATAGTCTTTGCTAATATGTGCCAGAATTCACATTTAAAGTAACAAGAATGTTATTAGCTTATGTGATATAAATGTATATATGATTATGATCAGATAGAAGACAGTAATGCAATATAACCTTGGTAATAATAAAATCCAATTTACTAATAATACAAAGAACATAGACTGTAAAGAATGATTGAGGCTATAATATTTTGTGTTAATGGGATTTTTGTCTTGTTTATGTTTTGAGATAAGGCCTTGTGCAGCACAGGCTGCTTTTAAACTTGCTAAGTACCTAAAAGTCACATTGAACGTCTGTTCTCCCTCATGCCTCTACTTTATAATCTACTGAGATTCCAGGTATGTGCCATTACTCCCAGTCTCAACGGCAATGTTGATCACCAGTGCATCGAATAATTAAATGAAAATCTCAATTAAAAGGACACAACACGTTAGCCGGGCGGTGATGGCGCACGCCTTTAATCACAGCACTTGGGAGGCAGAGGCAGGCGGATCTTTGTGAGTTCGAGGCCAGCCTGGTCTACAAAGTGAGTCCAGGACAGCCAAGGATACACAGAGAAACCCTGTCTCGAAAAACCAAAAAAAAAAAGGACACAACACTTATGACCTTTGAAACATATCTCTTTTATGATGTTTTACTCAGCTCTGTTACTGTAATGAGATACCCGAGACACTATAAGGAAGACTGTGTGCCTTGGCACACAGTTTCAGAGGTTTTCAGGCCATGGTTACTTGGCCCTGTTGCTTTTGGTTGGGATAGTGTAATACATCATGGAAGGAGTGTGTGGTAGAAAGGTAGGTACAACATGTGATATCCAAGAAGTACATAAAGAGATAGGAAAGTTCCAGAATCCCAGTTGTAGTCATGTGCAACTGAGGAAGCTGTCATGGAACAAGAGTGAGACTGAGATGTGCTCAAACCCCGAAAATCTCATCCTGAGACCAGCAGGAGTTAGGACTACTCTCTTCTTGTCCTGCGCCTACATGCTCCAGTGCAGAACCCCCACTTCTACCACCTCTGAGGGTAGTCATGTAGTTTATGGCCAAATTAAGGTTCAACATCTTCTCTCAATAAAAACCTGCCCAGCTAGTATCTGGAACTCATCTTCATGTAAATTAAGCATTTCCAGCATCTAAGTCCCAGGCAATAATGTACTCCCACCCTGGAAACTCCTACCCACTCCCCAAGATCTATATAGCCCTTGTTCACCCCAAATAAAGTTGAGCTGTTTCACTGAAGCTGACTCCTGCATATCCTTCTGTCATACCCATGGCTAACCAAATCCTGTTTTTCTCCCCCTGACTGGTGGTCTATTAACTTATGTTAATTGAAGTAAGAAGTAGTACCCTAAATATGGGCTGTCCCATGGGCTGGTGACCTACAGAGCTGACTCCTGCACATCCTTCTATCATACCCATAGCTATCCGAATCCTGCTTCTGCTCCCCTTATCTTCATGGACTGGTTGGTGGTCAATGACCTCTGAGGAAAGGGAGACCCACACCCTTTCAATATCACATTCAAGGGCCTTTTCTGAATAATTCAACTTTCTTCTATTTGTATGCATGCTCTAAAGTTTCTTCCACCTCTCAAGAGCTCTATAGGATAGGACCTTACCTTCAGCAACAGGATCTTTGGTCAATTCATGATCCACATTGTAACACATGCTGTGCATGATGTTTTTCTTTGGAGTAATGACTATTATACCATAAGAAGTATCTGTTATGATTGCTAGTGGAATTAATTTATTGGATTTTTGTTAGGAGCACAAAGGTCCTTGTACTCACAGATTGCAGTAGGGAAACCAGGAATGCTAAACCTTCAGATTTGTCTTTCAAAGAAGAAGATGTAGAGAGTATGGGGAAAGATGACTGAAATAGGTGGGCATTTAGGGAAAATATGGAAACCTAGGTGAGTGAAAACTTCCTGGAACTTATAAGATTGATCCTAGCAAGGACTCCTAGTAATGGAGGATATGGAGACTGAATCAGCCATCTTCTGTAATGAGGCTAGGCTCCCAGTGGTGAGACTGGGACACCAACCTGGTCACAAAATCTGTGATCTCCATCCTGCCCTGTCTGTAAGATACACAGGGGCAATGGTGGCCCAGAGCTTGTCGGGGTGGACAACCAATAACTGGTCTAACCTGAGGCCCACACCATGAGAGGGAACTCATGCTTGACATTGCCTAGTTGGCCAAAATCTGAAGCTGGGTGTCTCAGAAACTAGGCTATAGTAGAATCAAATAGGACTGAAAAAACCAAAACCAAAACCAAAATCCAAACCAAATCAAATCAAACCAAACAAAACCCCAAAACAAATGTTGGCATGATCTGTTATGCATTTTAAATGTTAATGAATTGCTCCCAAGGGCCTACTTGCTGTATGAGATACACCAAGTGATGCTGTTACTTTGGTTGCTAATCATTGTCTCTGATTGGCTTTAATAAAATGTGGAGGCTTGTGATTGGGCAGAGAGAGAGAGGTAGGTAGAGCAAAGGTTGGCGGGCTTTGGGAGCAGAGAGGTTGATGGGAAGAAGTCAGAGGGAGGGAGGAAAAGACACGCCATGGGTTAGAGAGAGAAGAACATCCTTCCACGTGCTTGGAACATGGGTATAGCATAGAGAATAACAGTCCAAGGGTACTGTTGTTATATGTCATATGTACATATTGGGGTTTTGTTTGGGGAATAGCATTAAAAGCTAGCTTATATGGGCTAAGATTGCACTATCCAGGCTAAGTCTTGTTAAAAATCCATCAGTTGTCTCAGTGTGATAATTTATAATGGTGGGTTAAGGATTAACACTGCCAACCAATGAACTATAATATAATACTGGTAATAATTATTAGTTTCAACCAACAAGGTCAATGAAGTGATTCCTAATGATATTCTGCTATTCTCAGATTGGTGCGTAGTCCAGTTGTGATCAGAAAGGTATCCTCCAGCAGCTGATGGGAGCAGATACAGAGACCCACAGCCAAACATTAGGTGGAACTCAAGGAACTCTGTAGAAGGAGAGGAAGGATCATTGGAGGCAAAGGGCCTAAGGATAACATGGCCCACAGAGTAAACTAAGTAGGACTCCCAGGGGATCACAGAGACTGAAGTAGCAGCCACAGAGCCTACATAGGCCTGCACCTATGTGCTTCTGCATATGTGCTGTACTTCTTTAGCTTAGGGTTTTTGTTGGATTCCTAATAATGGGATTTGGGTATCTCTGACTCATTTGCTTTCTCGTGGGACCTACTTCCTCTTACTGAGCTGCCTCATCCAGCCTTGATATGAGGGTATATGCTTAGTCTTATTGTAACCTGATATGCCAAGTTCTGTTGATATCACTGGGAGGCCTGCTCTTTTCTGAAGGGAAAAAGAGGAGGAGTGGATCTGGGGGAGAGGGAGGGTGGGAGGAATTGGAGGGAGGTGAGGCTGCAGTTGCGATGTATTATAGGAGAGAAGAATAAATTGAGAGAGAGAGATAACCTTTTTTTTCAAGCCAGAAGGCTGGGAATGGAGGTGGCTGATAGCTAGGTAACCCTTGTGCTCTCTGTAGGGCCAAGCCACATCTGACTCTCCCAAGCTCTCACAACAAAGACCAGGGGTGGGTAACAGTCTAGATAGATGACCTATCTGTATGACTGAACCAATGCCAGATCCTCCTGTAGACCCTCAAGATAACACATGTAGCTTATCTTAGGACCCTTCTTCATGGAAGAAGTGACATATATTTTGAGAAAAGTTTCCATGTAATTGTGCCTCCTTATGTACAGGAGATTGTGTTCTACCAGGAAACTTTTTTGAAAATTGTACTGAATGTAAATATGCCCAAAATAAATTGCCTAAGGTCAGACTTAAACCAATGTCAGCTACTGAATTGTGTTGAACTTCATTTCCTTCTTGCCTCAGCACTCTCTGCTGGCCCTGGTGTTTGCAGAGACTCCCACAGAATCTTAAATTTTTATTACATTTGCTGTCTCTCTCTCTCTCTCTCTCTCTCTGTGTGTGTGAGAGAGAGAGAGAGAGAGAGAGAGAGAGAGAGAGAGAGAGAGAGAGAGAATGTATAGAGTTCAGAGGACAACTTGTGAAAGTCACTTATCTCTTTCCATCATATGGTTCCCAGGGATAGAACTCACGTTATCAGTCTTAAAAGCAAGCACCTTTTATACCTGCTGAACCATCTCACTGGCCCTTGTGGGACTCTTTACAGCAGGTTGCAAATCATATTCGTGATACAAATTCAGAAGAGACTGAATTAGTCCTTCTCATAAAGAGATGCTGCTCCATAGGTTCTGGGCATTTATGCTGGTACATATGAGCTTAGAGGAACATCTTAAAGAATATCCATGTCTGAGATGGCCCAAGAACCAGATGAAGATATTGAAACTCAAGAAAGTATGCTATGAGGAGCAACCCACTTGGAGATATCCTACTACAGGGCAACCTGGCAGAAGCCACACAGCTGTCATGGCCCTTGGCTTAGCACTGAGATTGGATGTTATCAGAATACAGAATCTTAGTCAGAGCGGCCCAGAAAACTAGGTGGCTATACAACTATGCCCAATGATGAAATTTCTCTGCATATCTACTTCTTTTCACTGTTGTTACTGATTTCTAATCATGTAGTGTGATTAGGGAAGCTGGGCCTCTTATGGAACCTAACTGAAAAGGCCTTATGAATTGAGGTTAGTTTTGCAGGTATAACTCAGAAGGACAGGCTATGAAGGTGGCTGGAACAGCTGAGTCAGTCTCTATGCTCTCGTGAGCAGATAGATTATACAAGTTACTGCAGTAGCAGGTGATGTTATTGAATGGTTGCTGAAGAAGGAACCATAGTGTTGTATTCCAGCTGATGCTGAGAGTGTAGAAGTCAGCCCTGTCCAACTGAAAGAAGATATGAACCAAAAATATGATTTCCCACTCTATAGTAACCACATTAAAAATAAGAAACAGATTTGAAACCCAAAATATACTTGAAGAAATGGACACATAACTGTTAATTAGACACAGAGCCTAATCTTTCCCTTGGGGCTGCACAGGTCCTGGGGACATTCTCACCAGGGATCACTGTCATTGTTTCCCAGGACCTGCTTGCTAAGAGATAGGACTACTACACTGTTAAAATATCTTGCTCACAGTATGTTTTTGATAAGGGACTGCTGGCAATCTAGAGCTATCACTTTTATTAAAAAATACTAAGTAAAATAATAAACCTAGTACTGGTGAAAAAATAAGAAACATAAAATTATTTTTTCTTATATATTTAACCCACAATGTCCTATATATGATCATTTTAACATGAAACCAATAAAAATTATTAGTTGTATATATATATTCATAGTCAGTTTTAAAATCTGGTATATATTTTCCTATTAAAACATCCCTCAGTTTGTACTAACATGTTTGAAGAACTCCCTGGGCTCAGGGGTCTAGATCACCACTCTAGACAGCTGCTAAATGTTGCGGGGAATTTAGGATGATAATCAGTGAGTCTCAGGCAGAGCTGCTAGGAAAAATCTGGCAGCACCCGAGTGTAAAATACTGTCAGGATTTACTTACTGCCTCTGCTTATTTCTTTGCTGACCCATGCAGATGAAAGACCAACAGTTCTCCAGAAAGCCCCAGGTATCAGAATGGGGCTGCTAAGGCACTCAGCCTTGTCGATGGAACTACTACCTTGCTCTTGGTGCAAGGCAGACATTGTTAGATTATCTTGAGAACATGGAGTAAGTCAAGCTAATACCACCTCTTTCAATATACATTCATTCTATTGGTTCTATTCCTGTAGAGTCTTGACAAATACAGAGAGTATCCTCCAAAGGGGCTAAACTTCACATTTCCAGCAATCATATGCTAATAGTGTGAGTTTTCTACATTTTTTCAGCCTTTGGAATTGTCATTATTATTTATATTAGCTATTCTCTGTGGTGTTTAGTGACATTTATTGCAGCTTTAATTTGCATTTCTCTAATGGCTAAAGATGTTGAACACATTTCCATGTGATTATTACCATCTGCATATGTTCCTTTTTTGACATACAGTATTATCAGAAATATCCTTTGGGCCTCAAAGAAAAAGGTCATCCTTCTGATTAAAATGTCACAGCAAGGTAACTGTACTTCGAATCAAAAGCGTGAACAGCTTCCAGAAGCCAGGGAACAAGCATACATGGCCAAGGTGGCACCCATATTCCTAACTTTTGGAGAGCTTGGCTGTTCCATATTGGATGAGGTTCAATCTCACAATCTACACCAATCAGCTATTTTTAAAACAACACCAGAAATGGGTGGGGGGAGAAAAGGATGCAGTGCAGGAATGGAGGGATGGGGTATCTTGAGAGTTGAATCACTTTGGGATGGTTTTATCTAGCTGAACAGACATTCCTTCATTTGGCACAGGGATCGGAAGGAAGAGGGAAAAAGTTGTAAATGAGAATAGCCATAACATAACATTGCTTTACAGAAAGACAGAATCTCTTTACATGGGAAGCCCAGGAGTTGAATAAACAATTCTGGAAACCTGTTAGTGTTCAGAAGATAAGGGAGGGCAAACTGGTTACATAGGGTTTGACAGAAAAACAAAAACCAAAAACCAAAAAAACCTCTTCACTATTTCTTTCAGCAAGTAAATGCTTTCCCACGTGCTTATAGGCTTTTGTTTTAATTACCTTTCACAGAGCAAAATTTTGATGAGGTCCAATTTATTATTTTTGGTGCTCAAGAATTTTTTTTCTAATACTAGATTTCAAGATTTTTCTTATATAAACCCCTTAAAAACATTATTGTTATTACTGTTTTTGTGGGTATGGAACTTAGGGCTTCATACGTAGTTGATAAGGGCTCTACTGCTGGATTACAGACCCTGAGCATATGTTGATTCATTTTGGGCTATTATTCTTTCTTTCTTTTTCTGTTTTGTTTTGTTTGTTTGTTTGTTTGTTTTTTGAGGCAGGGTTTCTATGTGTATCTCTCGATGTCCTGGAGTCACTCTGTAGTCCAGGGTAGACTTGAACTCACAGAGATCCGCCTGCTTCTGCCTCCTGAGGGCACCACTGTACCTGGCAATTAGACAGCTGTGAACTGCCATGTGAGTGCTGGGATTTGAACCCAGGTCTTTGGAAGAGGAGCCAGTGGTCTTAACTGCTATGGCATCTCTCCAGCCCCTTGGACTATTTTTCTAAAGTATAAGGTTTAGGGAAATGTGTGGTTTGAAGCTGTGACTTTGGGTAGGAAAGTTCAGGGCTTTATTGAAGTCCTGACTGGAACAGTCTTTGAGGCTGAGCCATCTCAGCAACCTATTTGAAGTTGTTCTGGATGCAGATTTTTGAGGAAACAGCTATTGAGTCAGTCTATGAGGTTGGATTATTTGGGTTACTTGTGTTGTCTTCTTTGGACTCAGGTCCTGTTGTTCTGAAAATATATAATTTCTCACAAGTAACATATAGTTCTGCAATTACCAAAATGCTTTGGATGTGCAGGATGCACAAATCAATTAAGGAATATTTTCTGTTCTTTGTTTGAACAGAAGAAAGACATTTGTAAGTCTCCATTCATGCCATATAAAAGGATGACATGTAATAGTATTACATATATATGCTATATATAATCTATTTCAAATTGAAAATACAGCAGAAGACTGTATGGAGTTTAAGTATTCTCCTCTACAGTTGACACAAACTTATTAATTGATTAAAACAGGTTTATTTTGTGTTGTTCTGGATTTTTGTAGATTAGGTTGTCCTCAAACTCAAAAGGAACCAAACTGTCTCTGTCTTTGTCTCCCATGTTTTGGGATCAAAGGTATGCATTTATATATTTTTTCTTTCCTTTTTTTCCTTTCTTTGGAGATTTAATTTCTATGTGAATATATCTATTCTTATTGAGACAGGGTTCTTAGATAAAAAATATTTAATTAAATTGTTTAACCAGTAATTATATTATCATTAATTGGTTTGGTGGCTATTAATCTTTAAGCAGCCATTATAAATGAATACATAGAGATCACATGGATTTTAACAAGTCTTGTCCTTAATTGTGCAATCCTAGCCCATCTAAACTAGCTCTTAATTCTATTAGCCAAATATGACCCCATATATACATATGTCCCCTTGGACTGATATTCTCCATGCTATGCCTAAGTTCCTGGCCATGTGGAATTAGGTTCCTTTTTCTAACCCATGGTATGGGTCCTCTTTCCAGCTGTTCCTGGCTGGAATGCTTTAATCCTCTGTCTAAAGTGCAGGCTTCCTGTTCTAATCTCAGGAAGTCCCACCTCTCTCTGTCTTTGCCCAGTCTCAGGACTCGGCATTTTATTTAACCAATCAGAGTCAATGTAAGTAACAGACAGAAAGCAGGACCAATTAATTAACATTTAGAATGCTTAACACTGCACCATCAGAAATGTTCATATTCTTTTGCCAATGGATACCCAGTTACTCCTGCCTGTGTATTGAAAGTATCTTTATTGAATTGCTTTTGAACTAGAGGTGATGGACAAGTTTGTTGTTCCATTGGTTTATATATGTTTTGCTCTGCAAAAGCCCTATAATCTTTTTTTAAGATTTATTTATTTATTATGTATACAGTGTTGTGTCTACATGTATGCCTGCAAGCCAGAAGAAGGCACCAGATCTCATTATAGATGGTTGTGAGTCACCATGTTGTTGCTGGGAATTGAACTCAGGACCCTATGTAGCAGTCAGTGCTCTTAACCATCTCTCTAGCCCAACCATCCGTAATGTTAGAACTAAGATTTTAATTATCATTTTTATGCATTTGATGTATGTTTTAGTAATCTCTGTGTATGCATCACATTAGGGAGGGATCGTATCAGATCTTTCATCAGTTTAGGAAGAATGTACTTTCCTGGTACATGTGACTGATATTGAAAGTTTGTGATGTATCTCACTATGTCTCAGGAGCTTCTTTTATCAGTGTGGCGGAATTTGGATTTTAATTGTAATTTTAATTTCCCTTTTATAATAGATTCTTATGTAGCCCAGCCTGGCTTCAAAATCACTATGTAGCTTACCTTGATCTCCTTGTCTTCCAGTTTCTACCTGTTAAGTGCTGGGATTATAGGCATTATTCTTTTTTTTTTTTTTTTTTTTGGTTTTTCGAGACAAGTTTAGCCTTGATCTCACAGAGATCCACCTACCTCTGCCTCCCTAGTGCTGGGATTAAAGGCGTGTGACACCACAGCCAGCAATTATAGACAACTGTGAACTGCCATGTGGGTGCTAGGATTTGAACCCATGTCCTTTGGAAGAACAACCAGTGCTCTTAACTGTTAAGCCATCTCTCCAGCCCTATAGAGATTATTCTAAGAGCATAAATTCTGCTTATTCTCTGGTAGTTTTTCAGTTAAGGATTTTCTGTTTCTTGTACACAGTATTATATTTTAAGTTATTGTGTCTACATGTTCATGATTGTTAGAATAATCTCAGTGCCACACAAAGGAAAATGAACAAAGCAGAAATAGCTCAGTAAGATGATAATTTTCAGAAAAAGGGTACACCAAACCCAAACCAGGCTAGCAAGGACACATGGCCAAGATAACACCCATCATTTATTTCAATTATAGTAGTGATTTCATCTCTTCTCATTGGTTGGAGCTTGGCTTCACAATCTGTGGCAATTAACTAACCAGAATAAAGGGGAAGGGAAAGTTTCAGGGTATAGGAGTCCTTGCTGGGCTAACTACCTTTGATAACATTTTTCTTACAATTATACATATGTAACTATAATTGCATTTGCTTATTTAACTTTTTTAAAGACTTCAGCTTTTTTTTAAAAGAGTACTTGATAATCTTGTAGAGGACTTGGGTTTAGCTCTCAGCACCCACACCAGGCAGCTCACAATTAATGCCCTCTTCTGGCTTTGCCAGGCACCAGTATACACACCTGCCCCCAATACACAATTAAATTGAAAGTAAACATGCTTTAAAAAACATATAAAACAAATACATATAATTATATAAGAAACTAATTACAATGAAAGTTTCCAATACATATGCTTTTTACTGTTAGCAAGTACCTAGCTGCTGACACTCACTGTGATCTATAGTCTACATTTGCAGCTGAACAAATACTATACAAAAAGTAAGCTTTGACTTTTTCTCTCCATCTGAAGGTATGACTCTGGGTCTTGTCTACAGAGTCAGTGCCTGGTTTTGTTTTGTTTTGTTTTTGGCTTAGGTTAAAAACTGTGAGTAATTTCATGTGACATGTCATGGCTCATTTTTCCTAAGAACAGCAAGGATCTGGACCAGATCAATATCTGCCACACAGGCAGGTTAACAGCTATCCCATTGTGCAAATTAGCAACCTGAGAAGCCTAGAGAATGAAGAAAACCTGACTCATCTTCCATTTGGATATACGAGGTTCTGAGGTACAAATAAGGTAAAAATGCCATGTGCAATTTTGTTCACCTTTTTATTTATTAGGCATTCCTTTCTTTAACTTTTGAAAATATTAGATCTTAAGGTAAAAGAATTAAGATCACAAAACAGTATTAAAGCATACAGTTTATTTATTCTAACTAAATGAACTCACCAATGATCTCTGATAACTCCAGAGATGGCATTCTGAGAGAGAAGAAAAGGTATATTTTGAACCCAAGCTGAGCAAGTCTGTTATTGAATGAATCACAGTAAGTAGCCTTCCCTGGCTGTTGCCTGGACACAGGGATTTAAATGGATGCTGGCCACCTTCTGGTGACTCACAAAAGTTAAATATAAACTGAAGCAAGCAGATTTAGCTAATTTGATGTTACATTTGATCCTAGAAAATGAGTTACTTCTTCAAGACGTGGGTTCTCTGGCTCTACCTATATAATTCTTAGAGCTATCTCCAAGTTCTAAGTGGACTTAGGAGGACACCTAGACTTGAGTTTGTTCATCTGAACATCTACATAACCCCAGAAGCATCATTTGTTCTTTCTTGCCCTCTATCTCTCCTTGACTCCCATTGTAGGGAATGGATAAAATCCAGGGCAAAGCATTCCACCCCTGAGTCACACCATTATATTAAAAAAAAATAATAACAACTTGTGAAGCTGAATAAGAGTGAATAAGGAACTGATAAATGTTTAAAATTTTTTGTTCATTTACTTCAAAAGGGCAATAAGATGATGAGAGTTACTATTATGGACACAGAAATTCAAACTGGATTTGAGCCTGTGTGAATCTCCTGAGGTTTCATAAACCTGCAAAAAAATCTGATATGCAAAATTTAAAATATTTCAGTTGTATTGACATGAGCTTTATAGTTTCTGACTTTGAAAATATTACTATAACTCCAACACTATTAAAATAAGCACTTATATTTTCTTCTGCTTTGAAATTAACCAATATTTATATTAATTTTGTAATCATTCTTTAAAATTTTCTCACAGTTTTTATTGAAGTTATAAGTAAAGATAGCTTTACTAGGACATGTCCAACTTAAATTTGCTTGATATGCATGTAAATATAGTTGAACTAGGGATGGCCCTGTCTTTCTTTCTTTTTTTGAGACAGGGTTTCTCTGTGTATCCTTGACTGTCCTGGACTCACTCTGTAGACTAGGCTGGCCTTGAACTCACAGAGACCCACCTGCCTCTGCCTCCCGAGTGCTGGGATTAAAGGCATGCACCACCATGCCCGGCTCATTTTTTAAAAAATATTTATTTATTTTTTTCATTTTACATACTGATCGAAGTCCCCTTCCTCCTCTCCACCTGTTCCCTCCTTCCTACCATATCCCCCTTCCCCTTCTCCATTAGTTTTATTTTTCTCTCTAGTCCTCATCGCTCACCCATGCCTAATCCATACCTTTATTCTCTTCCCCCAATCCCCTCCCAGTTAGTTTCTTCTCTTCATCTATTTCCTATGTCTATATTATTTCCCTTCCGAGACAGATTCCAGCAACCTTCCTTGGGCCCTCCTTAGCTTCTTTGGGTCTGTGGATTTTAGGATGTTGTCCTGTACTGAGAGGAATAAAAATTTTAGAGACCCCTGTGGCAGGTAGTGGAGTCAGGCCAGCCATGCTCCAGGAACTAGCTAACCACAAAGCTGATAGTAAAGTAAGATTAAATTCATTCCTGAGATGTTTCCTGCTGACTAACTAATGGGCTGGTACATTCCACCTGCATTTCCCCTCACCCTCTTCGGTTGTGGTAAACAATGGGCTGGTACATTCCACCTGTATTTCCCCTCCCCCCTTGGGTTGTGGTAAACAATGGGCTGGGCTGGTACTTTCCACTTGTATTTCCCCTCACCCCTTTGGGTTGTAGTTTAAATACTCTGCTCTCCCCCAAATTGTCGTCACAGCTCCTACCCCTGCGTGGGATATGAGTGGTGTCCTCAGTGCACTGACCCACCCCCCCAAAAATAAACCTCTTGTGATTGCATCAAGAAGGTCTCTTGTGAGTTTTTGGGTGGCCGTGATATCCCGAGTGTCGGGAGTCGGGAGAGGGACTTCCTTCCCCCTTGTCTTTCAGTACTATATGGCTAATATCCATTTATAAATGAGTACATACCCTGTGTGTCTTTCTGGGTCTGGGCTACATCACTGAGGATGATCTTTACCAGTTCCATCCATTTGCCTGCAAATTGCACAATTGTGAGGATTTCTGCTTATGGGGTGGGAGTCTGACATTGCCAAAAGGCCCCAGAGTCCCACACTAGAGCAATGACTCCAACTCCCTTTGTTCAGTTGAGCTTCCTCTTCCCTCTAATTTGGAGATCCTAGATACCCTGAGATGTGTCACTGTGCCTAATCCTCCCCTGACTTTCCCATGTTAATGAGGTCTGTTGGTGCCTTGACTTTCAGCCAGTAATATTTGTCTAGGTCTTTATCCTCCATGGAGTATCCCCTCACCCCCACTGTCCATTAATTAATTAGGCATTCCATTTTCTTTCTTCTGATTGGACAATACCCAAGAAATCAAACAAATTTGCATCCAAACCCCTCCCCATTACCCTAAGTTATATAATACTCTTGATTAATCTGTCTCTCTCTCTCTTTCTCTCTCTCTCACTCTTCCTGAGATGACTATCAGTCTGTTTATTTTGGGCGGGTAGGGGGAAGTGCTCTTCCTTCCATGAAGGATCCACTGCCACCATTTGCCTGGCTGGCCAGACTCGCACAGGCCCCAGGCTCCTGCCTTGCCATCACCTAGCTAGGTCTCTTATACGTGGCAGCCAGGGCTCTTCTCTGCACCATTGCTACCCCTGATGGCCTATCCAGGCTTACTTCTCAATTGGGTCAACCTATGGCCTCCTCTGCACCTTTGCTGTTTCTCCTGAACACCAGCTCCCACATGGCTGCTGCTGTCTGTTGGGCTAGACCTGTTTGGGGTGCATGCTCCTGCAGAGAGGTGTCTGCCATCTATCTCAAACCACCCACCTGCCCACCTAGCCAGGCTCTGGGAATGGAATCCCCTGTCACCCCCATGGCTATATATTCTGCCTGGAGTTTGGTATGGCTCATACCTTCTGTCAGGGAGGAGCCTGTGTTCCAGGACTCATACCAGACCAGGCTGTGAATTCCCCACTGAAAATACACATATTATGCCCTTGTTTTTAATAGCTGAGTAGTATTCCATTGTGCAAATGTACCATATTTTCTTTATCTATTCTTTGGCTGAGGGACATCTCAGTTGGTTCCAGTTTCTGGCTATTACAAATAAAACTGCTATGTTTGCTGCCACTGATTGTAGTTTGGTGGAGGTTCTTTTGGGTTTATACACAGGAGTGGTATAACTGGGTCTTGTAGAATTATTACCAGTTTTCTGAGATATCAGCAGATTGACTTCGAAAGTGGTTATACAAGCTTGTACTCCTACCAGCAATGGAGGAGTATTCCCCTTTCTCCACATCCTTGTCTACATGTGCTGTCACTTGAGTTTAATCTTAACTATTCTGAAGTGAGTAAAATGGAATCTCAGAGTCATTTGATTTACATTTCCCTGATGACTAAGGATACTGAACATTTCTTTAAGTGCTTTTCAGTCATTTAACTCCTCTATTTTGAATTGTTGGTTTAGCTCTGTTCCCCTTTTTTTGATTGGATTATTTTGTTTGTTGGTGCTTACTTTCTTGAGTACTTTATACACTTTGGATTTAACCCTCTATCTGATGTGGGGTTGGTGAAGATCTTTTCCCAATCTGTAGACTGCCATTTTGTCCTATTGACAGTATCCTTTGGCTTACAGAAGATTTTCTGTTTTATGAAGTCATGTTTATTAATTTTTGATCTTAGTGCCTGAGCTATTGGTGTTCTATTTAGGAAATTGTCTCCTGTACCAATGAGGTCAAGGCTATTCCCCACTTTCTCTTCTATTAGACTTAGTATATCTGATTTTATGTTGAGGTCTTTAATCTACTTGGACTTGAATTTTGTGCAGGGTGATTATTTGGGTCTATTTGCATTCTTTTTCATGTGGACATCCAGTTAGACTAGCACCATTTGTTGAAGATGCTGTCCTTTTTCCATTGTATGGTTTTGGCTTCCCTGTCAATACTCAAGTGCCCACAGGTTTATTTCTGGGTCTTCTATTCAATCTCATTGATCAATTGGTCTGTTTCTATGACAGTACCATGCAGTTTATTATAGTACTATCGGTGTGTAGTAGGCTGGAAACTTGGTGGCATGCAGTCATTCATGGTGCTGGAGAAGTATCTGAGAATTCTACATCTGGATCTGAAGACAGCAGGAAGAGAGACCCACTGGTCCTAGGTTAGGCTTTTGAAGTCCCAAAGTGCACCACCCAGTAACACACTTCCTCGAAGAAAGCCACACTTACTTCAATAAGATCATCTTCTAATACTACTCAAGTAATGTTGCTCCCTGATGACTAAGCATTCAAATATATGAGCCCTTGGGGGCCACTCTCATTCAAACTGTGACAGGAAAGCTTAATTCTACTTGTTTCCCTTACTGTTCTTCAGGCAAGATGCACTTTCTGTATGGGTGGAGTATGGATGAGATGTGTGAAACTGTCCTGATTATTGCATCTCATTTATTTTTAATCTACTTAGACTTAAAGATGCTTGTCTTAAGCGGTTAAAGATGTTTGTCTTAAACTTTGAAATGGCACTGAAAGGCAGGAAGTCAAGCCAGGTCTAGATGACAATCTCTTTCATTGATTTTGTCCTTTCATTAATTTTACCTTCTCTTCCATGATGCTGAAATTGCATGCTGAATTACTTTTTGTTCCCTTGCTTTGTTTATATGAGATATTTGGTACAGCAATGTGAAAGAACTTAATATAGAACATTTGTTCTAGAAGAGTACCTGTAGAGTCTCATTACTTTGACTAAACCTGATCTAGGGCCCTTAAGTCTGTGACGTGGTCTTGTGGGAAGAATTTGGAGGAAGCCCATAATTCTGTAAACAGAGCAACAGGAGAATGTATTTATTGGAACTTATAACACCTAAATGCTGATGGTAGTGTGCATAGTGGGTTTCCAATTTCTCCCCTTCCCACTCTAGCCAAGATGTCTGACACAAGGATGATTTCAGATGCAATGATATGAAGTTGATGACCTGGAATACTCTAAAGACCATAACTCTGAGCCAAATGTGATCTTGGAAAACGAACATTGTAATCCCAGATAGTCAATAGAGGACCCCAAGGCAGCATCAAGCAAATTCAAATGGCTTTCTATCTGGAAGGTGAAGGAGAAGCAGAAGATAAACTCAAGTTAACAAACTTTCTAGGAAGGAGAAGATATAGCAGCAGTTGGCCTACATTTGAAATGCAAACAGAAGACTATTCTGGAAAAAAAAAAAAAAAACAACTAACAAATTTTGTCCTTAAGTGTATCTGCACTTGCAACAAGGTGGATGCACTGCAGGGATATTTGAAACAATATTGGAAGTTTTGAAGACTGTAATACTGACAAACACAAAGCTTGGAACATTATATTTAGAATAGGAAGAATATGGAAAGCTTGAATAAATTTTATTCAATTATGTAAGTCTTGTCAGACTGATGATGAAGAAGATGACCTGAAAACAATTATCCAGTTATTAGACACATAGGATTTAGGAATTCAAATATATATAACACAGAAAATAACAAAACACTTCACGTTGAGTCTACCATCCCTTATGCACTGATCATGGAATCATCAGAGAATGTGGTATAAAGTACACTTGAGAGAAGATAATTGGAAAATTATCTTAACACATTTTTTTTAAAGCTTACAATAATAGATGAATCAGAAAGTCTAAGACAAAGTACTTATTTAAAACTTTGGGCTGAGAAAATATGCTAATGAAATCAGAAATAAATGTATTTGACTCACAATAGGGAAAATTGTATAAAAGTGATCAAGATGTTTTGGCTGTGATAGCTTTGTAAATGCCTATCAGAAGAGTGACATCACTGAATTTGAAAAGAGTCTAAAAATAAGCTACAGCATCATTGTGGATGAGCCACTCATATAAGTACACACTGAAGAGCTTTTATGAAACAACAGAACAGAGGTGCTCATACAATTAATTAAGTCTTGCATCAGAATACACAGTTCTTATATTTCTATGGAGTTAAACATAGATGTAGCCCATGTGGAGACCTTGCTTCTGCAGTGCATATTGGAAAACATTGTTCATGGTCAAAATGATCCAGTCAACAAACTCCTTGAATTGGATCGTCAGAAGAGGGGTGGTGCATGATGTACTACTGCCCAAGATAAATTCTCTGAACTAGGCTGTGGTCAGTAAACTGGATTAATGCAGAACAAGGTTTGCAGACTCACTTAAGGCAGCAGTGCCTGATATGATGCTTAAAGGACTGGAAGGACAGAACTTCCATCAGATGTGACAAACATGCTTTTTTGATCAAATGATTTGCACTTTGCTTCTGCATTACCCCCAAGAAAAACAGTCTTAACCTCCAGAAGATCAAAACTCTGGAGAATTTATGTTGTATTGACATCATGGCCCAAACATGTGGCATCATGATATTTTGTTTCAGGAACATAACCAGGGAGGTAATCTCTGTATTTAAATATACTGGTATGCTGCTGTTAATTCAAGTTTTTGTTCATTTGTTTGTTAGCTGTTTTTGTTTAATATTTTTTTATGGCAGGTTTCACTTTGTAGCTTTGTCTGGCTTGGAACTGGTTATGTAGACCAGGCTGGCCTCAAACCCCTAGAGATCTGCCTGGCTCTGCCTCCCAAGAGCTAAGGCTAAAGGTATGTACCACCACACCCAGGTTGTTAGTTAAATTTAGACTTTTTTTACCTACAGAAATTCTCTTACAAATAATCTGTAGTAGTTGGATATTTATATTCTTTTGAACACTTCTTTTTCTCATGTATAAATAAAAATATTTGCTGTAGTTTACAAAACATTAGTTCTCAAAAAATATTTGAGTGTCATTCTGTTCCTATAGTTAGTAAAGCCTGAATGAACTCACAATTACAGTGGTGTACTGTTTCTCAGGAATCATGCAGTGAAATAATGAAGCTCAGAAATTGCTTCTTGGTTTTGTTGTATTTTGTGTTACTCTTTTGTTTTTTTAGTGCCTTAGATATTTCAGTTTATCTTAATTCTCAGTTAAGATTTAAAAGCCTCAGAATGACTAGTTAGCATTTTAATTTAATTTTATTTTATTTGAGACAGACAGGGCCTCACTATGTAGCTCTTTCTGGCCTGGAACTCAGTATATATGCCAGGTTGACTTCACACTCACAGAATCATTCTTCCTCCTGAGTGCAAGAGAAGTCATGTGGGTTTCAACTGACAAGGCCATAGAGGTAGGGCTGCCCAAACCTATTCATGCTCATATCATACAACCATGCATGTGGGATCTTGTTGGTAAGGTTGAAGTCTAGCATTACTGGAAAACCCCTGAGCTTGGTGCTAATTGACAGACTCCCTTTTCTCAGAGGAGTCTCCTCTTCCACCTCATATGAGGAATCTCCAGATCCTATAAGGAGTATCTTGGAGCCCTCAGTGCTATTACAGGTCCAATCCTTTCCTGATAAGAAACTTTCCCAGTGAACCCTGGGGATTCCTGGAGGTATTTCCCCATGCTAAAGAGATCTCTTGGTGCTTTGGCTTTCAGGCAGTGACCTCCATCCATGCCTCTAACTGGAACTGCAATTTCCACCATCCCTGCTGCCCATGGAATAATTAGGTACTGTTTTCCCTTTCTTATAATAGGACTGTGACCAGTGAATCAAAATACATTTACCTCCAAAACCCCTCCCCACTGTTCAACATTTATAATACCTCTGTTCTCAAAAAAACTCTCTCTCTCTCTTTCCTCACCATGACTGTCTGAGACTTGGCTGTTTATTTTTGGCTTGGGAAGGAAGTGCTTTTCCTCCCATGAAGAACTGTATTCACCTACCTAGCTAGGTTGCTTGGGGCACAGGCTCCTGTCTTGCTGCTGCTACTGCCAGCAAGTCAGGGCTCATCTCTGAGCACCTGGAGTACCAGCTCACACTTCTGTCACTGCCACCATGGCTGCCTAGCCAGGGTTGACTTTCAATCTTTATCATTGGTCACCCTAGTAGCCACCTCTGTAGCTCCCATTTCTCCTGCTACTCATCTGAGGCAGTGGCCAGTTGGTGGTTGTCCCTGAAACAGCCACCAAATTGGCTTGAGCCAAGTTGTACCCCTGAACCTGCTAGGTAAAGTCCAGGAGCTCTGAGCTGCTCAGCCCAGCACTGGCAGCTTAGCTGAAAGAGTTGTAACACTTATGGGTGGTGGAGAAAATCCTTTCCCCCACTACTCCAGGATATACTGTGGCATGGATCCCAACCTGTTTTCCACTCTTTTTGTGTGGAAACTAACTGAACTTTCAGTTAGAGGAGGGTGCACTTTTGGCTTCATACTGGACAAGGCTGGAATTCCCCACTGGATGCAGAACAACGTATGCCTGGATACCAGACAGAGTTACAAGATTTAATGTTTGCCTTGATGGGTTCTGGTCTTGCTTTGGTCTGACCTTCTGAAAGATATACCTTGTATGCTATTTTTCTGTATTTCTCCTTTGAAGTATGAATTTTACTGTGTACTTAGGCTCTTGAACAATGTTGGAAGTGTCAAGACTTTGGAGTCTCTTGAAGATGTACTAAATGTATTTTACATTAGATGATTATCAAACTTTGGGTGCAGGGTAGAATGTTCATGTTTGAATATGCCATATCTGCAACTGATGGTCTTAACTTGGAAGGCTCTGAACCTTTAAGATGTAGGACCTATGTGGAGGAAGAAGGTCACTAACAACATATTCTTGGAGGCTGTAACTTATCTTTGGGCCCTCTCCATCTGTCTTTTTGCTCCTGGAACACCGTGATGTGAACTGTTTTGATTCACCAGACCATCTCCATAATAGTGTGGCAAAACCCCAGAAACCACAAAGTAAACAAATCTTTCCTCTCCTAAGTAGTTTCTGTCAGGTTTTCATTCACAGCAAAGAAACAAAAAAACAAAAACCCAGCAGCAACAAAACAACAACAACAATCAACAACAAAAACATTACTCAGAGCCTTCATTCCCTCATATATATAATATATGGTTTTGAGAAAATATCATGAGAAACTTAAGACATTAAAAACATTGGGGATTTTCTTATGCTAGACATCTTCTCATCTTCTTTGTAAGTTGATTGTCAAAGTTACACTTGGTACTTGTGTTAGTCATCTTTTTCTTATCATAAGTCTACAGCAATGACAAACTAACTCTAAAGAAGGATCTATTTTCTTCACATATTTGGAGGTTCAAGGGCATAGGGATGGCCAGGTCTGAATAATGTCAGCTCATTGTGATGGCAATGGTGAGAGTGATAGGGTGATGCTATACATCAGGTAATGCTATGTTACTTTGCTTTCTAATCATTGTCTCTGATTGGCTTTAATAAATGCCAAGGTCTGTGATTGAGCAGAGAGAAAGGTAGGCAGGCAAAGGTTCCTGGACTTCTGGAGCAGACAGGGAAGTTCATGAGAAGAAGAGAAGCCAGGAGGTAAAGGAGGAGGAAGACACAATGGAGTAGATGGAGGAAATGATTCCACATGACCTGGAACATCAGCATATTATGGAGAATAACAGCCCATGGAACATATGTATATATGGGGTCATATTTAGGGAGTGAGTCCAGGACAGCCAGGGTTACACACAGCAACCCTGTCTCGAAAAACCAAAAAAACAAAACAAAAAAAAAGAATATGTAGCTAGGCTTCCCAACATTTTCCTCAAAACATGCAATAACTGTATTGGCTAATCTTATTTGCCAACATGACTACAGCTGGGTATTTTTATGAGGAAATTTCTTGGTCAGATTATTTGAACCACAAAGACCCATTGTGAATCTGGGCCAACCTCCAGGAAGAAGGAAACACCTTTGTCTGCTTGCCTTCACTCTCAGTGGCAAGTTAATGTATCTGTTACTGAAGCAGGTATTTAATGCACCTCCTTTAGGATTCCAAAATAGACTAAAGGTCAGCAGCTCTTCAGGAATCTAGTACTAGACTGGGATTACTGAGATATCCAGTCCCATGGAAAGAACAACAGAATTCTTAGCCTTTCTGTCATCAGGCTGTCATTATTGGTCTACACAGACCACATCCTGTGAAGCAGTTTAATATACTAATATGCACATACAAACATACATACATACATACATACATACATACATACATACATACACACACACACACACACACACACACACACACACACACAGGGACAGATACACTCATTGTATCAATTCCTTTAAGTACTCCTAATACACCAACATCTGATTAATAAGAAGAGAATGTTAAAATTCTTTTTCTTGCTTTGTATTTGGAAACTATGGAGGCAAATGCAGCATCTTAAGGAAGTTAATATTTATTTTCCATTTATTTGTTAGGCACTTTAAAAATACTGAGACACTAAGTATGTTAGAAAGAATGTAACATTTTTCCAATAACTAAATTCATGGATTAAAGGAAATATTTAAAATTTTTATGAATCAAAATGTTTGGTGTAACTGTATAAAGAAAAGGTTGGGAGATATTTGGGGAAATATTGAAGCATGGATAGGTTATGATTACAAGGGAGAGGAGTAGAGGCTTTAACCAGAGTCAATAAATATGAAAGAACCTCATGGGCCCACATGGGTTTGTAAGCTAATAAAAAAAAAAAAAAACTGAAAGAGGAGTTTGAATGGATATACCCTGCACTGGTAGGTAGTATCCTCAGAAGACAAGGTTTAATAAGCAAAAATCCCAGTGCAAATTATGGGATACCTCTTTGTGAGTTATTGGTTAGGGACATCCCAGAGGGTTCTCCACAACAACACAGGTAATTTTTTTCTGAAGACATCACATACTTGGTTTCAGGATACAGAGAAATTTACCTGGAAATGAGATGGAAGAATTGTCCCCAGTATCTAACTGTTATATTCTGAGAGTTGCTATGGAGACATGGGTGAGAGAAACCATCAATAATCTTACCAAGCTGTGGACCCTGCATACTGCAATACTGATCAATGCAATAATATAATGGAATGATTATTATGTGATATGATAGTTAGTGATGTCAACTTGACATAATTTAGAATCATCTGGGACAAGGCCTCTAAGCATGCTTGTTGGGGTTGTCTTGATTATGCTAATTGATTCAGGAACACTCGTCTTAATTATGGTTGGAACCATTTCTTGGACTGGGGATCTTGTATAAAGCTGAGAAAATCAGGCAAGAAGCTGTATGGATGCATTCATTCTTGACCAATGATGCTAAGTCATTGGACAGATCCTTTAAGCACCTGGCACTGTTACTATGATGGTCAGTAACCTAGAACTGTGAACTAAGATAAATCCTTTCTCTTTTATATAGTATTTGTCAGAATTTTTTTTTTTAGTTTTTTTTTTTTTTTGAGACAGTTTCTCTCTGCAGCCTGACTGTCCTGGACTCCCTCTATAGAGCAGGCTGATCTTGAACTCACAGAGATCTGCCTGCCTTTGCCTCCCAAATGCTGGGATTAAAGGCATGCACCACCATGCCCAGCTCTTAAAGACAGCTGTGAACTGCCATGTGAGCACTGGGATTTGAACCCAGGTCCTTTGGAAGAACAGCCAGTGATCTTTTTTTTTTTAATGTTTATTTATTACTTCAAGTTACATCTCTATCACAGCCCTCTCCCTCCACCCCTCCCAGCCCCACCCTCCTACCCTCTCACCCTTCCCCCAGATTGAATAATTCTTCTTTTTTCAGTCCAACAAATGGTTTTTTCTCTTATAACAATAAATACAGTACAAAACAACTGAAATAAATAATCCACAGTTCTGAGAGTAATATGGCTTAGCATACATTCTCAATGTCCAGTCCATATGTATTTGGTCCCTGACTTTAGCATTCTACTATCTAACTATCTCCATGAGTTTAAAGTTCTCTATCTAACTCAGCTTTCATACTAACTTGCAGCACTATTTTAAAAACATCTTCTTAGATCCAGAACACCCTCTTGATTCCTAAACAACTCAAAATTTAACTATGAGACTCTAGGTATCTATTCTTCAACCACCTCAGAGACCTGAGAGGGATAAATACATCTGATTATATAGGAAGTGCAGGGCCCGCAGCTTCCAAAAATAAGAAATGACATACCTGTGGCTGCCTGGACAGTTCCCATTTTCTCTCCATACATTACAGCATCAATCTTCAGCTGTTTGGCCCCGTTTCTCTGACAGACATTGATTGTAGAGCAGGAATTATGAAGGACTTACCTACCCTGTCTTGGCAGAGCTAGGCTGTCGACTTACCTGCTTCCAAGTTTTGTCCTTTTTGGACAGCAGTCTGTCTACAGTTGAAGCAAGGGATTTTTTTTTTTTTTGACAAGAGATAGGCTTGCCACTAATTCAACCATCTCACACTGGAGATTCTTCGAAGCCCATCTTCTACTTGGAGTGGAATAGGGGATGCTGTCAGGAGCTGGCATTCTCGATATTAAAAAAAAAATCTTAATTTAAGAAAACATCTTTGAATGCCATACTCTGCAGATCTCTTGGGGTTTTGGAAGACACCCTATCTATCTCTTATGTTTAGATAAGCAAATGTTGCTGTCTCTTAACAACTTGATTTCTGAGTAGCTTAGAAAATAACTGTGATAGACTGTCATAGTAACTAACAAAATGACATGCTTGCATGACTGTTAGTTTGTATTTCTTAATTATCCTAAACAGTTTATGATGGTTGGTAGCAAAAGACCAAAACTTCACATTTCCTTTTTAAGCATTACTAGGTACAATACCTTTAAGAAGTGTTACCCTTAATTTTGTAACAATATACAAAGATAAATACCAATGTGGCCAAATATACTCTTAATTTTGTAACAATATACTCAGATCAGTACCGATGTAGTCCAATACAATCTTAATTTTGCATTAATATACAATTATCAATACCAATTTAGCCTAATATAGTATTAATTTTGTATCAATATACAAAGGCATAAGGGCTTATTCAATAATCTGTCCTTTTTTCTTGATCTTTCCTATACTATGTCTATGTCCCATTTTTTCTCAAGTCTATTCACTCCTACATAGGAGAGAAAGAAGGATACAGAAAAGAAAAAGAGAGAAGTCCCTAGGTCTAACCTCCAAAACCCATTTAACAAGACCATTTAACAGCTTGTAGTCTCTTCCCCTAAATGACAAAATTTTCTGTTATCCATCGAATAACCAAAGGGGGGGGACACCCTCCCCACCTTCTGGGCCTGGGACCTCGCTCTCATAAATGACTCCTGCTGATTTGGGACGTAGTAAACCTGTTTGGGGCCCAAATAGGATGGAAAAATGGTTAAAAATGTTAATAGAATCATTTGATGTTCAGTCCTTTTGTGCTCAGCTATTTAGATGTCCTAAGAAGTTTGTAGAAAGAAGCTGATCTTCAGGCCTTTACTGATGTTCTGGCTGGAGCAGTCTGTGGAGCTGAATGATCTTAGTGATATTGTGTTGTGGTTGTAGACTTTTGAGGAAACAGCTATTGAGGGAGTCTGCAAGGCTGAATCGTCTGGGCTGCTCGTCTTCTTCGGTGTCTGATCTGTTTTCTGCTGAGGTTTCCCTTGTCCAGTTGTCCCTGTATTCCTTGAATGGATGCTTTAAGTCTCCTGGAAAAATAAGAACAGAGCCCTGCCCTAATCCTAACTCTAGGGCAATTACCTTTTTTTTGGGTGGGGGTCAGGTAATATTTTTCCTGGAGCAAATTTGGTTTTTTGACAATATATAAAGTATTATCTTTCAATCTGGATTAAAGAAGAAATTATTTTGTTATTTTGGAGCTAAACAAACCTTTAGTGTATATATTTTGAGATCTCAAAGGACAATTTGTTTACATTGAGCATGCCTTTTGTATATAGCTTTTCAACTTAGATCCTTCCAAATCCTATGTGCCTGTCTCTGCATACTAAGTATTGGGATCAAGACCTGTGGTTCCCAACTGAAGGGATTAAAGATGTGCTCCCCTGCCCCTGGATCGAAGTTTTTCCCTATGTAGAACTTGTTTTGTATCAGGCTGACCTTGATCTCTGGCGTCTGCCTATTTCTGTCTCTAGTGTGTTGGGATTAAGGGTGTATTCTTCTCGAATGATGGGATTAAGGGTGTGCACCATCACCACCCTGTTCCTTGTAACTCTAGAATTTATAAGACAACTAACTCTATCGTGCTTCTCCTGTCTCTGCTGAAGTTAAAGGCATGGGCTAACACCATGCATTTCATGTATTTTACCTTAGCTCTAAGTTTTTTCGACTCTTGTTGGTTTACAAAACCAGGTTGAACAGCTGTAACCTTTAATTTATTTACAGTGTTTTAAACCTGTTACCTGCTTTTTATTTAATAAATTTATTTATAGGTTGCTTCAGGTTACATCTCCATCATATTGCCCTCTTTTCCATCTTGCAAGCCCTACCCTCCCATCCTCTACCCCATAACCCTTCCATCTTGCTCCTCTGGAGTGGAGTGACCCCACATAACAGTCCCTCGCCCCAGTTCAGATGTCATATGAGGGCCAAGAGCCTCTTCATACACTGGGGGCCTACAACGCAGTACCACCAGTGAAAAGTATCTAATTGCTGGGGAGGGAAAACTAAAAAACAGACCAACCAACAAACAAACCAACAAAAACTAACAACAACCACAAAAAATGAAAGAGAAAAAAGAAAAAAAAAGTCTATGTCCATGTTCCTTTTGGTGTGTTGGTTGTAGTACAGATATCCTGTACTATATAGCTAAAATTCTACTATAAGTGAATAGATGCCATGTGCATTCTTCTGAGTGTGGGTTAGCTCACTCAGGATGAGCTTCTCTAGTTCCATCCATTTGACTGCAAATTGCATAATTTCATTGTTTCTGATAGCTGAGTAATATTCCATTTTATAGATGTACCACAGTTTTTTAATCCATTCTTCAGCTATTACAAATAAGACTGCTATGAACATAGATGAGGAGACTTCCCTATGATTCCGTGAGGAGTCATTTGGA
The DNA here is from genome assembly GCA_907164525.1 of Lophiomys imhausi. Classification (NCBI taxonomy): domain Eukaryota; kingdom Metazoa; phylum Chordata; class Mammalia; order Rodentia; family Muridae; genus Lophiomys; species Lophiomys imhausi. Next base: position 572,269 of record CAJQZJ010000271.1, on the reverse strand, counting down.
TGTATACCCAAAAGTGGTATGGCTGGGTCCTGAGGCAAAGCTATTCCAAGATTTCTAAGATATCGCCATACTGACCTCCATAGTGGTTGCACAAGCCTGCACTACCACCAGCAATGGAGGAGGGTTCCCCTTCCTCCACAACCTCGCCAGCATGTGCTGTCATATGAGCTTTTGATCTTAGCCATTCTGACAGGTGTGAGATGGAATCTCAGAGACGTCTTGAGTTGCATTTCTCTGATGATTAAGGATGTTGAGCATTTCTTCAGGTGTCTCTCAGCCATTAGGGATTCTTTCTTTGTGAATTCTCTATTAAGCTCCATCCCCCATTTTTTTATTGGATTATTTGGTTTCTTGGCATTTATTTTCTTGAGTTCTTTGTAGATTTTGGATATTAGCCCACTGTCAGATATGGGGTCAGTGAAGATTTTCTCCCAGTCTGTAGGCTGCCGTTCTGTTCGAATGACAGTGTCTTTTGCTTTACAGAAGCTTTTCAGTTCCATTTATTGATTGTTGATCTCAGGTCCTGAGCTGTTGGTGTTCTGTTCAGGAAGTTGTCACCTGTGCCAATGAGTTCGAGGGTTTTTCCCACTTTTTCTTCTAGTAGATTTAGGGTGGCGGGCCTTATGTTAAGGTCTTTAATCCACTTGGATTTAAGATTTATACAAGTTGATAAGTATGGGTCTAATTTCATTCTTTTACAAGTGGACATCCAGTTGGACCAGCACCATTTATTGAAGATGCTTCTTCCATTGTGCCGTTTTGGCTTCTTTGTCAAAAATTAGGAGGCCATAAGTGTGTGGGTCTATTTCTGGATCTTTAATTCGATTCCATTGATCTACTGGTCTGTTTCTATACCAATACCATGCTGTTTTTATTACTATTGCTCTGTAGTACAGCTTGAAATCTGGGATGGTGATACCTCCAGATGTTTTTTTATTGTACACGATTGATTTAGCTATTCTGGGCTTTTTGTGGTTCCATATGAAGTTGAGAGTAGCTGTTTCCAAGTCTATAAAGAATTGTGTTGGTATTTTGATAGGAATTGCATTGAATCTATATGTTGCTTTTGGTAGGATAGCCATTTTTATTATGTTGATCCTACCTATCCATGAGCATGGGAGATCTTTCCATCTTCTAAAGGCCTCTTCCATTTCTTTCTTCAAGGGCTTGAAGTTCTTGTTGTATAGGTCCTTTACTTGCTTTGTTAGAGTTATCCCCATGTATTTTATACTGTTTGTGGCTATTGTGAAGGGGGTTGTTTCCCTTATTTCTTTCTCAGCCCATTTGTTTTTTGTATAGAGAAGGGCTTCTGATTTTTTTGAATTAATTTTGTATCCTGCCACCTTGCTGAAGGTGTTTATCATCTGTAAGAGTTCTCTGGTGTAATTTTTGGAGTCGCTTATGTATACTATCATATCATCTGCAAATAGGAATAATTTTACTTCTTCGTTTCCAGTGTTTATCCCTTTGATCTCCTTTAGTTGTCTTATTGCTCTAGCAAGAACTACAAGTACTATGTTGAAGAGATATGGTGAAAGTGGACATCCTTATCTTGTCCCTGAGTTTAGAGGAAATGCTTCAAGCTTCTCTCCATTTAATTTGATGTTGGCCACTGGCTTGCTGTATATTGCCTTAATTATTTCTAGGTATGGTCCTTGTATGCCTGTTCTCTCCAGAACTTTTAGCATGAAGGGGTGTTGGATTTTGTCAAATGCCTTTTCTGCATCTATCGAGATTATCATGTGGTTTTTTTTTCCTTCATCTTGTTTATATGGTGAATTACGTTGATAGACTTTCGTATGTTGAACCATCCCTGCATTCCTAGGATGAAGCCTACTTGATCACGGTGTATGATGCTTTTGATGTGTTCTTGAATTCGGTTTGCTAGTATTTTATTAAGTATTTTTGCATCTATGTTTAGGAGGGAGATTGGTCTGAAGTTCTCTTTCTTTGTTGGGTCTTTGTGTGGTTTTGGAATCAGGGTGACTGTGGCCTCATAGAATGAGTTTGGCAATGTTCTTTCAGATTCTATTTGGTGAAAGAGTTTGAAAAGTATTGGTGTTAGCTCCTCTTTGAAGGTCCAGTAGAATTGTGTGCTAAAGCCATCTGGCCCTGGGCTTTTTTTTGATTGGGAGATTTTTAATGGCTGTTTCTATTTCCTTAGGGGTTATAAGGTTGTTTAATCTGTTAATCTGATCTTGATTTAGCTTCGGTAGGTGGAATATATCGAGAAAATTGTTCATTTTGCTTAAGTTCTCAAATTTGGTGGAGTATAGATTTTTAAAGTAGGATTTAAATATTTTCTGGATTTCCTCACTGTCTGTTGTTATTTCCCCCTTTTCATTTCTGATTTTGTTGATTTGGGTTTTTTCCTTCTGTCTTTTAGTTAATTTGGCTAAGGGTCTGTCTATTTTGTTGATTTTCTCAAAGAACCAACTCTTGGTTTCATTGATTCTTTGTATAGTTCTTTTTGTCTCTAAGTTGTTGATTTTAGCCCTATGTTTGATGATCTCCTGCCTTCTGCTCCTTTTGGAGCATATGCTTCTTTTTTTTTCCAATTCACCCAGTTTGGCTGTTAATTTGTTAATATGAGCTTTCACAATTTTCTTTTTGAAGACACTTAGTGCTATGAATTTTCCTCATAGCACCGCCCTCTTTGTGTCCCATAGGTTTGGGTATGTTGTGTCTTCATTTTCATTGGATTTTAAGAAGTCTTTGTTTTCCTTCTTTATTTCTTCCCTGACCCAATAGTCATCTAGTAAATAGTTGTTCAATTTCCATGTGCGTGTAGCCTTTCTGTTGATTCTTTTGCTGTTGAAGTCCAGCTTTATTCCATGGTGGTCTGATAGGATACAAGGGGTTATTTCAATTTTCCTATATCTGTTGAGGCTATCTTTGTGTCCAACTATATGGTCAATTTTGGAGACGGTTCCGTGCGGTGCTGAGAAGAAGGTGTATTCTTTTGTGTTTAGTTGAAATGTTCTGTTGATATCTGTTAGATCCATTTGGTTCATGATCTCTGTTAGACTCATTATTTCTCTGTTTGGCTTCTCTCTTGATGATTTGTCGATTGTTGTGAGTGGGGTGTTGAAATCTCCCACTAGTAAAGTGTTGGGATCGATGTGTGATTTAAGTTTTAGAAGCATTTCTTTTACAAATGTAGGTGCTTTTGTATTTGGGGCATAGATGTTCAATATTGAGATGTCCTCTTGATGGGTATTTCTCTTAATGAGTATGTAGTGCCCTTCTCTGTCTTTTTTATTAACTTCAATTGGAAGTCTATTTTGTTCGATATTAGGATGGCTACTCCAGCTTGCTTCCTGGGTCCATTTGCTTGGAAGACCTTTTCCCAGCCCTTTATTTTGAGATAGTGCCTATCTTCAATAGTGAGATGTGTTTCTTGTGTGCAGTAAAAAGATGGGTCTTGTTTATGGATCTAGTCTGTAAGTCTGTGTCTTTTTATTGGCGAGTTGAGTCCATTGATGTTGATGTTATTAGTGACCAGGGGTTGTTATTTGCCATTATTTTGGTATAGGTGATCATCTTGTGCTTCCTTTTGTTTAGTTGCTGTGGTTATTTCTATTTCCTTGGGTGTGGTTATCTTCTCTGGGTTGGAGTTTTCTTTCTAGGATCTTCTGTAGGGCTGGGTTTGTGGTTAGATATTGTTTAAATTTGATTTTGTCATGGAATATCTTGTTTTCTCCATCTATGTGGATAGAGAGTTTTGCTGGGTATAGCAGTCTGGCTGGGCACCTATGTTCTCTCAGTGCTTGTAGGACATCTTCCCAGGCCCTTCTGGCTTTTAAAGTTTCTGAGGAGAAGTCCAGTTTAATTCTGATGGATCTGCCATTGTATGTGACTTGGCCCTTTTCTCTTACAGCTTTTAATATTCTTTCTTTTTTCTCTATATTTGGAGTTTCAATTATTATGTGGTGAGAGGAGTTTCTTTTCTGATCTAATCTGTTTGGTGTTCTGTAAGCCTCTTGAAATTTTATTGGCATCTCTTTCTTTAGGTTTGGGAAGTTTTCTTCTATGATTTTGTTGAAGATATTTCCTGGACCCTGGAGTCGGGAGTCTTCTCTCTCCTCTATGCCTATGATTCTTAGGTTCCTTCTTTTCATTGAGTCTTTGGGTTTTGGATGTTGTGGGTGAGAGATTTTTTAGCTTTCTCATTTTCTTTGGATGTTGTACTGATTTCTTCCATCGAATCTTCCATGCCTGAGATCCTGTCTTCCGTCTCTTGAATCCTATTTTTGGTACTGATATCCATAGTTCCTGTTCTCTTCCCTTGGCTCTCTATTTCCATTTTTAACTCTGACTGTGTTTTCTTTATTGTTTCCATTTCCATTTTCATGTCTAGCTAGAATGGTTTTATTTGTTTTGTACATTTCCTGTTCCAGTTTGCTTGTCTTTGCCTGGAAGTCTTCTATTGCCTTGTCCTTTTCGTGTTCAAGCTGAGTCACCTTGTTTAGAAGTTCTCTGATGGTGTTATCCTTAGTTTTCGTCTGTGAAATCGTGGCCTCTTTGAATTCCTTCATAAATTTAAGTTATTCTTGAAGGGACTCTATCACTTTCCATAATGTAGAATTTTTTTTTTTTTTTGGTTTTTCGAGACAGGGTTTCTCTGTGTAACAGCCCTGGCTGTCCTGGACTTGCTTTGTAGACCAGGCTGGCCTCGAACTCACAGAGATCCGCCTGCCTCTGCCTCCCAAGTGCTGGGATTAAAGGCGTGCGCCACCACGCCCGGTTATAATGTAGAATTTTTATCGTTTTCATGTGTTTCAGTTGTGGTGCTTTGATTCTGGTTGGCTGAAATGGCATCGTATTCTTTTGTTGGAGTAATTCCGCCTTGAATCCTGCTTTTTCTGGGGGCTTGCCCATGTGTAAGTCTTACCTGTATGTTCCTGTTGTTTTCTATTCTTAGATCCAAAGGGGGCGCTTTAGTGTAGCGGTCGTCTGACTCCACTCCTGTAAGTTTTGTTTTTCCGCCCCGCCTCTTGGGTGGAGACTTCACTTATAGCTGTATACACTTAAGCTCCAGCGTGTCTCTCCTGGTGGGGATGGGGGAATCCCAATTCTCGGATTCAGCTGCTTCCATGCGTGTCCAAGAGTGGGAGGGAGCATCCTGCCCAGGGTCTTTTAGTGGTACCCGGGTAGTTGGGTGAGACCCGGGGGTCAGGTCTCTTAGATATTTTTGTACTGCGTCTTATATCAATCGCAGTTTTCCCCAAGATTAAAATGCATCTGTATGGGCCGCCACCATCTTGGATCCTCCCCTGTGCAGCTATGAGGCACAAACAGACTTGCAATTTATCAAGTACTCTCCTCGCGTTCTTTAATCTTCTTTCCTCAACTCCTAAACTTCCCACACCCCTACTTCTTCAGCAGAGAAGCCAGTGATCTTAATAGCTGAGCCATCTCTCCAGCCCTTGTCAGGATTTCATAGGTGATAACCAACAGTTTTCTGATTGTACTTGAGCCATGCTCCATAATTAGAAATTAATCTTTGATGCTGAAAACTTGGTCAAAAGCCTTCACATAAGGGAGGCCATTCATCCTAGATAGTAACTTATTATTGTTGTCTTGCTATGTGGAAAATACTGTCAAACTGCCTTCTAAATATTTATCTTCACATCCATAGAATATTGCTGTCCCACAGCTTGATCAGCGATGCTGTTAATGTGGAGACTCATAACTGCTCAACGCTCTGAGGATAGTGACTTCTTAGTACTCAGCCTTAAAAAGGACATCTATGTCACTTATCCCCTCCTTGGGCTCAGAGAACATCACAGAAGAGGGGACAGAAAGCCTGTAAGATCCAGAAGATCGGGAATAGCACTGTGAAATGCTGGCTTTTTGACATGACAGGGCCATTGCACTCACAAACTCACTACAGCTATGGTTAAGTACCTGAACCAGATCAAGCCCATCAACGTTTCAGCATCTATGGGAGGGGCTTATGAGGCCACACCCTCAGCTGAAGACCTGCTGTGAATTGATGGCTGCTGGGGGAGGGGAGTCACTTTTCTTCAGGGGTATAGTCAGTGGTAAGTTACTCATGCTCCAGTAAATAACATCATCCTGTGCTCAGGCAAATAACCCTAATGAAATTCAGTTGTCAATAAAAAAAAAAAAAAGATATCAAAATAGAGATAAAGCCTTGTTGGGAAGGAGAAAGTGGTGTACAAAGGGAGTGGTAGAGGACAAAAAAGGGTAATGGGATAAATATGATCTGATACATTATATATGTATGAAATTGTCAAGAAATAAAAATATGTTTAAAAGGAATTAAATTTTTAAAGGCATATAAACAATGACAACAACAAAACAATGATATAGACTTTTAAAAACTGGCAAAAGGAAAATATGTCAAGATTCCAAAGGTCATGTGACTATTAATTTACACTTCCCCTCCCAGTCCAGAGAAACAGAGTTTAAATTTATTACTTGGGGAGGAAGCAGAGACTTTGCTGGTAGCTGATGCAGTCGCCAAGGTGAACTGTGGTTCCTTTCTTTTAGGAATGTCTAGCTCTCGTGGCATTGAGAAGTATAAACTTATGCCAGGATCCAACTTATTTCACAGTAGAAATCTGAAAATATTTCAAAGATATTTCTAATTGATCATAGAAATTTGAGGGGGCGGCTAGGTGTCTTTTTGTTCAGCTTCTGAGAGCATGTGGTTTTGTAGGTTTCACATCTACAGATTCAGCTATCTTAGGATCAAAATTATTTTTCCTTGATTAAAATAATCTTTTTTATTACTTTATTTACTTTGTTTTTGTTTTGTTTTGTTTTTTTGAGACAGGGTCTCACTATGTAGCTCTGGTTGTCCTGGAACTCACTATGTAGAACAGGATGATCTCAAGCTAATAGATATCTGTCAGCTACTGTCTCTCAAGTGCTGGGATTAAATGCATACTCTACTACACCTGATCTTTAAAATATAATCTTAAAATTGTATCTAATAAAGAATCTATAGTAAATATCAACTAAAAATTAAAAAAAAACTGTGGAACTAGAAACATTAAGAAGGAGAAGAGGACAAAAGAAGGTGGAGGAAAGTGAGTGAGAATGATGATTGTGCATAGGTGTGAAAATGTCATGGTGAAGTCCATTAGTTTGTACAAACAATATGCACAGATAATGAAACAGTTATGTCTATAGTGAACTTGCATACATTTTTGTTTTCTCATCATGATCCCCCAAGCAGTGCACTTTATGGTTATTTACATAGCATTTACTTTGTATTGGATACTAGAAGTCATCTTGAGAATTAAAGTATATAAGTGTGTAGGTTACATGTAAATTCTACACTATAAACGATCTGAGCACCAGTGGACTTGGGTATCTATGAGGCTCCTGTACTCAATCCCCGATGGCACTAATGATTGATAATGTTCTCATTCCTGCCATCAATTTAAATGCAAAGGCCCCCACATGTCACACTTCTCCCCCAGCTCCTCACAAAGTGCAAGTAGGATACTCCAGCTTATTCTTGAGTACTGAACAGCTTTTCACTATACAACACATTAAGCCTATGCATCTCAAGTAACTTTCAGCATAGTGACAAACTAAATTCATCTTTTGTATTCCAGCTACAGGGAACTGCTGAAATATTTTCTAATAGGTGTCTAATTCATTCGTACTGTACCTATCCTCATTGTCCTTTGTGGAAATTCTATGCATTTTCTAGACTTCTGTCCCACAACACATGAATTTTAGATTCTTTTAATGTGCTGGATGGAGATTGGTGGGGGCATGGTGTGAATCAGAGAGGAGAAAGATAAAGAGAGAGCAGAGGACCACAGCTGCTCAAGAGCAAACTCATGGTGACTTAAAGACCTTCTACTAGGTTTTCTAAACCAGACATTCTTAATTCTGCCATGCTTTAATACAGTTCCTCATGTTGTGATGAACCCCAACCATAAAACTACTATTTCTACTTCATCACTATAATTTTGCTACTGTTATGAATCATAATGTAAATATCTGTGTTTGCCAATGGTCTTAGGTGACTCTTGTGAAAGGGTCATGACCCACAGATTGAGAACCACCATTCTGAAGGTTCTTTTTTTTGGTTTTTAGAGACAGGGTTTCTCTGTGTATCTCTGGCTGTTCTGGACTCACTTTGTAGACAAGGCTAACCTTGAATTTACAGAGATCTGCCTGCCTCTGCCTTCTGATTCCTGGGATTAAAGGCATGCATCACGACGACCAGCTCCTGAAGGTTCTGGCCACCTCTAAATAGTGGTACCCTGAGAGCCATGGACATTTGGAGGGATGCTCATGCATCCCTAGACAGTATCAACATTCATAAGGATGAAGATAAAGATTAAAAACATGAGAGTATGAGAGAGTGATGAGGGTAAGTTTGAACAATTAGAAAGTGGTAGTATTACAACAAATAAAAGGAAGTTGAGACAGACCTATCTGGGTCAGATTCTACAACATAGCAGGTGATTATTTATGTGTTTGATGACCTGAATTAAATTACCATAAAGAGTTCAGTTTTCTTACAATTGTAACCTGAAACAATTAAGTTTCACTAAAACTAATACAAAATGTGTTTGTTAAAGGTTAAGTACTTACAAAGGTGACAGGATGTTCTAGTTTATGCTTCTATAGTAAATGTCAAAATACATCTGTCACACAGTGTAGAAAATGCTTGCACATTCTTGAGTACCTTAGAACTATTCTGAAGGTCAGCAACTATGCCATCCAGAGCTTTCCTGAGGAGTGCACATTAGCTCTTACTGTTCTTGTCTAGTAGACCATTAAAGTGGCACGTGATTCAACTTCCCTTCAAGATGAACTCATTACATTTATTTTTTAAGAACATTTTTTCTTTTCTTTTTGATTTTTCGAGACAGGGTTTCTCTGTGTAACAGCTCTTGCAGTCCTGGACTCACGCTGTAGACCAGACTGGCCTTGAACTCACAGAGATCTGCCTTCCTTTACCTCCCAAGTGCTGAGATTAAAGGCATGTGGCACCAAGCCAGGCAAACATTTTTTTTATAATTTTTTTTTTGCTTTTAAAATATGCCCCATACAATCTTAGTAATTATTGGCAGCTCAAAGACCAAATAATTTAATGACTGTTCATTACTGCACTCCAAATGATCTTAGGTTTTATAAAAATTTATCCCATAATTAACATGAGTTTAAATATATTTCAATATAAATTGCATGCTTCAAATTCTGTTAACAACTTTCAATTCATGGTGTCAGCTTCAGCTGTCTTCCTATGAAAGTAAAACTTTAAAATGTGAAGTAACTGGTAAACTCAAAAATTTTCAACTATCCTTGAACATACTGAAGCACGTGTGTCATCATTTGTTTCAACAATCTATACACTAAATGATAACCTGCTCTCTTGGCATTTGTAAAATAATATACTTTTCTACCAGTGAGGCAGTTAGAAATTTATGCAATTAGTGTGAGTTTGAATTATTTGCTTGAATTGTGTTTTGATAAAGCATATAGGAACAATAATACCTGGGTAGAAATGTTGAAATGTACACAGGCATTGCTATTAAAATTATCCCTCATAGTAAGAATTTTGTGTCTTTTCAACATCTAAAATAAACCTGATATAGAAGGAAGAAGAATGACAGCACGTGCTGGCGAGGCTGTGGAGAAAGGGGAACCCTCCTCCATTGCTGGTGGGAGTGCAGGCTTGTACAAACTTGTAAATGGAAATCAGTCTGTCTTAGAAAACTTGGAATAGCTGTACCTCATGACCCAGCCATATCACTTCTGGGTATACATCCAAACGATTCCTCACCAAATCACAAGGAAGTTTCCTCATCTATGTTCATAGCAGCCTTATTTGTAATAGCTAGAAACTGGAAACAACCCAGATGTCCCTCAACCGAAGAATGGATAACAAAACAAAACAAACAAACAACAACAAAAACTTGTGGTACATTTACACAATGGAATACTACTCAGCCACTAGAAACAACGAAATCATGCAATTTGCTGCCAATTTGCAGGCTCCAGGAAGTGGTGCTCATTGTGGGTCACATGATTGATGGGAAGACCGGGAAGGACACAGCCGGAAACAGTCCAGTGGTAGAGAAAAGTGAGAGAAAAGCGGTAAGTGGTAAGTTATAGTTGGGAGTAATAAATATTGGGGCAAGGTAGTAGTAGAATTATTTTTGCACAGATGCTCAAAAATATGCTCAAAGCTAGAGAAGCAAATGTGAGCCAACAGCAATTGCTTGGTTTTTTAGACTTTGTTGAAAAAGTCTGCCCTTGGTTCCCGGAGGAGAGGATCATTAATCTTGAAACTTGGAAAAAAGTAGGAATTAAATTACAAGATCATTATGATGTTTTCAGACCTGAAAAGGTTCCAGTCTTTTAGCTTTTGGACTTTAATTAAAGATAGTCTAGATCAAAGCCATGAAAGAGAAAAAGGCCAACGTACATCGCAGTTAAGCGATGGGGGTTGTGACGAAATGAAAGTAAATGAAAAATCACCAAGCACTCCTCTGCTTCATGCGGATGTTAACTCCTTGGTTGAAATAGCTAAAAATAATGACATTCTGAGCCCTGAAGAACTGGCTGACTTAGAGGAGGAGGCTGCAAAATATCATAATGAGGACTGGCCTCCAAATCCACAGCAAGTTTTTGTAGTCTCAAAAAAGAAAAAAGATGATAAGCCAAATGCATTTATTCAATTACAGCAATGTATTGACAGTGTAGCACAGATAATGGATTAAAAATTTCATTTCTCTGAATCAGATGAGGAAGAGGAAGGGAAAAAATTAGCTCCCAGCATTATTGTTGGTTTAGATCCCCCACCAGCAAAAGCCCAACATCCTTTGACTGCTTTGATGAAACTTAAAAAAGGAGGTAGACCTCTTTTAGTAAATAATCAACCTTTGTCTCCACTACAAGCCCAAATAAAGGTTGCTTTAGTACGAGGGGAGGACATTTAAGGCTTTCATTTACAGTGTCCAGTTTTTGATCAACAGGATCAACAGGGAAATGTCAGGGTGCATTGTCTAATTCCATTTAAACAAATTAAGAAATTAAAAGAGGCTTATGCGCAATAAGGTCCAACTACACCTTTTACCTTGGCCACATTAGAAAATATTGCCACTGATGCCCTCCCTCCTGAGGATTGGAAAAAAACTGGCTCGAGCTTGCTTGAGTTGGGGGGAAAACTTACTATGGAAAACCGAATTTGCTGAACAATGCCAAAGAACTACTGAATTAAATATGAGATCTAACAATGCTTCAGTGAATTATGACATGTTAAGAGAGAACGGACAATATCAGAATTTAAAAGCTACAGGTAGAGTTTTTAGAGATGGTGATACAGGTTTACTGCTAGAGAAACAATTGGCATATTACCAACAGATGTTCACAGTCCACTGTCCAAACAATGGGACTGTTACTAGGAAAAAAGTAATGCCACTATAAACGGGATGACAAATAGTCCAATATTATGTCAAAAGTTTGTGTTCCAAGCTATTAGTACAGTTAGAGCCAAATTTTCTCAAATGTATATTGTTCATTATATGGATGATGTTTTACAGGCTGATAAAAATGAGAGCGGACTTTTGAAATCTTATGCCCAATTACAAGAACATCGAAGAAGTAATGGACAATTATAGCTCCAGAAAAGGTACAGAGGGGACTGCCTTACAAATACTTAGGACATCAGTTATATCCTAAGACTATTTTTCCATAAAAAATCAAATTCAAAGGATAATTTACATACTTTAAATGATTTTCAAAAGTTATTGGGTGCTATTAATTGGCTCAGACCTTATTTAAAGATAGCAACAGGAGAGTTAAAACCTGTTTTTGACATTTTACGAGGAGATTCTGATCCTTTTTCTAAAAGATATTTGTATGATGAAGGAAGAATAACTTTAGAAAAAGTAGAATTGGCCATTGAAAATCAAACTATACATTATATAAATTATGAGGAACGTTGGGTAGCATATATTTTGCCTACAGCACACACCCCTAGTGCTGTATTATGGCAACATGATCCTTTATATTGGATGCATTTACCAGTCTCTCCTGCTAAAGCTCCTTATTTTGAGGCAGTAGCGATGGTTGTACAGAAATCTCAAAATGAATCCAGAAAATATTTTGGTAAGGATCCTGATAGAATAATTATTCCATTTAGTAAGTTACAAATTGATTGGCTATTTCAAAATACTGATATTTGGCCAATAGTGTTTGCTAATTTCACAGGACAGGTAGAGACAGTCATTATCCAAAGGATAAATTATTACAATTTACTAGTTTACATGAATTTGTGTTTCCAAACAAGTTAAGTTATACACCTTTACCTAACACTATTTTAGTGTTTACAGATGTTTCCTACAATGGTAAATCTGCCTATATAATTGATGATGTTGAAACTGTGTTATCTTTTCCTCCTTCTTCAGCTCAAGTAATAAAATTAAAGACAGTAACAGTTATTTTTGAAAAATTAAAAGGTGTTCCTTTCAGTTTTTATACTGACAGTCAATACATTTTGCGAGCTTTAGTTATGCTTGAGACTGTCTCTTATTTAGATACAAAAAAATAATCAAAATTTGCAGTTATCTCAACAAATTCAATTGAATATTAGACACAGAATTTATCCCTTTTTTCTGGGACATATTGGAGCTCATCCAGATCTTCCTAGACCACTGGCTAAAGGCAATACATGAACAGATACATTGACACAAATGTCCCTTATAACATTAACTAATACAAAAATGGCCCAGTGATCTCATGCTTTACATCATCAAAACAGTAATAGTTTAAGACAACAGTTTAATATTCCTAGTGAAGCTGCTCATCAAGCAATTAAACAATGTTCTCAGTGTCCACAATATTCTTCAGTACCTCATTATGGAGTTAATCCTAGAGGTTTAGTACCTAATCTGTTATGACAAATTGATGTAACTCAGATTTCTGAATTTAATAAATTGAAATTTGTACATGTTACTATTGAGACTTTTTCAGAATTTATTATTGCTTCAGTGTTAACCAGAGAAGCCACAAAACATGTTATTAGTCATTGCCTGAAGTGCTTTGCTCTATTGGGCATTCCTAAAATTATTAAAACTGATAATGGTACAGGATATACTAGTAAAGCTTTCTCTGTTTTTTTGTCAACAATATAATATTGTGCATAAGACTGGTATACCTTATAATCCACAAGGACAGGGAACTGTGGAAAGAGCACATGGTGTACTTAAGAATCAACTTCAAAAAATAAAAAAGGGGCAGTTATATTCCCTGACTCCAAATAATTATCTCTCTCATACTCTTTTTATTTTTTTTATATATAAGTACTTTATTTTTTTTTCTTCAAGTTACATCTCAGTCACAAACCCTTCCCTATTCTCCCTTCCTGTCCCACCCTTCCACCCACCCTCTTCCCCCCCCAACAGCTTCCCTTTTCAATTCAACAAATGGTTCTTTCTCTTATAACAGTAAATTCTATACAAAACAGCAGAATTAAATATGCCACATTTATGAGAGTTAAATGGCCCAGTATACCTTCCCAATGTCCAGTTTTATTTTAAATTTCTTGACCTTGGCTGCAGCAGGTAAATCTGCTGCTGAACGATTTTGTCATCCTCAAACTAAGGATTATTTTGCATTTGTAAGATGGCAGGATCCTTTACTGGTTCATGGCAAGAACCCGACCCTGTATTAATCTGGTGATGAGGTCACGTATGTGTTTTTCCACAGAATGCTGAAAATGCAAGGTGGATTCCAGAGAGGCTGGTGCAGTTTGCTGAATGGAAACATGGGCAGTGGCTGATGCTGATGATTGTGATTGTGATGCAGATGACGTCAGGTGAAGTGTGTTGGGCCTGTGTTCCTGACCCTCCATTTCTTCATCCTACAGGGTGGAGTGACCGTGAGGTGCGTGTATCTACCAGTGATGCACAACTATTGGGACAACCCTGGTCAGAACAATTAACAACTCAGGCCAAGATAAACTACACTGGCATGGGACGAGGCATACCAATTTGCTTTGTGAAAAAAATCTGAGATACGGTTCTGTGACTGTTTTTTCTCAGATGTGGAAAAAGAATGTATCTCCAATGACTACACAAATCATTAAAATGGGTATGCCTCTGACAGAGCCTGGAGATGCTAAACCACCTTGGTTGTATAGACCATGTGGAAAAGAAGAGATAGAAACTGAAAAATCAGTCTTTGACAGATCCATTAGATGGAAAAGATGTTATAATGATCCTCCCATGTTATTTAATGTGACTGGCTATGACAAGAAAATTATAAGTTGGACTGGAAATCAATATAACATAAGCCAAAAAGAACTGACAATAGGCTTATGGACAACTCAATGTGGACATTCACAGAGACATCTATGGAAGTTGGCAGCATCAGCATCCCAGCAACTGCTGGGACTGAACCACAGTTTCCCATATATGTATGATGTGTGTGTTTGCGTGTGCATCTGAGTTTCATGTCTATTCTCTCTCTCTCCCCCTCCCTCCCTCTCTCCCTCTCTCCCTTTCTCTCTCTCTCTCTCTTTCTCTCTCTCTCTCTCTCTCTCTCTCTCTCTCTCTCTCTCTCTCTTCACACCAGAATGGTCAGCCTCCTAAGTACTTATGCCACCATATCTTGTTTGTTTGTTTGTGAGGCAAAGTCTCATTATGTAGCCCAGGTTGACCTCAAAGTCACTTTGCAGCCCAGGCTGGCCTTGAAATGGTAATTTTACTGCCCATTTCTAGGTATGTGCTCTTACGTTCAGCTTTAAATGTTTTTAATTTTTCTTCAATACATGAACTCTAAGTAACTTTTAAACAGCTAAGTTAGAATGTAGGTTCACATCAAAAATATTTTTTTTTCTAACCACCTACGAGAGAAATCTTATTTCTTGCAGAATGATAGCCATGTCTGTTGCAGGATTGCTGGAACCCATTGGTTCTAGTAGCTTACATGCAGAGTTGCCTACTGGATCAAAGAGGTTGTGGTGGATCAAGCCTCTTGAATGAAAGTGGCCCCCATAGGCTCATAGATCTGAATGCTTGGTTGAGAGACACTATGATCAAGGAAGCTCTTATTTAAAAAAAAATTTTTTTAATTAGGGGCTTGTTTATGGTCTCAGAGGGTTACAGCCACCACACCTGGCTAGAAGCAATAAAAAGAATCAATGAATCTAAGAGCTGGTGCTTTGCAAGATAAAGAAGATGGATATATTCTTGGCTTAACTAAGCAAAACAATGAAAGAGAGGACCCAAATTAACAGAATTAGTAATGAAGAGGGCAACAGTACATCAGAAACTAAAGACGTTTAGAATACTATGAAAGCATATTTTTAAAATCTGCACTTCATTAAGTTGGCAAACTTAACAGAAATGGGTGAATTTCTAGATTTAACTAAAGCACTGAAATGAAACAAAAAAGAAGTCAACAACATAAAAGATCCATAGCAAATTAGGAGATTGAAATAGCAGTAAAAATCCTTTGAGGTAGAAAAGTCCAGGGCTAGATAAATTCATAGCATAATTCTACCAGACTGTCAAAGAAGAGCTACAATCCTCCTTAAACTGTTCAAAAAAAAAAAGAAGAAGGAAAGAAACATATGGAGAACCAAATTTCTTCTATAAAATACATTCTAACATCAAAACCAGATAAAGTCATCTAAAAAACAAAATAAAAAAAATAAATAAAGGAAAGAAGGAAAGGAAGAAAACTATAGACCAATATTCCTGATGAACATAGGCTCAAAAATACTCAGTAAAATTCTTGCAAACAGACAATAAGTATACATCAGAAATATTATTCACTATGACCAAGTAGGCTTTATCCCTGAAATGTAGAGATGATTCAACATTCACATGTCAATGCATGTAATAAGCCACATAAATGTACTTGACAGAAATCATAGCAACATCTCCATAGAGGCACAAAAAGCCTTTGACAAAATCTAACATACCTGTATGATAAAGGTTCTAGGAAATGAAACATATCTCAACATAATATATAAGAAACCTAAGGCAACATCATCTGAAATGGAGAAAAGTTTGACACAACCTCACTGAAGTCAGAAATGAGACAGGGATGTCCACTATCTCTACTCATTTTCAGTATTATATTTGAAAGACCAGATGGAGCAATAAGGCAAGATGGGGAATTAAAGCGACACAAACAGGATGGAAATCAAATTATTCCTATTTGTAGATGGAATGATACTATACATTAGAGATCCGAAAAATGTACCAGAAAACTTCTCAAATCTATAGAAAAATTCAGAAAAGTAGCAGGATGCAGAATCAACATGTACAAGTTAATAGTTTTCTGTACATCAACAGCAAAGGTACAGAGAAAGAGATCATGACCATACTCCTAACTCACAGTAACCTCAAAGAAAATAAACTATCCAGGAATAAGCCTAACCAAGAAAGTGAAGGACCTCTACAGTGAAAACTGGAAACTTATGAAAGAGACACGAAAAGATATCAGAAAATAAAAGGACCTCACATGTTCATGGATTTGTAGAATTAAGATTGTGAAAATGACTGTTTTACCAAAAGATAGTTAAAGATTGAATACAATTTCAGTCAAACTCCCCATCTCATTCTTCACTGAAACAGAAAAAAAAAAAACTTTCCTAAAATTTAGATGGAACCACAAAAGCCCCCTAACAGCAAAAACCATCCTGGAAAAAAAAAAAAAGAACAATGCTAGGGGACTACTATATATTCACGTGTAGAAGAATGGAAGCACACGTTTCTCTCAGCATGTTATGAAGATAACCAGAGATGAGCCTAGCCCAAGGAAGGCCTTGATATGCTGAAGAACTAGCCCCAAGATGGTGTTAATGTGCTGGGGAACAGTACTCAAGCTGTGAGTCCTAAGATTACAAAGCAGCTGCCTAATGATAGAAAATTGGAAATGTTGGGAATGGTCTCTAGAATTACGCACCAGCACTCCTGATACAGGACTTCTTTTGTATTGTTACCTATTGCAAGAGGACTTGATATTGTGCGTAGTCCCGGCCTCAGTGACTTGTAAACTTCTGCCACTGTCACTGGGCCCACAGAAGCCTACCTGTCTGAACAAGGCATTGGAAGTGTTCTCAAGGACATCCTGGACGCCCATCAAGGTCATTCTCCCAGATTGCCACAGCTTCTGCAGACATGGGCCAAGTCTGCAAACTTCAGAAACATCCCTAAAGAAGATTACACAGTGCAACTCTGCAGGGTAGAGGGCTAATGGACTATAGTTATGCCATCTTGTATAAGCATTCCCAAGAATACTTTAATTGCTAAAACTATTTTGGGTAAAACTGGTCTCTGGTCACTTAGACCAGCCATAAATTCAAAGAGTGAACTTAGCTATATAGTACAGGATATCTATACTACAACCAACGCACCAAAGGGAACATGGACATAGACTCGTTTGTTTGTTTGTTTGTTTGTGTGTTTTTTTAGTTTTCTCTCCCTGGCAATGAGACCCTTTTCACTGGTGGTGCTGCCTTGTAGGCCCCCAGTGTATGAGGAGGTTCTTGGCCCTCATATGACTTCTGAACTGGGGCGGGGGACTGTTATGTAGGGACACTCCACTCCACAGGAGTGGGATGGAAGGGTTAGGGGGTAGAGGGTGGGAGGGAGGGGCTGGGAAGGGGGGAAAGAGGACAATATGATGGAGATGTAACCTGAAGCAATAAATAAATAAATTAAAAAAAAAAAAAGAGTGAACTGGTCTCCGGACCAGACATAAATTCCTATACAATGTGACCCTGACCTAAAGGCTAATTGCCTGAGCCCTTAACCTCTGTCTCTCTGCTTCTGTAAATAATGCTTGTTTGCTGCAAAAGTCCAACGTTGACTTTCTTTATATGTGACAATTGCCTTTAAAAACCCAAATAAATTGGAGGTTGAGGCAGCTTCCCACTTCTCTGCCTGGGACATCCTCTCCCAGTGGTAAAAATAAAGGACTTATGTAGTCATCCTGGGAATTTTTCCCTTCAGGTACCCCATAACAGCAGCAGCATTTCTGCCCCTACAACTATTCTCCACTTGATGAGATGCTTGTTTAACTTTTCATGTTAACATGACTAAGTCATGTTTGTGTGCATAAACCAAGCATATTCAAAAGATAAATACTGTGTGGATATCCTAACTGGTGATCTCACTACAGTCCGTAGGCTATGTTCTCTGCATTTTCTATCTCCAATTATTTGGCCTGAATTATATGGGAATATAGGCATAGTTGGATCCATTCTTCTGAGCTACCCCTGGAACTGAATATTTGCTTAAAGTTTTGAACAAGTAGTTCCAGACTGGCCCCTGAGAGAAGTGCAGACTAGCAGACTTTATGTCTTTAGCCCCTTACTCTTCCTCCATAGTTCAGAAAGCAAGAAGAGTCTAATGTGGTGACACAATATTATAAAAATACTTTTCAATTCAAAGAGATAAATATATATATATATATATTTCTTCAAGTTCCAATCTCAATTACAATCCCCTCCCTACTCCCCCCTCCAGTCCCACACTCCCACCCTCTTCCCGCTCACATTCCCCACTTGCTTCCTTTTTTTTTAAGTTTAAGGCATATCTTTTTCCCCCCAACAGCTCCCTGTTTCAGTCCAACAAATGGTTCTTTCTCTTATAACAACAAATACAATACAAAACACCAAAAATAATTAGGCTACAATTATGAAAATTATATGGCTTAGCATACATTCCCAATGTCCAGTCCATATGTATTTGGCACCTGACTTTAACATTCTACTATCCAACCATCTCCATGAATTTAAAGTTCTATATCCAACTCAGCTTCCATCCTAACTTGCATCACCATTTTAAAAACATCTTAGATCCAGAACACCCTCTCAATTCCTAAACAACTCAAAATTTAACTATGAGACTATAGTTATCTAGTCTTTAACAACATCAGAGACCTGAATAGGATAAATTTATCTGATTATACAGGAAGTGCAGGGCCAACAGCTTCCAAAACTAAGAAATAACATACAACTGGCTGCCTGGACGTTCCCAGTTTCTCTCTATACATAAGAGCATCAATCTTCAGCCTTTTGGCCCTGTTTCTATGATAGACATTAATTATAAAGCAGGAATTATGAAGGACTTGCCTACCATGTCTTGGCAGAGCTAGGCTGTCGACTTATCTGCTTCCAAGTTTTGTCCTTTCAAAGAGAGAAATTTTTGCTGACCTCACTGTCAAAGTTAACAATACACCCTGAGATCACTTAAGACTTAAGACTCTATATTCTACTGTATACTTACTATGTTTGTCTTTAAGAGAGCAATATAACAAACAACCTTGGATTTACCATGTAATCAATTTTACTACCTAAACTGAAACACAGCTATAATTTAAATTTATGTGTGCTCCCATGCTCCTGTCTCAGAGAACAGTATGATAGGTGTGCTTGTATTTGTGTTAGGATAGTCATTTGCTGAAAGCAACAAACTTCTATGTGTGTTTCTTGTGTTTTTCCTTGGGCTTTTTTTCTTCTGTTTGCTTGTTTTTATTTTACTATTAGTTTTAAGATGCCAGTTTGTTTTCTAATAAGAGAAAGAAAGGTTGTAGATTTGGGTGGAAGGATAATTGGGAAGGCTCTGGGAGGAGATAGGGGAGGGAAAATTGTAATCAGAATACATTCTATGAAAATTATTTTAAATAAAATAGAACAAACTAACAATCAAAAGAACCAAAACAAGTTGAAAAGCAATCTTAAAAAAAAAAAACAATTTTCTACCATAAAAGTTGGAAATGGTACACCAATATTGCTTGATAACATTTGTTTGTTACCTGGGTCACTTGGAGTCAGAGACTTAATCTCTTGTAAATTTCTATTAAATATTTCTATAAAATGATCTTTCATTCCTTCTTCCTGTGATTCTTTCTGTATTGTACAGTAACTACAGAGCAAAGTCCTTTGTAAGACACACACACATAGTTATACACACACATACACATAGATATTTTGTTTAACCCATAAATCATTCTCTGAATGCTATCATGTGATATGTGCTATGATATAAGAATGCTATCATAACAGTCAGACAGCCACTGATTCAGATTCACACAACAGAAAGATTACAGACAGGTAACAATGAAAGACACAAGGAAAGAGGGGTAGAGAATTCAAGTCTGGGTTCATTCTTGGTTAAATTATTCCAAAGGGAAGTGCTTTTAAATTATTTTCCTTAAAGAAATTAAGGACACTAATACATTTTTGTCTACTCTGAGGTTGTTACTAATGCATTTGAAGTTGGGACAGGAAGAGTGAATTGAGGGCTGTAGAAGCAGAGGTCCAGCTTGAGCAAGAATGCAGAGAGGATTATACACACACCTGTGTTGCTCATAATGTGTTAGATTAAAAAAAAAACCTACAAAATTTGGCTTGATTCTTTGTTGTTAAAGTGGAATATATGAAGCAATGAATCAAGAATTTATTTCAAAGTTTTACGGTTTTTTCTCTCTCAACCTGCTGAACTACAATTTAATTAATATATCTCTGACATATTGTATCAGGCACAGGGTATTAAGCCAATCTTCATAAAAGGTTACATTTTCCTGTCAATATCCGCCACAGGATACATTATTGCCATACATTTTAGAATTATGCTTTGAGAAGGCATCATCATGACATGCTAAGGTAAAGGTGAGGGGAGATAAGGTGAATGCTCTTCCTATGCTCAGGCTCAAAGGCAGGGTCTGCATGTGCTAAGCAAGTGCCCCGCCACACACAGCTCTGCTTTCTCTTCATATTCTCTCTCTCTCTCTCTCTCTCTCTCTCTCTCTCTCTCTCTCTCTCTGTGTGTGTGTGTGTGTGTGTGTGTGTGTAGTGTTTGTGTGTGTATGTGTGTGTGTGTAGTGTTTGTGTGTGTGTAGTGTGTGTATGTGTGTGTGTAGTGTTTATGTGTGTGTAGTGTTTGTGTGTGTGTAGTGTTTGTGTGTGTATGTGTGTGTATGTGTGTAGTGTGTGTGTATGTGTGTGTAGTGTTTGTGTGTGTGTAGTGTTTGTGTGTATGTGTGTGTGTAGTGTGTGTGTGTGTATGTGTGTGTGTAGTGTTTGTGTGTGTGTGTAGTGTTTGTGTGTATGTGTGTATGTGTGTGTGTAGTGTGTGTGTGTAGTGTGTGTGTGTAGTGTGTGTGTGTAGTGTTTGTGTGTGTGTAGTGTTTGTGTATACATGTTTGTATATATGAGTGTGAAGGCCAGGTGTGGATTTTGGTGTCATCCACTATTATTCTCTATTTTACCTTTAGATTTTTTTCAACTTTTATTTTTATTTTATGTGTGTGGGCATTTTGCCTGCATGTATATCTGTGCACCAAGTGCATGCAGTTCCTGCAGAGGCAACTGGGTGGTACTGAATCCCCTGGGAATGAAGTTGCAGACAGTTGTGAGTCAGTGTGTAGGTGCTGAGAATCAAACCCAGGTCCTCTCGAAGAGCAAGTAGTGCTCTTAACTGCTGAGCCACCTCTCCAGCACCCCTTACTTTTATCTTTTTAGACAGGATCTCTCAGTGAACCCAGAGAATGTCTGATCAGAAAGTTGGGGATCTGCCTGTATCCTTTCCCCTGTACCAGTTAAAAAATGTGTGGCTAATTCTGCCTTTTAAGTAGGTGCTGGGGGTCCCAAATCCGACTGTTTTGCTCACTGTATAGGCATTTACATTTTGAGCAATTGCCATGCTCTGATCAAGTTTAAATATTAAAATGATCTTTTTGAGATAAGGTATGGAAGCCAGGATGGCTTCAAACTCTGAGTCATCCTGTCCTAGCCTACTGAGTACTGGGTTTAGAGGGAGAGTACTTTGGATGGAAGTGTATTTCATCAATTTCCCATGG
>CAJQZJ010000271.1:487533-530444 GCA_907164525.1 Lophiomys imhausi | reverse complement strand
GTATTAAAAAAACAATTTCTCTTTTGAATTGTGAAGTGAAAAATTTCACAAATGACTACAAGATCCAAATAAACACATAAGGGACTAGAAGTGATGAGATGTGTTTTAAAGCTTTTTCAGTAGCCTACTGAAGTTCACAACCATGCTCTAGGATTAAACAATTTCCTTGGGATGGAATCCATCCACACTATGAAGCTCCTTCATCAAGTAACATTTCAGTTTAATTCCCTCAACAAGTGTACACATTTGGATGAATAGGTAAAGTTAAATACAGCTAATGCTTATAAATACACAATAGAAATATATTTAATATTATTGCAGATACCTTGTATAGTGAACATTTTTAACAACTTGGACATGGAAGAAAAGTTATGTAATTTTTAATTACATTTATTTATTTATTTTTCTTTGCGTTTATTTATTTATTGGCTGTGTACATATTTCTGTGGCTGTGTTTGTGCCTTGAAGTGTGTAGAGGTCAGACAACTTTTGAGAATTGGCTTTACCATGTGGGCACTGGGAACTGGACTCAGGTCCCCATGGAAGTACCCTTTACCTTACTGAGCCATCTTGTCAGTCAGAGAAAGTGTTTTGTTTTTAAAGAGAATTATTTGATTTTTTTATTTTATTCATGTTTTGATGCAGGAGTTTGCTGTTCAGTCTACTCAGATTTTATTTTTCAGTATGTCAAATTCATCATTTCATGTACAGCTACTATAGACATGCACATCTGGCTCTAGTTTACTTTTAAAAAACCAGTTATTTTAGACAGGAGAGTGAGGGGAAGAGGGTAGGAGAGTGGGACTGGGAGGGGAGGAGGGATGTAACTTGAAGAAATAAATAAATGTTGAAAAGAAAACAGGTATTTTGCTAAGTTAATATTTCATGTAATAAAAGAAAGAAAATGTTTTTTTTTCTTCCCCCCTCCCAAATGCTTTTGGAAAGTGGAGCATATGAACAACTCTATGAGGTTTGGACATGATAAATTCTCTTTAGTTTAATTTAATTAACTAAATATAGTAGAAAATGTGGGCATGGTTGAACATTTGATTTTAGCTCTGCTTTAATATTTCTCTGTATACATTCTAATTGATATTCAGATAATAAGGATAACCCACACTGAGGGTCACCACTTTCTAGTCACTGTTAGGAGATTTATAAGCAACTGAATTCATCATGAATTGAGAAGTAGCTCCAGTAACACAGGGGATAGCAGATGAAGGAGTTTTATCTCAAGACCTTCACCACCACCACTTTAGGTCTCTTTATGTATGGACTGATCATAATACTGTACTTCCCACTTTTCTAATTTGTCCATGTGATGGGAAAATAGGCAAAAATATCTTTACATGTTAATCCTCAACAAATCTTTTTTGGAACTCTAATTATGCTGTTTCTTTAAAGTATAGAAAGTTTTTACTAGGTAACTAGGTAAGTATTTTGCTTCATGGATTAAATTCTCCATTTAGGTTCAGTTTGTAACAGTTAAGTATCTAGACCTGAATGTATACTAAAGATGTCAAAAGAATTTGAATGTGAACTCAGTTACCAATAACCAGGGATGAGGTGTGTATTTACTAGCTGCTAAATGTTTCTCATGGAGCTGGCTAATCATGCTCTCACATGATTCATAGAAATTTTGTAAGCTATTCATTTTGTAACATATAACTAAATAAATACGGCTTCTTTCTCATTTATCAGGAGGTCCTGAAGAGCATCTGGACATTGGAAAGCTGAAAAGAATTAGTAAGAACATGGAAGATGATAGTATTTTCAGCCTGCCCTGCCTTTCATTTACAATGCCACGTTTAAATAAGGTCTCTGGCTATGACTGTCCCCATTCCTAAGGAAAACAGAAAGACTGCATCAAGTCCAGTTCCCATCTCCAGTGCTTCCTGACTGGTGCCTCATTATTGAGGAGGATACTAGTGCTACTCAACTCATTATTCATAAAGTGGACCGGTCAGTGCTTACTTACCATATCTCCTAATATGGTCGGTAGGAGTTAAAACTAGGCCAGGTTGGAGTGGTCTCTGCAAGACTGAGGCTGAGGCAAGTTTATTCCAAGCAACCAGACTTTTTTTTTTTTAATACATTTATCAAAACAGAATACAATGGTGGTTGCCATGTTATAATGGTGGTGCCATGATATAAGCTAGACAGGGCATATAAAATTAATGTCTAAGAATACTTGTTCTGCCAAAGTTCTATGTGCTTCACTAGCTTCTAAGGTACACAAAGAAATGCAGGGGGCCTGAATGCTTCACTGAATGAGAAATGCCTTGATTTCCCAGGAACTGAAAGACAAATAGTACCTTAGGAGGCATGGACTCAAACTTCAGAAGCCCATGGTGCATGCTTCTCAAGACAACTTGACAAGACAACACCTCGATTCCCTAAAGCTTCCACCTCTTTAATTTTTTTAAATTTCAAGGTATGCAAGTCAATCATCAAAGCAGATATGGAGTAGAAAGCTAATATTAAGGCTTTTATGCTTCACAGTTAACGAAGTGACTCACAGGAGAATCAGGTACATAAGACTAAAATGTTTCAGCAGAAACAGATGCTTCAACAATGACAATATATCAAGGAACATTAATTAAGCAGTAATATGTGGGGAATTTCTGCTTTTAAGGTTGAAGTCTGGCATTACCAGAAAGCCTCTGAACTAAATGCTAAATGATGGACTCTCTTTTTCATCAGAGTCCCCTCTTCTGCCTGATCTACGGAAACTCCAGATCCTCTAAGGAGTGTCACATAGCCCTCAGGGAAGTTACAGGTACAACCCTTTCCTGCCCAGTGAACACTTGGGGATCCCTGGAAGTACTTCTCCATACTAATGAGATCTCTTGGTGCCTTGGCATTCAGTCAATGACATTTGTTCATGCCTCTAAATGTACGTGGAGTTCTCCCCCCCACACATGGATAATTAGGTACTGCCTTCCCTTTCTTATGTTAGGACCATGCCCAGCGAATCAAACACATTCACTTCCAAAATCCTTCCCACTGTCCAAAGTTTTATAATGTCCCCTATTCAAAAAATAAAGTCTCTCTCCATTCCTCCATCATGACTGTCTGACATTCAGCTGTTTATTTTGGGCTTGGGGAGAAAGGGTTTTCAGCATTGCCACTGCCTGCCTAGACAGGCTTGCACAGAGTGCAGGCTCCTGCCTCACTGCTGCCACAGCTGCCTAGCCAAGCTTGCATCTAGACCACTGTCACGGCATCCCAGTGGCCACCTCCAAAGCTCACCGAGTGGCATTGAGCTTCTGTTGCCTCTCCCACACCAACCATCTCAGTTCATCTGGTTGCTGGCTGTTCATGAAATAGTCACAGGATTCACCCAGCTGCTTGGCTTGGTCCAGTGGCTCCAAGGGCTCCTTGAAGTTGCCCAGCCTGGGGCTGGCAGCCCAGCTAAAAGAGCAGTAACCCTGCTCTGCATGACAGAGAGGGTTAGGACTGTCCTAACTTTTCTGCTTGCTAAGTTAAGAGAGCTGTGACACTTGCCAGTGAAAATAAACTTTTCTCCTGCCTCTCCAGCCTGATTGGACATCCTGAGGGTATGGATCTTGGCCCTTGTCAGTGGAGGAGTGTGAGTTTCTGGCTTGATACTGGACAAGGCTGCAATTTCCCACCAAATGAAGAAAAGCAATCTCATCCTTTCCATAAGATTTCACTAATTCTTTTCCCTTAGTCACTAGTTTCTTTGTCTGAGTCATTGTTGGTAGAGAGGCTTGTCATTCCTGGCTTGGCTTTGGGTCTCACAGGGTCAGGGCCAACAGAATGGGGGATGGAGGAATTCACACCATTGTCAAAGTGAGTGTGTTCCACTGAGACCCAAGGCTCCAATTCCCAAGTTTCGGGCATGTGGCTAAGCAAGTGCTATTGCCCAAAGGGACAGAAAGAGAAAGAAACCCTGTTGTCCTGAAAGTGTCTTAGCTTGTTTAGTTTCAGCTGTTTACCAAACAACTAATAGATTAGTTCTGGCAGTGGGGCAGCATGGAGCACAGAGAGACAGGAGCAGAGGGAGAGGTGCCCAGCAGGCAAGACAGAGAGCAGGGCTTCCCAGAGCAAGCATTGGAAGTCAGTGGATAAAAGACAGCCATGAGTCTTCTTTTGTGAAAGTAAATGGGGACAACGACGACAAACTTTATTCAGTGTATCGTGGAAAATATATAGCTTTGGGGCAGTAGGGGACTTTAAAAGGGGGCTTTAGGATTGGTCAATTTGATGCTCTTTTTGCATGAGGGATACATGACAGTAGCCAAAAAAAAAAAAAAAAAAAAAAAGTTTGTTTAATGCCAGAGCAAATGTCACCAACCTGCCAACATCGTTGGGGCTAGGATCTTGTTCAACCTTCAACCTGCCTGCGGGCCTCCATGAGCACTCTTTACGACCTTAGCTGCATGCCACATAGAAGATTCACAAATGCCCAAAAGAGATTCTATTCTTCTTTCAATGACTCTGTCACCCTATTTGCTTTCTTTTCTTCAGGTAAAGCCTCTGTACACACTTTTGAACTCCTCCATCCATCTTCCATAGGTTGAGTTAGTCTTTCAGGCATCTACACTGGCTTCTCAGCACCAGGAGCAAAAGCAAAAACATAACCTCAGCTCCAGTGAATTATTGGATCTGGGCCCCTCCATTGACCAGACATAAAATCTCTCCAAAGAACCACAAAATTGAACTGTTTTGGAGGGGGTCCAAAAATGGTCATCCTTGCCCAAATTTAAAAAAAAAAATTAAAGCAGATAAAATATTATGAGGAGTAGTCATACTACCTTACTCCCCCTCCTTTATTTTTAAATGATATTTAAGTTGTCAATTAGTTCTTTTCATAGCAGATTGACGGTTATATGGAATGCCTGCAAAGTGAGTTACAGAATGCTGTTGGCAAAATTCCTGAAAAGGCTCGGCGGTATATGCAGAAGCATTATCAGTTCTTAATATTTTGCAGGGGTAGAAAACAGCAAAGGCTCTGAGTGAAAAGGTAATAACATACTTAATTGCTTTTCCTGATAGGAAAACAATGAAAATGAGCAAAGAATTGGAGGCCTCCACAATGATGTGAACATATTTTAACTTCCCAAAACTAGGGACAGGAGAAAAATCCATGTGCCAAATAATTTTGTCAATAATCCTTGAGGAGTTACAGCATAAGAGGGAAGAAGAGAGATATTAAATTTTACTTATGAAGAGCATTTCTTAACTATCAAGAGTGCCTGCTCTTTAGGTAGTGAAAAACATTTTTTTCAATGCTGAAGCATTTTGATGAAAGCATGCATGAAATTCTTGTGCTCCTTTTATGTTGTTAGCTCTAGGAAAACAGACAGTGTTAAAGGGGAATCTACTTTTGCATTTCCCTCAGAAAAAGGTCCTGGAAGATTAGAATGAGATTTAATATGGATTTTCCTGTGTCTGTAATTTCTGTTGAATTAGTTGTAGTAAATCATGAATAGAGTTGGCTTGTGAAGTGATCCATGAAGTTTCTAGATGTTGCACTGCCAAGACTGCATATTGTGAACCAAAATATAAGTTTAGAGGTTGAACGTAAGGCAATGTAAATCGTGCATAATTCCATTTGTTCTACAAAAGCACATGGGTGTGTATATATCAGCGAAGCATCTCTAGAAACCAGGACACCATTTCCAGCTATTGTGGCATCTACAAATACTGCTTGCACAGAAGATATTAGCTGAAGTGTGGTATTTTTAAGAAATAAAATAACAGGCTTTGAAACAAAATCAATAAACTTACTACAAGGAAAATGGTTATCAATTTGAAAAAGATACACAGTAAATGCCATTGTTAACAAATCTGAGTTATTTAACAAAAATTCCATCTGTGTTTTGCCATAAGGAACACATATATTTATTAGTTCTTGTCCAAATAACGGCTTTATGTGACACCTGCTTTGATTTACCAATTCAGCAGCCATAAACCTATATGGAGTGATAACCTTTGCACTGATAGAAAGATGTATCCATTCTATTGGCCCCTCATCCCAGAGCAATCCAGTGGGGATGAAGGGAGAAGGGGTAAGTAGCAATACAAGGACAGCATAGGAATTTGAAATAAGCTGAAGCTAACCATTCCTACGTGCATTTTTCCATTTGCTATAATGCTACACGTGCAGACTCCATTCATTCTCTGGTGGATGAAGGATCAGTATTCCCCTTAAGGGCATCAAATAAAGGTTTAAGCTGTGTGGAGAATTTTAATATTTTTATAAGTCTAATCCAATTTATGTCCATAGCAGTTTTAGAAAATAATTTGAAATTTCCACCCTTTTGTTATGTCTTATAATTATCATAATTGTGGCCTAATTATTCTTTTTGTTTTGTATTATATTTGTTGTTATAAGAGAAAGAGCCATTTGTTGGACTGAAAGGGGGAGCTGCTGGGGGAAAAAAGATATACCTTAAACTTAAAAAAAAAAAAAAGGAAGTGGATGGGGAGTGTGCCAGGGAAGAGGGTGGGAAGGTGGGACCAGAGAGGGGAGTAGGGAGGGGATTGTGATTGAGATATAACTTGAAGAAATAAAAAAAAAATAAAAAAGAGAGATGAAGGTTGAAGACTTCATCAACTTTCCTAAATATAAATTTGGTGTAATACAACCATTTTTCTCAGGAGTTATAACCAACTCACAAATGGTTAATCAAATTTTTACTTCTGTAAACAGATCTTTACATCATTACTTTCAGCAGAAATCAGAACAGCATCCATATAATGTATAATAAACACAAGAGGAATTGCCTCCCTAGTTCTCTTTAAAGTAGTAGCAACAAATTTTTGACACAAAGTTTGGATATTTACCATTCTTTCAGGCAAAACTCTCCAATGATACTTTTTCATGCATAATTCCATTTGTTCTACAAAAGCACATGGGTGAGTAAATATCAGTGAAGCATTTCTAGAAACTTGGGCAAATGTTAGATATGTTAGTAGAGGGTACACTGAAAACAAATCTTTTACAATTTGTGGAATGAAAAGGTATAGTATAGAAACAGTCCTTTATCTAACACTATAATATGCTACTTCTTAGGAATAGTAAGAGGTGCTGAAAGGCCTGGTTTTGAAGGTCCCTTTAATTCCATCGTGGTGTTTACTTGATGCAGATTCTACATAAGATGCCATTTTCTTGACTTTTTCCTGGTCACACAAATAGGAGAATTCCATGGAGTATTACTATGTGGGCTTTCTCTTGTTGTTCCATGACTAATGCCTGAGTAGCTACTATCATTTCTTTAGTAGGGGGCCATTGGTCCACCCAGATGGGATCCTCAGAAAGCCAGGTTATAGGATCAGCATGATACTTTTAAGGAGCCCTTAGGAAAAATACCCCAAACCTTGTCAATTAAATTTTGGAATGAGACTTAAAATTTTCATTATCCCTGAAACTTGTTTCCCAGACCCTTTCCAGGCATCCATCCTTAAGAGAGTATCATCTGTTCAGGCTATTACTCAAAGAGATAAATGTTTGGGCTTTGAAGGACATCTCTTTCCCATAAATTAACTGTAAACCCTTGCAGCTCATAAGGGTGAAAGGATGCTAACTGGCTATCATTAATTTCCAATTGAGAATTTTCAATCTTTGTTGAGCCCATGGGAAACTCCTATCACTCAGACCTCCACTTAGGTGCTTTGATGGGCCAATAGGAGGGCCAGGATTGATGGGAAAGAACTGAAACATCAGCACCAGTATCCAACAAGCCTTCAAATCTCTCACCATCCATCTGTAGAGGCATGGTTGGTTTCTATTTAGTAACTGATTCTATCCAGTACACATCTGAGAACCCACAACATTCTGTCCCCTGTTTCTGAGCAGACCTTACCCGATTAAACATTGATGCTGGAATCAATAACAGTTGAGCAATACATTGTCCCTTTTCTAAAGTTTGGATGCTAGTAGGAGCAGATACCATAATTTTTAATCTCACCATAATTTTAATCTCGCCAATATAATCTGAATATTTAACTCCTAGAAAAAAAAATCTATAAGCCTTTCATAGGCACATCATAGACAGGGTCATCAGGGCCTTGTCTAATTTTAGAAAGTTCTTCTGTATTTCTTCCACAATCTGGTAACTTATGCTATACTTGCAGTGCCAAAGCATTTATTTGACCATAAACCCCAGGAGGCTATATAATCTGTTGCTAACATCACCATACATACCTTCCTCTGCTAAAAGCTCAGAATTTATATGCACATTATTTTCCTGACTCTGTTAGCGTGCCAGTCTTCACATTTTTCTGAATAATTGGTCCTCCACAGCAAATATTCACTCCCAGTAAGACAAGCCTTTGTGCTAAGATCTTTTAGTCAGAGGGAACAAAAATATCTCCAGAGGTAGAGTCAAGGAAAGACAAAGCAAAAGGAGCAGCAAACCCATATTGAGCAAAAGCCTACTGAAGATCCTTAAGAGTGGTAAATGAAATGGGTATGTAGTTTCTAACTTGCTGCTGGGTTATTAGGATTGTCATTTTCTGAGAAAAGAGAGAATCCTTTCATATCCTCTCCTACCTCCCAGGATCAGTACAGAACCTCTTGCATTACGGGTCTATATCGTGATTTAAAATGGACTGATTCTCTTATGGGGAGGGGTCCCTAAGTAACCTCATTAAAAGACTAAGCAAAACAACACAACAAAGTGTCCGTGCTGTCAGAACTGCACTTGATGGAAAGGGGTCAGGGTTGGGAAGGGAGGGAACTGGAGCAGGAGGAGCAAAATCAACAGGAGGAGGAGGAATGCAGTTAACTTCACCACAAACAGAGACACTAGATCTGTAAGTTCTAATTTTTCTTCTATTCCCAGTGTTAGTTCTGCTTTTTCATAATAACTTTCATTTTTTATTTTAATTGTATCTCTTTTATCAACTACTGTTTTTTTTTTATTTCTTTCCAAAGCTGAAAAACATTACTAGGAATTTTTTTTTTTTTTTTCTGATCCTCTTGCATGTAATTCTCCACGAGTTGCTCTTCCTATCTAGGACCAAGTTCTGGGATCAAGAGATCGCTCTTCAGGGAAAGAAGGCTGAAATTTGCTAATGAACTCCAGGAATTTTATCAACTGACTTTGTCTGCTTTAAGTCCTTTCATGAGCAAAAGAGTTCGCAGAACTTTTGTAAGCAAATGCTGCTCCTTCTACCCTTCCTGTCCTATTTTTTACCTCTGATGAGTTAATATCTTGTCATTATACTTATGCATGCACCACAGTCAGTAATTCACCACCTTAATTTTTCATTTTTCTTAAGTTCCTATATTTGAAGTCCCTGTTCAAGGCTCTACCTGTAAGCACCAGTGCTTGCTTACTGAAGCAGGGTCTCCCAGGGTATCATGATATGGTGCTTGGTGGGAATTAAAACCAGGCTGGTTTTGAGGAATAATGGATGTTCTCTCCAGGCACCTTTGAAACTCTTAGAGAATCACACAAACTGCCACTACACAAGGATGCCAAACAATAACTTATCTGAGATCAAATTTTTGTAATTTACATTGAGATTTAGTTTTTTGGTTTTTTCTTTGTTTTTTGTTTGTTTGTTTGTTTGTTTTTGTTTTTTGAGACAGGTTTCTCTATGTAACAGCATAACAGCTCTGGTTGTCCTGGAACTCATTCTGTAGACCAGGCTGGCCTTGAACTGATCCACATGCTTCTGCCTCCCAAGTGCTCAACTTAAAGGCATGTGCCACCACACCCAGCTGAGATTTAGGTTTTTTTATTGAAAAAATTTTATTATGTGAATTTCACATCATGCAACCTGTTCCCTCTCATCTCCCACCTCTCCTCAGACCCACCTTCCACCCTTGCAATCTGTTCCAGCATAAAAAATTAAATTTCATTGTAGAAGCTTCAGTTTGTCTCAGTGTGTCCCACAATATTCCCTTTTGTCCACACATTTTGCTTGCAAATGTTCATTAAAATGACTCCATGGTCTGGTAGGAGGCCTCTGGTTTCTGCTAGTTTGTCAGTATTGGAACCTCACTGGAACAGATATGCTGTAACTGTCCCGTGTCTTGGAGATCCTGTAGTTTTGGGTTGTGGAACTGGTCTCTTCTTTCAATCCAGCATCCATGGGGTAGATGTTGGAGTGGGCCAACTCAAAGTCCTAGTTCCTAGGACTTGTAACCTCCACTTTCAGGGCCAGTTCTGCTATGGAAAGGTGCAGGACCTGCTCTCCTGAGTGCTGCAGCATATGAGGGGCAGGGACAGCTCTCCTGCTCTTGTGATTCCATGTGGGCCAGATCGCCTGTTGGCCAATGGCGGTGAGGGCAAAAGGGAGGGAGGGCATCTCTCCCTAGCCAACACCACCACATAGCAGACAGAAGGCAGGGTTGGATCTCCCACACTCACTCCCTCAGGGATGGTTCACCCACAACCCCCATATCCAGGACCAGCTGTAGTGTGCTACCCAGGGAAGGTGTAGGGCCTGCTCTCCTGAGTGCTGCAACATGTGAAAGGCAGGGACAACTCTTCTGGTCTTGTGACCCCATCTGGGCCAGATCTCATGCCAGGGCTGGGTCTCCACAACCCCCACATCCAGGGCCAGGCATAGTTCTTCTAGTTTCTGGCTTGTTTCCTGTCCTGGGAGCCCATCTGGTGCTTGCCTGGTACTGGTCTGATAGTCATCACAGGCTACCCCATGGTGCCAATGTTGTGTTGATGTCCAGCTTGCTTTTTTTCCAGGAATGTTAGGCTACTATTCATTCAGATGTTCATAGGTCAGAACACTGAATGTAGATATAGCCTCTCTCCTCTCTGCCACCTACTGATGCACATGTGACACGGCAGCCACATCTACAATGCCTCAAGGGGCAGGGAGATTTAGTTTTTGTAATCTATGCTTTCCTCCTCTACTCAAGAAACAGATTTCCTTTCAGTACTCCAAACTGAAAACCAAATATCTGAAAATATTTTATGTAACAAGATAAAATTCCAGGCAGGGCTATTCCATGTAGACACTTTACATAACTGTGAAAACATGAAGCCTTTCCCCAAGACTTAAGAAACATCTCTGGTCCCAGAGCCAACTGGGAAATATAAGGACCTAGCCAAGTAGCTAAATACTGCTGTACTAAAGCAATGCTTTCCTTCACAAGTTCCTTTAAGGAAACACAAAAATAATTACCTGATGCAGAATTTAGAAATACTTTAGTGGTCAAATCTAATTGACCATCTATGTATCTACTATCTATCTATCAATCATCTATTACCTATCTACTTATCTACTTAATATATTATCTATCATAGAAAGTGCTCTAGCTGTATCACTAGCAACATACTTCCAGTCTCTTCATGATTTTAGTCATAAATCATACTGATAGATTATATTTAGTCATTTTACCTATCTGTTAGTGTATCTATATACTTTTAGGAGGAAATAAAGTTTATTTAATTTAATGAAAAGAGAGTAAAGCCTAGGAGTAATAAAACTGCCCCCCCATGTATGTATATGTATGTGCAACTGAAAATGTGAGCATATGTCTGAATGTGAGTGTGTCTGAGTGTGAGACTGTATGTGGGTATAAGTGTTGTGTGTGAGTCTATGAGAATATGCATGAGTATACATGAATATGTGTTTGTGAGTTACATGCCTGTGTGGGGTGTGTGTGTGTGTGGGTATGTGGTGGGGATGAGGAGTTGTTATTACCCATCTGGGAGGAGTCATTGTTTGCTTAAGATAAGCCATTGTGTGCAATTCCCTAGCATGTAATGCCCACCACTATGCATGCAATTTCTTGTTATGAAATCTTGCTATACAAACAAGGAATGTTCTGTTTCTAGGTTGTCATTAATTCTGACTGACTGCACCATTCTGCTGTTCAGATGTCTACCATTTGAGTAATCTTCAGTTTTGTCTTTTGGGAATACTTTCTGCAGCAGCTTGTACTGGGGATAAATTACCTTTCTGATTTCTCAGTCAGGGCCTTCTCTCCCCCTCCCCCCACAGCAACAACCTAGTCTTTTATTCTGTAATTTTTATGACAATTGGATATATGTATACAATTTATATGAATACATTGTCCCCTTTATCTCCTCCCATTCCTGCTGACCCTCTATTTCTCAACTAGTTTGATTCTGAATTTCATGTTTTTATTCAGGTTTTGTCCAGGTACCCAAAGCTGCTGTGTATTCACTGTTGCAATACCCATGCCATACTCAAAAACAGGGTTCATAGCGTTCTCTCTACCATCCAGTTCTTAGAATCTTTCCAGTCCGTGTTCCACAGAATTTCCTGGACTTTGGAGGAGTTAGTACAGACATCTTTGTGGGTTACAAGGTAAGTTCTCCTAGAAGCCTTGTCCTTTCCTGTCTTAAGGTAGCAGTAAACATGAGGCGGAAGCAGGGATGCCTTCTGGTTGCATTGTGGAGTCCAGGCATGTAGCCTTCAAGTCCCTTCCAGCCTGTACAATGCAACTCTGAGGGTCTCAAGTTGAGTGCCAAACAGGAAAGATGGTTTCATGTGTCCCAGAGCAAGGAGGTCTTCTAACAACATGAAGAGTTTCCCTGCCAGAAAATACCCAGAATTTCCAAGACCATACAATACAACTGCAAGGGCCCCAAGTGAGGAGAAATTAGAACAGGTGAAATTCCTGCTGCCCACATAGGGCACCAATGTGTGCGTGATTTTGGTGGTCAGATGAAAAAAATTCATCTTTTAGTCTCAGAGTAAAATGAAAGTTTATCTAGCTCACTGCAAAGAGTGTATGTAGCTGGCATGATATGAATAGAAGAATCTTCTGCTGCTTTTCTTACCATAAACAGCATATTTTTTGAGGTCACAATGAGAAGTAGGATCACTTAGACATTTCAAGTTTAAATTAAATGCTAATGTATTTAAATACAACTAAATTGAATACAGAGTCCTGGATCATGTTAGTATTCTTTAGAGTATAATACAGTTTCCTTTTAGTTTAGCACTGATGAGAAATATAAACTCAATCTGAATTTTGCATTTTTTTATCTTCATGAATAAAAAACTTTTATCTTATATCTTTGAAATGATAATTAGAATCAGGAAGTGGGTTGTGTGACAAAAAGGGGGAAATAAAGATCTATGTTCTTTTCTATTTAAATAATTAATTTTATTGAAAATAGATTTTTTCATATGTTATATAATGATTACAGTCCCCCCTTCAATTCCTCCCAGTGCCTCCCAAGTTGCCCCTCCAATATGAATTCACACCCTTTCTTTCTCTCCTTAGAGGTAAACAGGCATCTAAGAAATAATAATAAAATACAATAGGATAAAAACAAAAACAAAGAAGGAGAAATAGGACAAAACAGAATAAAAACCAACAAAAAAGCATACATGGAGTGCACATAATGGTGCACACCTTTAGTCCCAGCAGCTGAGAGACAGAAGCAGATAGATCTCTGAGTTTAAGAACAATCCATCTGCCCCTAGAGGCATTGCAGATGTGACTGCTATGTCACATGTGTATCAGTAGGAGGCAGAGAGGAGAGAGGCTATATCTACATTCAGTGTTCTGACCTATGAACATCTGAATGAATAGTAACCTAACATTTCGGGGGGGGGGGAGCAAGCTGGATACCAACACCACTTTGGCACCATGGGGTAGCCTGAGATGACTACCAGACCAGTACCAGGCAACCACCAGATGGACTCCCAGGACAGGAAACAAACTAGAATCGAGAAGAACTCTACCTGGCCTTGGATGTGGGGGTTGTGCATGAGTCAGCCCTGAGGGAATGAGTGTGGGACAGCCAGCCCTTCTGTCTGCTATGTGGTGGTGTTGACTAGGGAGAGATCTCCTCCCCTCCTTTTTGCCCTCACCATCATTGGCCAACAGGAGATCTGGCCCAGATGGAGTCACAAGAGCAGGAGAGCTGTCCCTGCCCTTCACATGCTGCAGCACTCAGGAGAGCATGCCCTGTACCTTTCCATAGTAGAACTGGCCCTGCAAGCAGGGTTTGCAGTTCCAGAACCAAGGCTTTGAGTTGGCCCACCCCAACATCTATCCCATGTATGAACTGCTGAAGTGCAAGAAGAGATCAGTTCCACAACCAATGACTGCAGGATCTCCATGACACAGGATAGTTACAGCATGTATGAGAGAGGTTCTAGTGAGGTTCCAGTACTGATGGAGTAGTGGAAACCATGGGCTTCATACCAGACCAAGGAGTCCTTATAATGAACATTTGCAAGCAGAATGTGTGGACAAAGGGGAATATTGTGGGACATACTGAGATACACTGAATATTCCACAATGAGCTGTTACTTTTTATGCTGGGACAGATTGCAAATGTGGAGAGTGGGTCTGGGGGAGGTGGGAGGTGGGAGAGAACAGGGTGAATGATGTGAAATTCACAAAATAAATTTTTTTCAATAAAAAAATAAAACAGACTAAACCAAAAAAATAAATAAATAAAAATAAAAATAAAAAAGAACAATCCTATCCTCAGAGCAAGTTTCAGGACAGCCAGGGCTACACAGAGAAACCCTGCCACTAAAAAGAAACAAGCAAACAAACAAGTAAACAAAGAAAAATATTATAAATAAATAAATAAATGAATTTTAAAATGTGCATTCCTTTTGAGGCTAGAGAGTTTCTCAGTGGTTAGGGTCACTTGGTGCTCTTGCAGAGGACTCAGGTTCAGTTCTTAGCATCCATGTCAGACTTGCAGCAGTCTGAAACTGCCACTGCAGGAGATCCAACAGCCTCCTTGGTCTGCAGACATACACATGGTTCATATGCATACATGCAGGCAAGTATGTATATACATAAAATAAAAATAAAGAAAATATATTTTTAAAGCACGTAGATGTAGAGACACATATTAGCACACACAAGAATTCCATGAAAAGACAAAATCAGAAGCCATAATAAATATGCAAAGGATCTGTGTGGCCAAAAAAAAACAAAAAAAAAAACCTGAACACAACATTATGAGACAACCTCCAAAGATGCTACTGCGTTTGGTTAATGTTGCCCATATACTGCTGGGAGTGGGGCCTACCCTTAAGAGTGGATTAAGAATATAGCATGTGTCCACTTCTCTACTCAGCTCTACGGCCCCATCTGGCACAGAAAACGCAGAATCTGTGCATGCTGCCACAGTCTCTGTGAGTTCATGTGTGCATAAGTCCTGCTGTGTTTAGAGGGTCTTGTTTCTTTGGTGTCCTCCATCTCTGCTGACTCTTCCACCCTTTTCACCACGTTTTCCAGCATAGTTCCCTAAACCCTGAGGGGAGAGCTTTGCTGGAGACATCCCATTTATGACTGAGTCTTCCAAGTTCTCTCCCCTTTTTGGACATAGACTGTGAGCCTCTGTATTTGTTGCCATTTGTTGAAGTAGGAAGATTCTCTGATGATGGCTGAGCAAGCCACTTATATATGATTATAGTGGAATGCTGCTAGGAGTCATTTTATTGCTATGGTCCGTTAGCAGAACAGTAGTATACAGTGTTCTCCTAGCCTATCTAGTTTCAAGTTTGGTTCTATCTCTCATGGAGTTGGACTTAACTCAAGTCAGATATTGGTTGGTTACTCCTACAAGTCTTGTGCCATTATTGCATCAGCATATCTTGTAGGCAAGTCACCTTGTAGATCTCATAGTTTATAGCAGGGTTGGTAATTACCTTTCTCTTTTGTAGTATGTAGGCTACCTTTTAGTGCCATGAATATTTTTAGTCAGCAGGTATGAAGGCTCTAAATAGACACCAACTCAACTTCTCCATGTTCATCAAGTTGTGTAGGTGTTATCTTCAACAACAGAGCTTTATCATGTGAAGATATACTGTATCTCTATAGAATAATTTAAGGTTGAGAAATACTAGGAGTTCTTTTGTTATTCAGGATACTTTTAGTTATCCTTGTTTTTTGGTTTGTTTGTTTGTTTGTATTTTCATAAGAAACTTAAAGTTGTCCATTCAAGATCTGGGAAGAAATGTGTTGGAATTTTGGTGGCAATTGCATTGAAACTGTACAATGCTTTTGGTAGTATGACCATTTTTATGTTTATCCTACTGATTCATGAACATGGAAGACCTTTCTATCTTCTGATATCTTTTTCAGTTTTTTTCTTCAATGTGTTAATTTTTTTAATCATATAAGTCTTTCACTTTCTTGGTTAGAATTACCCTGAATAGTTTATATTATTTGAGGCTATTGTGAAAGTGAAGGTATTGTATCTCTCATTTCTTTTTCAGTTCGTTTGCCATTTGTATACAGGAAGGCCATTGATTTTTGTAAATTAATTTTTATTCCTGCTACTTAGCTGAAAGTTTTTATCAGCTATAAGAGTTTCTTAGTAGAATTTTTAGGATCATTTATGTATACTATAATATCATATATACTTTGACTTCTTCCCTTCCTATTTGCATCCCCTTGATCTTTTTCAGTTGTCTCATTGCTCTAGCTAAGACTTCAAATACTATATTGAAAAGGTATATAGATAGTGGACAACATTGTCTCTTGTTTCTGATTTTAGTTGAAATGCACTGGAGAGCCTTTTAGTTTGATGTTGGCAATGGACCTGTTGTAAACTACCTTTATTATGTTGAGGCATGTCCCTTATATCCCTAATCTCTCCAGGATTTTTATCATGAAGGGGTGTTGGATTTTTGTCAAAGGACTCTGCTTCATCTAATAAGCTCATGTGGTTTTTGTCTTTTTATCTGTTTATATGGTGGATTACATTTATCAGTTTACATATGTTGAGCCATCCCTGAATCTCTGAGATGAAGCCTACTTGATCATGATATGATCCTATTGATGTGTTATTGTATTTGGTTTGAAATATGTTACTAAGAATTTTTGCATCTATGTTCATAAGGAGTATTAATCTGTAATTCTCTTTCTTTGTTGGGTCTTTATGTGGTTCAGTTATGAGAGTAATTATGACCACATAAAAAGAATTGAGCATTGTTTCTTCTGTTTCCATTTTGCAGAATGATTTGAGGAGTATTGGCATTAATTCCTTTTTAAAAGACTGGTAGATTTCTGTGATAAAACAATACAGCCTGAATCTTTTTTGGTGGGGAGATTTTAATGTCTGCTTCTACTTCACTAGGTCTACTTAAATTGCTTATCTTATCTTGATTTAATTTTGGTAGGTGTTATATAATGAGAAAATTATCCATTTATTTTAGATTTTTCCAATTTTGTAGACTCAAGGTTTTTAAAAGCATGTCCTTATGATTCACTGAATGTCCTTGGTATATGTTGTTATATCCCCATTCATCTCTAATTTTATTGATTTGGATTTTCTCTCTCTTTAACTTTTAGCTAATTTGATAAGGGATTTTCAATTTTCTCAGAGAACAACCTCTTTGTTTCATTGATTTTTGGTAATGTGTGTGTGTGTGTGTGTGTGTGT
The DNA here is from genome assembly GCA_907164525.1 of Lophiomys imhausi. Taxonomy (NCBI): domain Eukaryota; kingdom Metazoa; phylum Chordata; class Mammalia; order Rodentia; family Muridae; genus Lophiomys; species Lophiomys imhausi. The sequence goes on along the minus strand of CAJQZJ010000271.1, from coordinate 513,102 downwards.
GTGTGTGTGTGTGTGTGTTGTTGTTGTAGTTGATTTCAGACTTGGGTTTGATTATTTCTTGCCATCTCATAACATCTAAGATGGTATTTCTTCTCTTTTTTTTCTAGAGATTTCAAGTTGTTATGTTACTAATATGAGTTCTCTCCATTTCTTTTTAATTTTCTTTATTTGTTTGGTTCTTTTTAGACTGGGTTTCTCTGTGTATCCTTGACTGTCCTGGACTTACTTGTAGACCATGGTGGCCTTGAACTCACAGAGATCCACCTACCTCCTGAGTGCTGGAATTAAAGGTATGTGCCACCATTCCCAGTGTCCATTTTTTTTAAATGTAGGTACTTAGCGCTAATAACTTGCCTCTTAGAACCACCTTCATTGTGTGTTATAAGTTTGGCATGTTGTCTATTCATTTTTATTCCATTCTAAAAAGTTTTAAGTTTTTTCTTAATTTCTCTCATAACCTAGTTTAATTCACTATTGAGTCATTCTGTTTCCATGAATATGTGAAGTTGTTATTGCTGTTAATATAAAGTTGTAATCTGTGGTGATCAGATAGGTTATTTCATTTAGGCAGTGTGTCATTTCACTTTTATTGTATCTATTGAAACTTGTCTTGTGTCCAAGTATGTGGAAAATTTTGGAGAAAATTGTATGAGCTGGTACAAAGAATGTATATTCCTTTGGTTTTGGGTGAAGTGTTCTGTAAATATCTGCTAAGTTTGCCTGGTTTATGATGTGTATCTCCAGCATTTCTTTGTTTAGTTTCTGGCTGGATAACCTGTCCATTGGTGAGAATGGAATATTGAAGTCTCTCACTATGAGTATGGATTGGTCAATATACAATTTAAGTAATAGTAGTGTTTCTTTTACGAATTTGAGTACCCTTGTGTTTGGTGAATAGATGTTAAGAATTGCCATATCCTTTGGTGGATTTTTCCCTTTAATAAATATGTGGTGTCTTTCCCTATATCTTCTGATTACTGTTGGTTTGAAGTCTTTTTGGTCAGATATTAAAATGGCTACCCCACCTTGCATCTTAGGTCTAATTGCTTGGAATATCTGTTTCCACACTTTTACCCAGAGATAATATCTATTCTTGATATTAAGGTGTGCTTCTTGGATGTATCAAAAGGATGGATACTCTTTCATAGCCACTTTGTTATATGTATCTTTTTATTGTGGAATTGATAATATTGATGTTAAAAGATATTAGTGAAAAGTTGTTTGGGTTGGTTAACCTCTTTACATTGAAGTTTTCTTCCTAATGCCTTCTTTGGGTGAATTTGTAGACAGATATTTCTTGAATTTGATTTTGTCATGGAATGTCTTTTTTTCTCAATCTACTGTAATTAAACTTGTTGGTGGGTATACTAGTCTTGGTGGCAGTTGTGGTCTCTTAGAGTCTGCAGAACATCTCCCCAAGCCCTTCCGGATTTTAGAGTCTCCATTGAATAGTAAGGTGGGTCTTGGTATGTTGCTTGATCTTTTTCTCTTGCAGATTTTAATAGTTTTTCTTTGTTCTCTATGTTTAGTGTTTTGATTATTCTATGTCATGGGGAATTTATTTTCTGGTTCAGTCTATTTGGTGTTCTGTGTGCTTCTTGTATGTTGATAGGCACCTCCTCTTTTAGGTTAGGGAGATTTTCTTCTGTGATTTTGTTAAAAATATTTTTTGTGCTTTGACTTTGACCTGGGTCTCTTCTCCTTCCTTTGTTCTTATTATTTGTATGTTTGGCCTTCTCATAGTGTCCCAGATGTCCTGGATGTTTTGTGCCTAGATTTTTTTTATTATTATTTAACTTTTTCTTTGTCTGAGGTATCCATTTTTCTCTTTTCTCCAATACTTGATATTCTGTCTTCCATTTCTTATGTTGGTGAAACTTCTGTCTGAGATTCCTATTTGAGTTACTGAAGTTTTTATTCCCAATTTTCCTTCAGTTTGGGTTTTATTTATTCTATTTCTGCTTCTATGTCTTAGATTGCTTTCTTCATCTCATCCTACTGTTTGTTTGCATTTTCATTAATGTATATACTCATATCCTCCTTAAGGGCATCCAACATATTCATAAAGGCTATTTTAAAGTCCTGATCTTGTGCATCAGCTATATTATGTATCTCAGATCCTACTGCAGTAAGGTTGCTGGGCTTTAGTGGAGACATACAGTCCTGATTGTTACTGACTGTGTTTTTATGCTGGTTTTTAGGCATGTGGGATTTGGGAAATTGTAATTCTAGGTGTCTTATCTTTCTTGGGTGAGTGTTCTATTTGTTGGTTTCTGCTATCATCTCTGGTTCTTAGGAAAGTGCGGTAGCTCTCTTTTGCCTTATAAAGGTGCTTCTGAGATCCCACCAGAAGTGGCCACTGGGGGTTCTGGGTAGAATGTGTTTCTAGGTATTGACATTTATGAATGGGTATAGGCTAGAAGTAGGGACTTATGGAGTCCACGGGAGGGAGGAAAACATGTGTGCCACAGGAATCTGTATAGTTCCCTGGGAATGGGGCCAGAGAGGGAGGAGATGTGGTCTGCAAAATGGAGCTGGGAATGAGTCTGTAGGATTAGATTTGGAGGAGAAGAGAGAGAGCTTGCCTGTTTCCCTGGCTGGCCTGCCTGGTAAGTTCCCAGGGAATGTGAGTTGGTAGCTGAGACAAAGGGGTGGGGTGGTGATGAAGCCTGTAGGAGATCTGTGTGCTCTGTGAGAGGTGGGAACAGAGAGTAAAGGGAGGCTGTAGCTGGTGGTCTGATACAGAGCTGGGAATGAGACTGGGGGATTGGCTTTGGTGGAGAGGAAGGAGACTGAATATTGCCTCCCTGCTTCCCTGGCTGGTAACAAAGATCTAGATTTTAAAGTAGAAGAATCTGAAGAAAGCATAAATAATAAATAATATTATATAGTAAAAACAATCATGATAAAATGAAACATAAAGCACACTGGATTAAATATTTTCTCAGATGAACTACAAGATATAAGTGTTTCAAACCCTGCTTTGCCAACTAGCTTTTTAAATGTAAATTTAGTTCTGATTCTGTTTATTTAATATCATGGCACCAATTGCCAGGAATTTACAGCTTGTTCAGAGACCTACACTTGTACAAGTTACTTTATATACAAAAATGATACAGTTATGAGATCAGAAAAATAAAGTGGGGGAAGTATCAGAACCAAGCTTACATACTGAAATACTGTACCGCTCAATATACTCTTCTGTTCGGTACGTAGCATCTACTTCTCAGGAAATGTCATGGAGCTTAAATCATAAGAAATAATAGCATCTTTCTCATTTTGCACATCCTTTTTCCTTTCTTCCAAATTGTGTTTTTGATATTGTCCTTGTTATTTTGAATAGTTTAATCTTGGGAAAAGCAGAGAATTAGCATAGTGATTTAGGAAGATTAAACAAAATTCTTTATATATATTTTTCTCTGTATTTCAGTCTAGAGTTGTAGAAGAGCTATCTCAATTTGGAGTTAGAATTATTTTAAAGCAAAGAGAGAGAGAAAGGAAAAAGAGTGGAAGATCTAAAAGAGTCCATTAATTTTTCTCAGTTAAATCTTGAGTGGCTGCACTTCATGAGGCTCTTGGAAATGCTGGAGAATAAAAGCAACAGAGAGGCTCTTGTCAAAGTGTTCCTTCTTTCAGAACCCAGCCTTTCCTGCTGTGGTCTGTCTAGAACAAGAAGAGACTGACCTCCATGGCCCTCACCCATAATCTCCTTTGGTCCTTGGCTTCCCTGGCTTTTCTGATGGACACCACCAGGAGGCCAAAGGGCAAGATACAAGTAGGGGTGTTGTCTCATGGGCTCTTTCCTGTGGAGCAGATCCAATTCCTTGTCATATCATGCAGCCCTGACCACAGTAAGATCTTGATTATTCCCTTCAGAAAATGTTCATCCCTCCTTCTCTGAGACTGGGTCTATGGAAATTTTTTTCTTTTCCCTTCTCTCCCTCCCTCCCTTCCTTCTTTTTTTTATTCTTTCTTTTTTCTTTTTAAACGTCACTCAGTTTAAAATTTAAATTTAAAAATATTTAAAAATCATTCAGTGCATTCTCACTAATGAACAAATACTACAAAAGTGCACAGTGTAAGTTATAATAAAAATGTACCCATAATAGGAAAAAGTCCTCCAAATTTAATTTCATTAGAGATTTTAAAAAGTGCATGATTTTAAAATCTGGACTATCTTCTGCTCAAAGGTTGTGTTAACCTTGGCCTGAAAGTGAAAAAGGTTATTACAACATAGGCCCTCTGTAAAGACCCTTCCTGATATTTATCACAAAAGAATGTGAAGCAATCTGAATGCAAGAAGGCTAATATTGTAACTACCATTTTAGCAGTCCCAAGAACTGACATTTCCAGCAACATTGTTACCAGAGAGCTAGAAGTGTTCATGTCTTGGACAAGCTGGCTGATTTTATTGAGTCTATTTTTTTTTTTTAGTGCTTCATTATATAATGTTTACTTCCAAGAATTTCTTCTTGTGTCAATTATCATAAGGCACCTTTGGTGTCATAGGTTGTTCCTTGGCATCTATGGAAATAGCTCAAAGGGGAAGCAGCTTTTGGGAGTAATTAAGAGACAAGGGGCATGACCTTACTCTATGGTCTCCACTAGTCACTCTGTGATCTGTACGAAGTGACCTACATCTCTGCCTTGATCCATGCATCCCGTTTCAGAGGATTTGATATGTTTGGGGTTTATGAATCACTTCTGGAATTTTGCAAACATTCAATACATATAAGTTATCTTGTCTTAAATAGGGTTTTCTAGTGGACTATCTCCAAACACACCCCATTTCCTCCTAACTGTAAAAGGTGGTAAAATGAAGTATTCAGTGAAGTCAAATACCATGGATGTATGATTTCTTGGCTATTTCTTTATAATTAAGTGGTCTTGAGATAAATCAATCTGTAGAAAGAAAGAAGCTAAACAACTGAACAACTCCTACTTACTTTCTTGGGATGACTTGGGAGAGGAAGGTGTTGTAGCTTCGACTTTCAGGCTGCTTTGCTGCTCACACCACTGAAAAGTTCTTAAGTTTCCCAAGATGTACTTGCTTGCACAATGCTGTCTTGGTATGTCCTGTAAGCACCAGTGTTTACATACTGAGCCAATGTTGCCTGATTATGGTCAGAGGGAATACCACTTATCAGGGACAGGAGTCAGGGGGGTCACAGCAAGACAGAGACTTAGCCAAGTTTTTTGCAAGCAATCAGACATTTTATACCATTATCAGAAACAGAATACAATGGTAGTTGTCAAGAAGAATACAATTGTAGTTGCCAGGATACAATGATATTTGCAAGCTATACAGGGTATATAAGATTAATGCCTAAGAGTAATTATCCTGCCAGCCTTCTATACTCTTCACTGACTTCTACAGAGACACACAGGTAGCCTGAATGCTCCACTGCCTCAGGAACTGCCCCAGTTTCTTAGGAACTGAAAGAGACACAGGGCCCTAGGATCCATGATCTTTAACCTGAAAAACCCGTAACACATGTCTCTCATGGCAGCCAGAGCAGGTCAACTCCGTGATTCCCCGCAGTGTCTGAAGACAGCCTGCTCTGGTGCTCAGTGCCCTACAGGTGGTAGCTCAGGTGCCCTGTCACAACCTCTCTCCCACTCTCTTCCCTGCTCTCTCTCTTTGCCTCTTTTCCTCCTTTCTCCAGCCCTGTAGAAAGCTGCTGTTAAGCTGCTTCTTTGTCACTGAGCTGCACTGCACCTTGGTCTGGTTTCCAGAATCTGTGCAATATTTTGAAGGGTAAAGGTCATGTAAGGAGACCCCACCTTGTGAGCACAGCAGCAGAATTCTCAGATCATACAAGAAGAGGAAATGTTGCCTAGGAAAATAAAATCTGAGAATAGAATTGCCATGAAGATGCACTCGTTATTATTCCATGCACAGCGTCTCCTGTGCTCAGTACTGTATTCTACATATTGAATCTGCAGGAATTAGCAATAGTACCTCAGTTTTGCTATAACAGAGAACAGATAAATGATAATAGCCTTTAGTCTTTTATTAAAGTTTCTGTGACCTTTAAACTACAGAAACTTGGGCCATACATAAATTGTCAGCCAGACGAGCTGACTTGGTGCCAGAGTTAAGTTGTAAAAACGGACAATTTTAAGGGCAACCACAGGTGTGATTCAGCTGGTTAAGAAAGGGGATGGATGGAGAAACCATGAATAACAATGTGCCACTAAATGTTTACACCTCTAAGTGTGCAGCTCACAGGAGCATATAAACTGTGATTTAGGAGTGATCAGATGCAGCGTGGGCAGTAAATGCTTCTCCATTACCAGCCCTGAACCTGAAAATGAGGAGGCATTCTTTGGGTTGAAGTAATGCTGAAATTCTTCAAATGACAAATGTTCCCTGTGACATGCTTTAATGTCATGCTTTGGGGGGTTGTCTGTTTATTAAATGGACAGAGTCTCTGCTCTGTGCCTGTCACTAGAAGTAGAGAGATGACACACTAACTCTCTTCTTGCATCACTCAGTCAGCTTAGAATGGAGCACCAGATGAGGCTAAGGAAGGGGTTTTGGATGAGACCAACTGCTGTGACGATGTTCCAGGAGTTAAGTGTCATTGATTGGCTAAAGTATTTGCATCCCTTTTCACAAGTGATGCAATTAAATCAATAGATTTTAATCAATGAGAAGTGTGATTAGATTTCAGTTTCACAGATCTTACTTAGGCAGAAGGCGGGGAAAGTGGTGGCAGGAAGATCAAGGCAGCTGTTGTCTAGACTGGATAGGATGAGGGCCTGAGAGCAACTGGCTTAGCAGGAATGAAAGGAAGGATATGTACTCAAATGGGACTTGGAGAGCAGGCTGAACTATTTTGATTAGAAATGAGTGTCACAGACAAGATTTCTAGTCAGTAAACAAATGTGTTCTGTGGGTGTCAGTTGCCCTTGTACATTTTTAAGGACCCAGAAACAAAGTACCCTTATGGACCTGCTACCTGGCTGCATGTATCCATTTACATATGAGCAGTACTGAGTAGACAGCACCTTGGACTTATATATACATATGTAAATAGGAGAATTAACCAAACGTTATCTTTTTAAAAGGAGTAATCAGAGGCAGGCAGATCTCTGTGAGTTCAAGGCCAGCTTGATCTACAGAGTGAGTTCCAGGACAGCCAGGGCTGTTACACAGAGAAACCCTGGCTCAAAAAAAAAAAAAAATCTACAAATAAATAAATAAATAAAGAAAGAAAGAAAGAAAGAAAGAAAGAAAGAAAGAAAGTAATAGAGTAATCAGAGACCAGTGAGCAGTTTACAATGATGCAGGACTGTCATTCTGAGTAACTCCAAGAAGTCCCACTCATGAAAGCCCACATCCAAAGTCTGAAGAACCCAGAGTCTGATGAATATGTTAGCAACATCAAGAAAAAACACCCATTGAAGAAGTGTGGAGAGCTGCCCTCTTCTTCTCGTTCACTCTATCTGAGTGCACAGCACACTGGGTGGTGCTGTTCACATTCAGGGCATATTGTTGACACTTGGTTCACTAATCCACAGCCCAGTCTTCTTAGAAATACCTTCACAGATACACACAGAAGGGTGCTTTACCCACTTTCTAGGCTCCTTTGACCCAGTCATATTAATAACAATGTTTAACCATTATTCATGTGTGATGGTAAATATTAACTGTCAACCTGACAGGATCTAGAATCACCCAGTAGACAAACGTCCTGTGAAGGAGTTTCTACATTGAGTGTATTGAGGTTGTAAAATAACTCTAACTACAGATGGTACCATTTTATGGGCAGAGTCCTGTTCTGAATAAAAAGGAGAACTTGAAGAGAAGACAGACATCCCCTCTCTGCTTCCTGACTTCAGACTCAGTACATTCAGTTGTCTTACAGTCCACTTGCTAGGCCTTCCCCACCACAATGCCAGGCTACCTTCAACTATAAGGCACGATAAGCCCTGTCTTTTAAGGTTGCCTTTGCAACATATTTTATTACAGCAATAGGAAAAGTAACTAATATAACATGCATACAGGCCAATATCAACTATTTATACCTCTGAGCTCTAGTGTTTTAACTTCAGAGTTTTAAAAATGCTACCTACCCAATCTGTAGGCTGCCCTTTTGTTCTAGTGACAGTGTCTTTTGCTGTACAGAAGCTTTTCAGTTTCATGAGGTCCCATTAATGGTGTTAGAGCCTGAGCTATTGGTGTTCTGTTCAGGAAGTTGTCACCTGTGCCACTTCTGACAGAGGGCTAATATCCAAAATTTATACAGAACTCAAGAAATAAACACCAAGAAACCAAACAATCCAATCAAAAAATGGGAAACAGAGCTAAACTGAGAATTCACAAGGGAGGAATCTCTAATGGCAGTGAGACATTTGAAGAAATGCTCAACATCCTTAATCGTCAGAGAAATGCAACTCAAGACGACTCTGAGATACCGTCTCACACCTGTCAGAATGGCTAAGATCAAAAACTCAAATGACAGCACATGCTGGTGAGGTTGTGGAGAAAGGGGAACACTCCTCCATTGCTGGTGGGAGTGCAAACTTGTACAGCCACTGTAGAAATCAGTCTGGCAATATCTTAGAAAACTTGGAATAGCCCTACTTCAAGACCCAGCCATACCACTTCTGGGTATCCACCCATATGATTACTCATCAAACCACAAGGACATAGCCTCATCTATAGCAGCCTTATTTATAATAGCTAAAAATTGGAAACAACCCAGATGTCCCTCAACTGATGAATGGATAAAAAAATTGTGGTACATTTATACAATGGAATACTACTCAGCTATCAGAAACAAAGAAATCATGCAATTCAAAATCAAGTGGGTGGAACTAGAGAAGCTCATCCTGAGTGAGCTAACCCAGACTCAGAAAGATGCACAAGGCATCTACTCACTTATAATTGGATTTTAGCCATAAAGTACAGGATAACTATCCTACAACCAACACACCTAAAAGATCAGGAACATAGACTTTGTTATCTATCAATGGGACAATTTGCCCTAGGAGTGCTACCATGTAGGCCCCCAGTGCAAGAGGAAGCTCTTAGCCCTCATATGACTGTTAAACTGAGAGGGCCTCATATGTAGGACACTCCGCCTCAGAGGAGTGGGATGGGTGGGAAAGGGAGGAGAGAGTGAGAGGGTGGAACTGGGAGGGGTGGAAAGAGGGCACTATGATGGAGCTGTAACTTGATGTAATAAATAAACATTACAATAAAAAAATAGAAAAAATGCTAGCTACACTTTAGTGAATAGGTATATGGAAATAGTGAGTATTATGTTTGGGGAGGATAATTTTGGACACTGTTTCTATTATTCCATGATTTTATTTCTCAGTAACATTTCAGCTGCTATACCTTTATTTCATCTTTCCTATTCTTATGAGCACAGTCCTTACTTGAGAAGATACTTTATGAGGAGATGAGCCCGAATAAACAGTAACTAACAAGGTCTCACCTATATCTAAGGTGAGGGTGCATTCAAAGGGCACCTTCATGCAATCTTTTTGGGATAGAGCATCATATCAAGTTTTAACTTGGAGGGCTCTCTTAAGATGCTAAACTAACTATTTTAGTCCAAAAATGGTTTAGAAAATTATTTTTTCCTTTGAGTATACCTTTACATATTATTTCCCTTAATATTGGTCACGATCTTGTTATAGCCAATTAAACTTTGAAGTGTGAACTTTATTATCAAAAATGAGTTGTGCTCTGAAGGTGGGACTGGGAGGAGAAAAAGGAGGGATCCTTAAACAAAGTGTAAAGCAATTAAATAAATTAACTAATGGAAAAATGAGTCATGCTCACAAGGCATATTGGTTGTATATCTTGCTTGAGAATTGCACTCAGTAAATGCACAAATAACTGAAAGTCAAAATCTGAACCACTTAAACTTACAAAATTTTGTAAAATAGCCTTTATATACTTTTTACCATGTTGCAATGGAGAATGAGACAGAACATGTCTCTAGGAATATAAATGGGACATTATAAATGAATCATGTATTTGTATAGTTAGCTTTGAAGAGGAAGAAGATGCTTCTATTTGAAATTATATTAGTCAAATGACACATGATCCCTTTGGAGTGCTGAGAATATGTTTTCCCTTTTTGATGTGGTAAGTAAATTAGAATTACTTAGAATAGTAGTAAAGAGAACATGGGGCTTTATAACACAGAACTGAATTCTAAGAGCTCCTGTGCATCAACAAAGGCATCTGAAAAATAGTTTCACTAAACACTGGAGAACTTGCTTCCACCCTTTCCTGTAAACATAGACTGTTATTTACCTGAAGTAGTCGTGGTCTGTCTGGGCCATTTTGGATACAAAAACAAAAATATTTCACATAGCTGCCTCTTTGTATTGGTGGTGTCTCCCCCATGTCTACAGCTGGTGTCTCCCCCATGTCTACACCAGATCTCTCCTAGTAGACCATGCATTTATGTCTAGGCACCCATTGATACCTTCCTTTGCAAATATAAGCATCTCTTATCCAACTTTCCTTGTTACTCTTTCCATCCCTCAACCCTGCTGTACATTTTTTTTTATAAATATCACCAACTTGCATATGACATCATCAGACAATGGCTTCTTCAGACCTTAGACACGGGCTTGCATGAGAGGCTCTTCTTGGAGGTACTCAGGCCTTCTGTCTTGTATTATTGTGACCTGCTCACTGCTCTCTCATTACTTTTTTTGAAAATATAATGTTTAATTTATTCTCATATTTACATATGTGTATATAAATCCAAGTTGTTGAGTCTACTTAGCATTGCTCATATGTATACAGATGCCTGCAGCCAGGTAGCAGATCCATAAGGGTACTTTGCTTCTGGATCCATAAAAATGTACAAGGGCAACTGACATCCACAGAGTATATCTTTTATGCAGTGATCTGCTATGTATTCTAAATGTTAATTAATTGCTCCCAGAGGCCTGCTTGCTATCTGTTACTTTGCTTACTAACCATTGTCTCTGATTGGCTTTAATAAAGTACTGAGGCCTGTGATTGGGTAGAGAGAGGTAGGCGGCACAAAGGTTCGTGGGCTTCCTGGGGAGGGAGATGGGTCTGAGGAAAGAACCTCATTCCACATGGTCTGGAACATTGGCATAGTGTGGAGAATAACAGCCCAAGGGGATATATGTATATGTGGAATTTTATTTGGGGAATAGAATTATAAACTATCTTAGATGGACTAAGATTACACAATCCAGGCTAAAGCTTGTTAAAATCCACCAAGAGTCTGTATGTGTTTATTTATAAAGGCAGGTTAAGGATTAACATTGCCACAACCAAGTAAATATAAGATAAATACTGGCAAATAATTTAATTAATTACTTCTACACATCTGTTTACCTGATTGCTGAGAACGTCCTCTGCAGGAGACGCTTGATTAAGTGTTTACACAAAACATGGTATTTGTTACTTTTCTTGTTCCAGAGTCAAAACACCCAGTAACAGCAATTTAAGAAAAGACCAGTTTCAGGGAATATATTCTGTCATGGCAAGAATGGTATGGTGTTCTTGGTAGCAGGAGCTGTCAGCATAATGTATTCACATCTTAGTAGATCAGGATGAAGAGAGGAATGGAAGTAGGGCTAGCCTATAATCCCCAGAGTCTGTACCTAGTGTTCCAGCTAGGCCATACATTCCAAATGTTTCTCAGCTTTTCATTACAGCACAAACAGCTGGGGACCAAGTATTCAAATACACAAGACTGTGAGGGAAATAAATGGGGGACACTTCAGATCCTCATCATCCCAGTGGCATGGAGAACAGTGCACTAGGATTGGACACTCGACACCAAGTGCTCATGCTCCTCTTGACTGTGTCCTGGATCCAAGAAACAAAACCCTGCAAAGATGATGAAAGGGTACTTCTGAGGTTAGCTGTGAAGACTGATGTCACTCTTGCTTATATTCTCTCTCTGATTCTCCTTGTTCTCTTCTCTTGATGGAAGGGAGGGTTAGCTGCCTGGGAATAATGATCAGTCACTGGCTAGTTGCTCGCTAGTGACTGAAGTATTCAAATTCAGAAACTAGGTTTTGCAATAACCAAGTGAGTGAGTCTCAGAATTGACCCTTCTCTGGGAGATAGACCCTAGAAATGGACATGTCCATCATTTGAAGCCCTGATTGACACTTCTATTGTTACCTTATGAGTTCCTGAAGCAGGTGGTCCCAGCTGGGCCATCACTGGTTTACCTATTTAAGCCACTAAATTATTGGTGATAATTATTAATAGTTATACAGAATTAAGCAACTTACTTAGACAAAAATATCTTCATGATCTAAGTCCATTTTGGAAGATTTACCCACTTATCTCCTTGTCACATTTTCCTGTTACCATTTTTCCAACCTAGTCTTTTCTCATCTTTTACCTTTTGCTCAGCTACTGCCTACAAATGAATGCAAGTTAATCTATCCTAGGAAAATTCATCTTTCCCATTTTTAAAATGTCACTTAAAGGAGAAGATAAAGTATTTTCTATCTTTTTAGCGATCCCTTCAAATCTTCAGTCTTGTCTCCAATTTTGTCCTGAAAAATGTACCCAAAATTTTCCTCATCACAAATTTAACAAGGCCAAAATATTTATTTACTTCTGTGTTCTACATATTGTTATCTTCAGTTCTAGGCCTAGAACTGAACTAAATTGTTCATCTAAAATTTTTCTGTCATTGCTAAACAGTACCTCATGCCCCTAGTCCTTAGAATAGACTTTTAAAAGCAGCATTGCACAGGAGAATGTGCTCTGCTCTCTTAGAGCAGGGCTGTATTTATTCTCATTTTCTCTGCCCCCTAGAGATGCACTTTAATGCCACACCTATAACGACACCTTCCATAATTTTCTCCAATTGCCAAGAACAGTTCCTTCTCAGGAGCTTCCAAAGACTCTTGTGAGCATTAGCTTGCCTTTGTTGCAGGGCTGTATTCCGCATTACATTTTCTAAAGTGTGTTCTGAGGAATACCAATCTCCAGAAGCATATTGTTATGTAACACAGGCTTAAAGAATTCTACCTATTGTCATTTGTGTCAGACCATCCTGATTTACATGAACATATGGAAGACTCCCAACAGACAGTCTTCCTACACATCCTTAATTTACACTGTTTTACCATTTTCCACGTATCATCTGCTATTGTGTTGCAGAATGCTTTTGTTCTGTATAATTCCTGCTTTTTGTGCCCTGTGTGTCTTGAGTATGGAAGTTTCTTAGTGATTATTGGATATGATAAGTGTTCAGGTGCACATCACATGATATCTTATTGCTATTTCCTTTTGGGCAGCTTTGTCAAACTTCATCTGGACCACCATAAACTAAAGAAAATAACCCATTGAACTACTGCCAGAAAAGATTGATTGAGAAATTGGAATTGCTAGAGGCCACTATCAGTGGGAGACATAAAGGAAATGAATAAACCACACCACACCACAGGATTTGAGATGGAACAATTATAAACATTGGAAAATATTATCTCTGGCTTGTTAAAAGTCAAAATAAGAATGATCAGAAACTCAGAATTCAAATTAAATGTGACAGCATTAACTATACTAAATAAAACTCCCATGAATCATGCCTTTCAGAGACACATTCCATATCCCATGACAACTTTGATGATGCAACTGTTTTTACGATTTGGCTGGCTATTGCCATGCATATAGGCATTATATGATAAGAACATAAGTCTGTAGCTGCATTAGTTGACACACTGGTCATCTGCTTTCTAACTTACAGAAAGAGCGCTATTCTCCACTGGAATTTGATTAGTAGATGCATGACCACTTTGCTCTGCTCATTGTTTTCTGTAGCACATCTTTCAGGAGCACAGTGTGCAGAAAGTGGAAAGTACAGTCATCTGTTTAGTGTCATGAAAAACATCTCATTTGAAACAGTAATAACCAAGCAGCATTAAGTGGCTTGATTCTAAACACTCAACGCAGATGAATAGTGTGACTTACTTCATTATATGAAATGTCATACAAGAACGTCTGAGCAAAAAATTGTGCATGCTCTTTTGTTCTGCCACTGTGGGATGGACAGATGGACTGTTGTCCACATGAGAACACTTGTGGTATTTTGACCACTCCTTCATTATATTATTTTTACAAATTATGTGGAAAAACCAAAACAAAACAAAAAACCTAACAGCAAACAAAACAAACAAATTAAACAAATGCCACCAGAATGTTTTTTTTTTTTTTGAGGGGGGAGAGGGGTTTCAAGACAGGGTTACTCTGTGCATCCCTGGCTGTCCTGGAACTCACTCTGTAGATCAGGCTAGACTCAAACTCACAGAAATCCACCTGCTTCTGCCTCCTGAGTGCTAGGATTGAAGGGGTGCATCATCACGCCTGGCCAGAATGAGTCCTCATCTGTTTTGGCCTCCATCTTAAATTCTGTAACAAAAAATGATTAATTAATTAGAAAAACAATAGGTTATCACCTGAGACCAATTCCATAGAAATATTAAAAAACAGAAGCCAATTTGTACAGATTACAAAGAACATTCCCTTACATCCAAACAAATCTTTATCCTGAAGCCTATGGGTGGAAATACTATGGGGTTTAAACCTTGAAGAGAACATAAGAGATGTTTCATTGTTCTTGTGCGTTTCCAAGTGTCCTCCCTAGACTTTGTCACCAGTCAGATTCTTTAGGGGGTGCTAGAACCTTCAAGAGGTAGGACTTGAAGGAACCAAGTTAGGTCATTGGAAGATGGCCCTGGAGGGATATGGGGACACTCAGCCCCTTCTCTTTTTCAATTCCTAAGGAAAATACTTATTCTAAAGGTGGCTGGTTGCTTATCAAAAATTTCCTACATTTGAATCACATGAAAAAATGGATAAATTCAAATTTAAACTATAAAAATTAACAAGATTTATTATGGAGAGAAAATGGGAGCTGTCCAGGCAGCCACTGGTATGTCATTTCTTAGTTTGGAAAGCTGCAGCCCTGCACTTCCTATATAATCAGATATATTTGTCCCTCTCAGGTCTCTGAGGTGGTTGAAGAATAGATAGCTAGAGTCTCATAGTTAAATTTTGAGTTGTTTGGGAATCAAGAGGGTGTTCTAAGAAGATGCTTTTTAAATTGTGATGAAAGTTGAGTTGGACATAGAACTTTAAACTCATGGAGATAGGTCGACAGTAGAATGTTGAAGTCAGGTGCCAAATACATATAGACTGGACATTGGGATTGTATGCCAAGCCATATAACTCTCATAATTTTGGCCTAATTACCTCTGTTGTTTTGTATTGTATTTATTATTATAAGAGTAAGAGCCATTTGTTGGACTGAAAGGGGGAGCTGTTGGGGGGAAAAGATATATCTTAAACTTAAAAAAAAAAGGAAGGGGATGGGTGGGTTGAGGCGGAAGAGGGTGGGAGGGTGGGACTGGAGGCGGGGTAGGGAGGGGATTTCAATTGAGATGTAACTTGAAGAAATAAAAAATAAAGTAAAAAAAAAATTTCCTACCTTTGAATCACATGAAAAAATGGATAAATTCAAATTTAAACTATAAAAATTAACAAGATTTATTTCATATTTGAATCTAATTTGGTACTGACATGGATATAGTAAAGCAGTTAGAAGGATTTGACTTTAAAATTTCTTAATTCATAAATAAGTGTAAAATTTCAACCTTGGAATATATGCCTTAGTTTACGAATTCTTGTGTAGTAAAAGCAGAGAGATCTGAGAGCATAAGTGATTCAGGGTATCTTCTTTTGTATCTACATGTAACTTCACAGTGGTGTAGCAGCTCAGGAATTAATCAGACTCATAGGATTTTGAAAATGTCTTCCAAGTTTTAGAAAATTTTATTAGACTTTTATTTTTTTACATAATGCTTAGGTTTACAGAAAAAAAATTGATGGAAGCTCAGTGGGTGAAGGCATTTGCTGTTAAGCCTAAGCTCTGGGACCAATATGGTAGAAGGATAGAATCGACTCTTACAGTTTGTCTGAGGCATATGTATGCACACACACACACACACACACACACACACACACACACAATCATTCTAGGTCTTACCCCTGAAAATATAGAGAATTATATATCTCCAACCCATTTTTCTTCTGTTTCTTCTATGGTAACATCTTGAATTAATAGTGTACATATGAGAATTGACAAGCCAATGCTTATACATATTATTAGTTGAAATCTGTAGTTTTCATTAAAGTTGACTCTTTTCATTGTGTGGTTCTACAGACAAATGTAAACTGCAAAATTCCCAGTTACGGAATCATACAGAATAGTTTCACTCCCCTAAAAATCTCCTAGGCATAACTAATATGTCCTTCCCGGTCCCCACCCAGTGATGACTGCTCAGATCTGTCTCTGTTACTTTATCTTTCTAGAACATAATACAGATGGAATCAGACTGAGTGGTGCCTTCTCCACATGGCTTCTTTTGAAAAACACTAGTTCTTCCATAATTTTTGTGGCCTGATGACTTCTTTTCCCAATTGAAAAGAAGTATGTCAGGGTGAATATGGCAACAGCTTGCTATTCAGTCATCTGTCAAGGTAATCACATGTGTAAGTCTTCATTTGGACAGAAATTTTCAGCTACTTTAACTAAATGAGTTTGGAAAGATTCATTTTAAGACTATGCTTAGATTTCCAGTTGGCTTCGGAGGTGGCCATTTTGTGTTTGAACCCTCAGTGAGCACCGTTGTAGCTCCACCTCTCACGGTCATTTGCTGCTGCTAATGCTTTGGATTTGGGCCTGTTTGTCAAGGATCCTAATAGTTTGTGACCCTCTAATGGCCTGCAATGGTAAGTCATGTATCTTCTTTGGCTAAGTACCTTCTTAGAACTTCAGCTCACTCATTGTTTGGCTTCTATTGTTGAATTTTAAGGTCTCTTTGCATATTTTGGATGCAACCACTATTTCAGGTATATGTTTTAAAAAATATTTCCTCATAGTGATGTTTCTGTTGCTTCCCTTTGCTCGTTAGCCTTACAGAATTAGTTAGGAAGTGATCACTCTACTTATTTTTTTTTTTAAGAATTCTAGTAAGGTTTTTTTCCCCTTAAGACATGGATTCACTATATAGCCCAGGCTAGCCTTGATACTGCAATATCACTAATCTGGTCCCCTTGGTGTTTGATTATCGATGTACCCTACCATGTCCATTGAGAATTACATTTTTTTCCTATTTTTAGTTTTTTTTCAATTTCCCTTTTATTTTTATTAGGTATTTCCTCATGCTTGTTTTGATTTAAAATGTTCTTAATTTATTCTTTTTCTAGGTGGACCTGTCCAGGATTTTTCATATGGTTTTCTTTCTGTGTTTGCACCCAGCAATTACAAATTCTTCTGAGCAGCTTTCTCTGCTTTGAAAACTGTTTGCCATAGCTTTGAGAAGTGATATCAATTTGAAATAGTCCAACATTCGTCTTGAGACATTTTGGGGACTTAGTTGTCTTTCAAAATGTGTTGTTTAGTCTCCAAATGCTTTGGAATTTTCATCAATCTTCCTGACTGCTAGTATTGTTCTGGGTAGACTAAGGAAAAACATTATTATTATTCTATTCCTTTATACTTATGGCAAAATATTGTAGGGTCCACACTGTCTTTGTGACTCAGTCATGTGAGTTTGAGAAATAAGTAGCCCTGCTGATGAAGGAAGTAGTAAGTATTCTGTAAATGTGAGCTTGGTTGGTTGACTGAGAGAACTCTCCATTTTGGTTATATCCTTGCTGATATTTTGTTGTGGGGGGGGGGCTTTGTTATCTATTTTTTAGAATGGGGGAGTTTTGCTCTGATTCAGCTGTTCTGAACACTTGCTGCTCTCCCAGAGAAACAAGATTTTCATTCCTAGCTCCTACACAGTGTTTCTTAACTGTAATTCCAGTTACAGGTAATCTGTAATTCTGGCTTCTCTGGACACCAGGCACCCACATGATGCAGCCATATATAGGCAGGCAAAACACTCATGCATGTACAAATACAAAATATAAAATAAGTCATTAAAAATACAGCATAGAAAGAGAGGGGTTGAAGTCTTCAGCTCTAATCATGAATCTATTTGTTTTTCTTTGTAATTTGACAATTTTTATGGGTCATGGTTTCGTGCTCTGCTGTCAAATACATAACACCAAGATGATCATGTCTTTTTGGATAACTGGTCCTCTCATCATCATGTAACAGTGATCTCTAAAAAACTTGCTTTGTTTGAAAATAGTATAGTTATTCCAGTTTGCATTTTACTAGTGCTAAAAAGTTATGATTTTCTATACCTTGACTCTATCACTTTACATAAATTAAATTATCTGTGCCTTTATATTAAAATGTGATTTCTATCTTTTACCTGGTATATTCAGACTATTTTCATTTAAAATCATTATTGATTTAGTAACATTAGTATCTATCATTGTTATAGCTGTTCTGCACTTGTTATCTTGGCTATTTCTTTTTTCCTTTCTTTCTTCCACTTTTTCTTGGCTTGATTAGTTTAATTGTACATAAGCATATATTACTTATAATTTAAAATTGTTTGTAATAGTTTCACTGGAATTTGGAATATGTTTAAATATATATACAACTAATGTAGATCTATTTTCAATTATATGTATCTGTTCAATCATCTGTGTAAGTTCCTTATAACATTGTTTCTAATTCTTTCACTCTTCATAAAATTTGTCATTAATTTCATGTGTGTAGAAGCTATAATAATCAAATTCAATATTCCTAGCATTGTGTTGAACAGTTACTTATTCAGTCAACTTAGAAAAGTGAAAGAAAACACACTGTTTTACTTTCATTTCCATCTTTACTAATGTGTCTCATTTCTTAGTTTAGACCTACCTTCATTCTAATTGAAGTATTCTAATTGAAGATTTCTTTCTATATTTCTTGCAAAATAAATCTGCTGGCCACAAATTCCTTCAGTGCTGTTTATCTCAAAACATCTTATTTCTCTTTCCCTTTTTAAGGTTAATTGTGCTGGGTATAGCAATATAGACTGCTGGGTTTTGATTCTGTTTCAGAAAAGAATCCCATTGTGCTTCCTCTGTAGGAAGGGCATTCCCCCTCTAGTTTTTTTGTCCTGTTCTTTGTTTTTTCTGCTATTTGTATATTATAGGCTTACATGTATCATACAGGTTTATCTTTGTTTGCTTTGTTTTGTGAGACAATGATCCTCTAGGTAGCCCTGGCTGTTGTGGAACTCACTATGTGAACTCACAGATATTGGTCTCTTGCCTCCCTAATACTGCCCCCTTTTTGGTTCAATTTTTAATATTTATTCTGGTTGATGTCCTCTGAGCTTCCAATGTCTATGGAAGATTCTCATCTGTCACACTTGAAATATTTTGTTCTTTTGATACTACTATCATCTATCATTTCCAGTTCTGCTTCTTCCTTTGGGGTGTCCAGACACTGTTGTGCACTATGCTGGAAGAGATGAAGCTGAACCTGTCAGGATGAGTTATCAGGATCTCAGTGGTTAGTCCTGGGGGGAGAAAGCCTTCTCTGAGATGGTTTTCAGTGAAACAGTTCTTCTAGACAATTTCCAGTGAATTAGATTATCTTTATTGGGGAGAGGTAAAACATAGGCTCTCTTTATTGGGGTGAACAAGGGCTATACATACCTTGGGGAGTGGGCAGGGTATTTGGGATGAGTGTATATTATTGACGGGGGCTAAGGTGCTTGGAATGCTTCACATAAAGAGGAATTCCAGGTGCTTGCTGGAGATGTCCTTATTGAGACAGAGAAAGTTAGATCTGTAATTTGCCCACTAGGCTATGTGGCTACCCCAGGGATAGCAGAGGTGGACCGGGGCATCCAGGCCCAGAACAGGGAGGGAGCTATCCTTACTCTTGCAGATCTCCAGATGAGATTTTCAGGGTTTGGACATGTCTTGACCTCACTCTTGCTCCAGGTCAGCTCCCTGGGTCCTGTGGCTCATTTACTCGAAGTCATCAATAAATTTTTCCCTTTGTGGTAAAATGCATGTGCATTTTGTTACATTTCTAAAATTCCTCTTTCTCTTTGCATCTAAAATTTGGAAGAATAATGAAGAAGGGAGAGATAGGTCCCTAACAAATCTAAAATCTAATGTTGTGGCAAATAATATTAATATTTAAGTCTTGAGAACAATCTTCTGGCTTGATGCTTTGCTCCCTTGACCCACTAAGACAGGTTATTTTGCTTCCTGTTCCTATGGTTTGTATACCTCATCTTTCTCATTTTTGCAAGGTCTCATTTTTGTACTTCTGTGTGCATTTTGTTTACTTCTGGCTGGCCTGGAAATCCCTATATTGATCAAGCTGACCTCAAATTCACGGTGATCCTCTTGCCTTAGCTATTAGGGTATTGGGATTACACAGGTGTGCACCACTCCTGGATGGCTGGACCCACTCCTGCACTAGCTCTGTGCTTGAGTTGTGTCCCTGTATCCCAAAGGCTGAAATCACTCACTGGTAGGTGTGATCTGAGGTTTAACTGGGTTGTGCATTTCCATAACACACTCAGACAGTTGCATGCCTGCTGGGATGTACACTCTGGGTCTGGATGAGGACTTGGATAACACGGGATGTTTAAGATGCAGTCTTCTGCATACTTAGACAACAATCCTGGCTTCTGCTCTGGTCAGTGGTTAGTCTCCTTGTTAGATGGAATTGCTGTCTGCTCACATTCTTTCTAGGAGAAGCAATCTCATTCCTTTCAATATGACTGTGACTTGATTTTTTTCCTAAATCTTTCAGTTTTGTTACCTTCTTGATTTGATAGTTCTATCTTTGAGTCATTTCTCTCTTCCACAGTTTTACCATATGTGTTCAAGAACTAAATGGCTCCTTAAACATTTTGCATTTATAGATATTTACTGAGCTCATAAGTTCTACTTGCCACAAACTCTAGGACATGCCCACATTCTGTACCACTTTGTAACAAAGAAAACTCCTTTTTAAACTTATTAACAACTTTTCCACTTTTTAATACTATGTTCTTCATTCCTTGCCTAAGGTGCTTGGAATGCTTCACATAAAGAGGAATTCCAATAATATTTTAATAAATATTCTCTTTTGTTTACAATAAGGTTATATCATCAAAAACACACAATAATTAAACCATAGGTCAAAATACATTTAATACATCTAATCTACTGACTACATCATAGCTTGGCGATCTATACTATAGAGAATGGATTGTTTATAGTATGGCTAATTAAGAGCAATGTCTCACTTCTGTTACCCAACAAAATTGCAATAGGAAAATATCCAAATGTAATACTCAAAGTACAGTTTTTATTATATATACATTATAAAATTTTAAGTCAAAGACTATAAATCAGCATTATCTATATTTGATGACTGAGGGGTATATAAGTTAGTTTTTGGCTTCTGTAATATAACACCATGATGAAGACAACTTTTAGAAGAAAAAGTTTATTTAGGCTTATGGTTCCAAAGGATTAGAGTCCATGCTGGTGGAGCAAAACCATGGTAGCAGGAGTAGGACGTTGACATATTGAACTGAAAGCACAAAGCAAAGAGAGAAAACTAGAAATGATGTGAGTCTTTTAATTGTTAAGGCCCATCACTAGTAACATACCTCATTCAATAAAGCCACACCTCCCCAGGATCCCCAAACAGTGTCACCAACTAGGGATCAAGTATTCATACTAGAGACTATTGGGGAGCATTTATCATTCAATTCACTGCCGGGGGGAGGGGCACAAACATTCAGACCGTAGCCACCCTAGTATCATTTATAATTGCGTTAGACATATTATGAACTGAATTCTCTACTTAAAAGGCAGTTATCGAGCTGGTCATGGTGTCACATGCCTGTAACTCCAGCAACTCTGGATACTGTGGTAGGAGGATTGATGATCACTTGAGCTCAAGATTTTGTGATCAGTCCAGGCAACATAGCAGTTATCTTAAAAAACAAAACAAAACAAAAAAACAGGTAAATATCACAATATTGGTATACTAGATCAAATCACTTCATAATGTTTACATGGAATACATTTTATGTATATTTATTGGTTGATTGATTTGTTGAAAAGTGGAAGGGAAACTTCATTCAAAAACAATAATACTGATCAAAAAGAAATACATCATGTGAGAGAAGTATCCACACAAATGAGAAAGTACTTATGGGCACAGTCTATGAACTGTTATTAAATGGAGTGTGAAACTGCAATTGATCCAAATTTTCTCAGATCAGATAAGAGTGGGTAAAGGAAGGCATTTATCTTGCTGGTTCTATAGGGATAGGCTCCTGGTGACCTGAGATTTTTCCCAGAATGTCAAGTGCTGATGCCGTAAGGCAACACAGCTCTTTATCTAGGCCTTACCTACTTTAGTGGTTGAAAGTTTATTAAAGGCTATATTTTGAATCCAGTATTTTATTTAATTTGTTGATCTCCCAAAGTAAAGGCAAGGGAGAAAGAACTGTAAAGAACCAAATAATTCTCAAAGGAAAGAGCAGGATGCCTTAGCCAATTTACTCTCTAAAGAATCCAGGATCTGGGAGACAGTAGAGGCCAAGTAGACAACCCTGCTGCCCTGGCAACCCCAGGCATGCAAACAGAGCTATCATTAGGCGAGAGTCAGAGTTATGTGAAAATTAAAGGAGGCTGAGCAATTTGCAACATTTCATGAAAAACACACTAAGTTAAGGGGCACTAAAGGCTTTCAAAAGAAGTTTGTCTTTGCTAAGTCCTCGCATATGCTTTTAGGAAACATGGAAGTGTTCGAAGTTATCAGTCATGGTATGTCACAAGCAGTCTTCTAATATTTGAAGACTACAGTATCATAAAATGAGTCATTGGCATTTTAAAATTGCATTCACGTTTTCTTTTTGTGTACTACTGTGATATGCATGTGTTTTAAAACTTCAAATACTCTAGTTCATTTGGAATATGTTGTTTAAAACATGGACTGGGGCAGATCTTCACTTTTCCCTCTGCTCCTCCAGATGCAATCCCTCAGTCTCATCCCTAGCTCTGTAGCAGAGAACCTGTGGCATCCCCCACCCCATCTCTCATAGATCCTATAGATATTCCCCTCCTAACGGCCCCACCACTCATTGCATTATCCCAGGTCCCAACTCATAGGCCCTCCCTGGAAACCCACAGGCCACTCCTGCTAGGGAAGCAGGTAGGGTAACTGCAGATTTTCACCACTCCCTGTATTCCTCTAAATCCAACCCTCCAGTCTTATTCCCAGCTCTGTAGCAGACCTTCTGCTGTGGCCTCTCCTTACTCACTACCACCCAGGAGACTAAGTAGATCTTGGTGGAACACCCTGTTTTCCTCCTTCTTGTGAAACCCTTCCACCCTCCTAGCCCATCCTCATTTCTAAGTCTCAGCTCCCAATACCCAGAAACACTTTTTCCATAGAATTCCTAGTGCCCACAACTCTCTGGATTCCAGAAGATTTTCCTACTAGGCAACATACAGGCACCACACTCTCTTAAGAGGCAAAGAAGAAACAAAAATCAACCAAGGGACACAACACCTACACAACAAAAACAAGGCCACATATCAGCACCTAGAATTACAATCTTCTCAATCCCAGATGTCTAGACACCACTGTAAAAACACAATCAATAAAAGTCAGGACAATATGTCTCCACTTGAGCCAGGCAACAAACACTACCACAATAGGTTGAATAGTCCAACATAGCCGAAGCATAACACAACAACCTTATAACAGTCTGTATGAAAGATGATAAAGGTGTTTAAAGAGGAAAAAATAAATCTCTTAAATAAATCTATTATACACAAAAAACAGTGGAAGAAACGAAGAAAAAATTCAAGATCTGAAAATGGAAATATAATCAATAAAGAAAACCCAAACTGAAGGAAATGAACAATTTAGGAACTCCAGGAGGAATCACAGTGGCAAGTCTCACCAACAGAATACAGATGACAGAAGAAAGAATCTGAAGCATCAAAGACACAACAGACAAAAGGGATACATCAATCAAAAAGGATGTTAAATCTAAAACAAAGAGCTGAAAACATTAGGACATCTGGTACACTATGAAAAGACCACATTTAAGAATAATAGGAATAGAGGAAGGAGAAGAAGGCCAGGTCAAAGGCACAGAAAATATTTTCAACAAAATCATAGAAGAAAATCCCCTAACCTAAAGAAGGAGATGCCTATCAAGATACAAGAAACAATACAGAGCAGAAAATGGACTAGAACAGAAAAGAAATGCCCTATGCTATATAATAATCAATACACTCAACATAGAGAACAAAGAAAGAATATTAAAAGCTGTAAGAGAAAAAGATCAAGTAACATCAAGGATGGGCTGACATTTTACCTCATGTTAAAGGATTTGAAAAGGATATTCCAAGAAAATACACCTAAGAAACAAGCTGGGGTAGCCACTTTAATATCCGACAAAATAGACTTCAAATCAAAACTAGTCAAAAGAGATAGGGAAGGAAATTACATAGACATAAAAGAAAAACTTCACCAAGAGGACAATTTTCAACATCTATGAACCAAATACAAGGGCATCTATGTTTGCAAAAGAAATGTTACTACAGCTTAAATCACATATTAACACTCACACACTGATAGTGAGAGACTTTCAATACCTCATCCAGACAAACACTGAACAGAAACGCTGGAGCTAACTGAAATTACAAACCAAATGAACTTAACAAATATTTCACTCAAACTCAGAAAAAATTTCTTCTCCTCAGCACCTCATGGAACTTTCGCCAGGACAGACCACAAACTTGGACACAGAGCAAGTCTCAACAAATACAAGAAAATCAAAACAACACCCTGCATTCTATCCAACCGCCATGGATTAAAGCTGGATATCAACAACAACATAAACAACAGAAAGTTTAAGAACTTATGGAAATGGAACAATTCTCTACTGAAAGAAAAGTGGGTTGAGACAGAAATTAAGAAAGAAATTAGGGACTTTCTGGAATTGAATTTAAATGAATACAAAACATAATGAAGGATATTCCAAGAGGTAAGTCCGTAGCATATCTGCCTATGTTAAGATTGGAGAGATCTCATACTATCAATTTAACAGCACACTCAAAAGATACAGAACAAAAAGAAAAAAATGCACTTAAAAGGAGTAGAAAGCAAAAATTAATCAAACTGAAATCAATTAAATAGAAACAAATAACAATACAAAAAATCAATGAAATGAAGAATTGGTTTTTGAGAAAAATCGATAACATTGACAAACTCTTACTGAAATTAATTAAAAGAAATGGAAAGGGGGACACAGAAACAGACACCAGGGAAATCTAGAAAATCAGTAGGACATACTTTTAAAATCTGTGCCAAATTGGAAAATCTAAAAGAAATATATAATTTTCTTAATACATACAGTCTACCAAAGTTAAATTAAGATCAGATAAGCAATTTAAACAGATATATAGTGAAATAGAATCAGTCATTAAAAGTCTCCCAATGAAAAAAACAAAACAAAACAACCCCCCCAAAAAAAAACAAAAACAAAAATAAAAATCCCTAGCCAGATGATTTTAGCACAGAATTCTATGAAAATTTCGAAGATGAGTTAATGCCAATACTCCTCAAATCATTCCACAAAATATAAACAGAA
>CAJQZJ010000271.1:460396-474793 GCA_907164525.1 Lophiomys imhausi | reverse complement strand
ACACACACACACACACACACACACACACACACACACACACACACACACAAAACCCTCAGTAAGAAACCAGTAACCCAAGCAGTCTTTCATGTAGAACACTTAAACACAAGTCGTGATTAGGTTTTATACCTTAAATAGTTTTATTTTTACCAAATACTAGACATACATGAGTTGAGCTTTTAGGACTGCCCTAGAAGGCTTCCTGGAACCAGGCCATTCTGTCTAGTCTTTTGAGACAAGAGTCTCTGTGAAAGCTATTTCAGTTATTTATTCTGAGATTAAGCTTACACTTCACTGTTTAATTCATTTGCAAACATGATTAGAAGGATTTGGGTGGACTGTTGGCATTCTTGCTTGTCTTCTTTTAGACTTTGACTTCATCTCCATTTTTGCTCTTGCTTCCCCATGTCCATGAAAACTCTGAGGTAAATTTCTTCATGTTGTGCTCTTTTTCAGGAGGTTGGGGATCAGGGGTTGCCTGGCTGACTATTACTTATACAAACTTTCCTTCAGCCTCTCAGTTTGTGACCCCTGAGTTCCCCTCTCCAACTCAACAGAGTTCTGTGCACCCTTCTAGAGACATTTCTCCTCTCTGTGGCTTACTACTCCCATTTATCAGCTCTAAAAAGCTGTGCATGAGAGCTGTGCAGGCATAAATCAGACCAAGCCCCAGCATGCCGAGGGGAGCTGGGTACCAACTTTCACTCTTAGCCAAAGAGGGTATTCCCTTAGAAGCTGACGACACTCCAGTGGAAGATCATACATCCAAGAGTATTTAGGTAGCACAAAATGTCCCTGATGGAAAAAAAAAAAAGAGGACATACAGTTGGATGGATAGGGAAGTGAAGATGGGTCTGTGAGGAGTTGAAGAGTAAATATGATCAAGATATATTGTGTGAGATTCTGCAAGAACTAATTAAAAAAGCTATTGATACCTCTACTGTCTCTCATCCATTCTTTTTGTCCACTCAAAACTCTTGTTTCCTTTTACCACAGTAGGGTTTCAGAGAAAATAATAACTAATATTATATGGTTATCAGCATTAAAAATGGATATGCAAATAAGTATGCCTCTGTGCACCAGTATAGATGCATGTATAACACATTTGCCAAATCCTTGGTGAGCCTGGATAAGGATGTCTAATTCACAAAGAAACCTATCTCTTGGAAGAAACTTACAGTATAACAGCCAAAGCTCATAAAATGTCTGGAAATGGAACAACCTTTAGCAGTCTGAAGTGTTGGATTTCTCTGACACCAAGTGCCGCAGAGCTTACAGCTACTTCCAGTTGACTGTCAAGAATTCATGGCTTATCTACAGCAGAGCAGAGTGTCTGTACTTCCTCCTCAGCCCATCTCAGGCACAATAGGCAAGACTCACACACTGTCCACATGTGCCAGGCAGCCTTTGACACTTGTTAAATAAGGTCCCTTGGTGGCAATTGGCATCAGCATTTCCAGTGCATGAAACTTTAACTCCAAAATGACATATAGAAGAAAGCCATGCAGGTGGCACACAATAATGTGAACAGAAAAATAAGTGTTGCTGCTAAGGGTGAAGACAGCACCCCCAAAGATCATATGTTTGGCTTGGCCCCATGTATAGACATATTGAAAGATAAAACCCCTTGGAGGAGGGAGATTAAACACCGTGTAAACTTTATTTTTTAGTAATAGGCTAGTATCTATTTTATATTACATATACTAGGATCTAAAGTGTGAAATAAAACTGTTTGTTTAGGCACCATGTAGCAGCTTTTCTTTCCTTTTTAATCTTTTATTTTATTTTATTTTATTTTGTGAATTTCACATCATGCACCCTGATCCCACTCATCTCCCACTTCCCCCTCAGACCTGACCTTCACTCTCGAAACTTCTTCCAGCAGGGAAAAAAAAAAAAAAAAAAAAAAAAAACCATCTCATTGTGAAGCTGTAGTGTGTCACACTGTATCCCACAACATTTCCTTTTGTCCACTTTTTTTTTCCTTGCAAACGTTCATTACAATGACTCCTTGGTCTAGTACAAGGCCTCTGGCTTCTGCTACTTTGTCAATACTGGAACCTTACTGGGTCTCCTCTCAGATACCCTATTGTTGCCCTGTGTCATGGAGATCCTATAGTTTTAGATCTGTGGAACTGACCTCTTCATGCACTCCAGCAGTTCATCTGTGGGGTATGTGTTGGGGTGGGCCAACCCAAAGCCCTGACTCTGTGCCTACAATCCACATACAGGGCTGGTTCTATTGTGCTACCCAGGTAAGGTGCAGGTCCTGCTCTCCTGAGTGTTGCATCAAGTAAGGGGCTGGGCCAACTCTCCTGCTCTCATGACCCCATCGGTGACAACTATCCCACCTATTTCCTGTGGTGAGGGCAAAACAGCAATCCTGATCCTCATTTGCTTAATTCTTATCTCTCAATAATTTTCTGAGTTATCATTCTAGAAATATAATATGTCTTAAGATGAACGTATAAAAATGTTTTCCATTTCTCTATTGGCATACCTTTATTTTAAGCGTGCTAGTCTAACTAATTATTATAATGGGCATATTTATGCATATATTTTATCCTTTTTTTTACATTTTTGCTACGGTATGCCTAGATGTGGACTCATTCCTTTACCTCACATCTAAGCTACCTAACTATTCCCTTTCCTCCTGCAGAGTAGGGAACTTATATTGCCTCAAACTACTGAAAAAAGAGGAGCTACTACAAAACAGAATTAGAAAGGTCACCATTTTGGCATTAAAATACCAACCACTTTAGAATTATTGATTTAAGCAAGGCTCATCAAGGAATGTCAAAACTACTGGATAGGGGACTTGTGGGGAACAAGGATATTGACATGGTGCCAGAGTGTCACCCCAAACAATGCTTACTAACTGCAAAAGTGAATGATCTGTTTTCATCAAGGAGCAGTATGACTGAGGTATTAACGACATGGCATTATTCTCATGTGGAGTGGTGAATGACGAGTGACACCACCTTGCCCAACTTGTTTAGCCTTCCTCATAAAACCTGATTAATTTCAATTTAAGAGGGAAAAACCAGGAATAAAGAAATATAAAAAATATATAATGAGAGAAAAATCATACCAACCTAGAATGTTAGTAATTCTGTAAGCAGCTCTCAGGTTAGACTTTATATAAAGCCAGTGTTATCCACATACACCTCCAAAAGATCAAGGAAATACTGTTGGTTAAAAACAGAATAAAAAAAATCAAAATTAAAGGCTATGGGTGCCTCTTGGCTGGGTCTTGATTTGGAATTCCAGTTCAAAGGGCTCTCAAAGACAAAAGGAAAAATTGGATATAAATTGGACTTTAGAAATTATTAGGGGTTTTCTTGTTTTTTTCCTGTTTACAGTAGTTTAAAATTTTCATTTCCAAACATAGTATTTCTTATCAGTTTTGAGAACTGTTTATAAAATTGTGTCATTCTATTGTTCTAATATATTCTAGGTCTAACACAAAACATCCTACATTTCTAGAGAGATTAAATAGAAGAACTTTTTCATGGGACTGGAGAGACACTCAATGGTTAAGGACCCAGATTTGTCCCTTATAAATACAACAGACTGGAAAAAGTTACATATGTATAGGAAGAATTATAATTTAAATTCTCTGACACATAAACATCCTCGTTTAAAATTCCTTTTTTTTTTTTTACAAACCCAGTGAGCATGATGGACAAGTCCCTGGAAGATAATCTCTCTTAAAAATGTTCATGCAGTGTCACAGCTATAGAGGCCAGTGGAACCAGTGAGAGGTGAGCAGATAAATGAAGTGGACTAGTTTCATGTAAGAGCCTCAGACACTTTACATGCTGAAGTTAAGAAAGGTCACTCTGATGATTAAGGATGTGGAGCATTTCTTCAAGTGTCTCTCTCTCAGCCATTAGGGATTCCTCCTTTGTGAATTCTCTATTTAGCTCCGTCCCCCATTTTTTGATTGGATTATTTGGTTTCTTGGCATTTAATTTCTTGAGTTCTTTGTAGATTTTGGATATTAGCCCTCTGTCAGATGTGGGGTTGGTGAAGATTTTCTCCCAGTCTGTAGGCTGCTGTTTTGTTCCAATGACAAAGAAATGCAATTCAAGAGGACTCTGAGATTCCATCTCACACCTGTCAGAATGGCTGAGATCAAAAGCTCAAATGACATCACATGCTGGCGAGGGTGTGGAGAAAGGGGAACCCTCCTCCACTGCTGGTGGGAATACAGGCTTGTGCAACCACTATGGAGGTCAGTCTGACGATATCTTAGAAAACTTGGAATAGTTCTGCCTCAGGACCCAGCCATACCACTTCCGGGTATACACCCAAATGACTCCTCATGGTATCAATCATAAAGAAGTTTCCTCATCTATGTTCATAGCAGCCTTATTTGTAATAGCTAGAAACTGGAAACAACCCAGATGTCCCTCAACTGAAGAATGGATTAAAAAACTGTGGTACATCTACACAATGGAATATTACTCAGCTATCAAAAACAATGAAATTATGCAATTTGCAGCCAAATGGATGGAACTAGAGACACTCATCCTGAGTGAGCTAACCCAGACTCAGAAGGATGCACATGGCATCTATTCACTCATAGTATGATTTTAGCTATATAGTACAGGATATTTATATTATAACCAACGCACCAAAGGGAACATGGACATAGACTTTTTTTTGTTTTGTTTTGTTTGTTTTTTAGTTTTCTCTCTCTGGCAATGAGACACTTTTCACTGGTGGTACTGCCTTGTAGGCCCCCAGTGTATGAGGAGGCTTTTGGCCCTCATATGACTTCTGAACTGGGGTGAGGGACTGTTATGTAGGGACACTCCACTCCAGAGGAGCAAGATGGAAGGGTTAGGGGGTAGAGGGTGGGAGGGCCGGGCTGGGAAGGGGGGAAAGAGGACAAAATGATGGAGATGTAACCTGAAGCAACAAATAAATAAATTTAAAAAAATTCCAGAAGAGGCAGGAACATCAGGAGTTCAAGTCACCACTGACTACAAGGTCAGCCTGGTCTACATGAGAGCTTTTCTCCAAAAGACAAAGATCCAAACAAAACAACCAAAAAATAAAACCAAAGTAAAGAAAAAAAAATAAAAGTTTTATGAGTATCTTTGTGATGACTTGGGTATTATGTAAGTCTATTTTATTTTTGTTATTTATTTTAAAATTAACACACACATAATAGGTTTCCTTATGACATTTTCATACATTAGACTACAGGCAGATCAAATGTTAGCAAGTGAAATATAGTGCTTAATTACTGATCCTGAGAAGTTATAACACACACTAGATTTTGAAGACAGAAGAAAAACGAGAGAATAAATGTTCCTAGTTTCTATTCCAATTGTACAATGACATTTTATTTTGCTGTTTTATTATTAAGTTAAATTGAAATATGTTGTTAAATTATTTTCAGTTTCTTCTTAGTTCTTATAAAACTGCAGCTACAAAATAAAAAAAAAAAAGAAAGGTCACTCATGAGTAAAGTGCTCATGAGTTCAAGCTGTATACAACCACAAGGACAAACCTCACTTGGCAAAAACATGTTTGTCTATAGCAGTATATAAAGGATAGTTTAAACATTTAATTGAATAATAACAGCAGGCAATAATGAGTAATCTGAAATAAACTCGCTTCCATACACTGCACTTGGAAGGAGCACCAAAACACATTCCAAGAAGCATTCTGTGTTTTGAAGAAATTGAGGTCACAAGCCAATTGTCTTGTTTTCTTGGTGTGTTCTCACAGGCACTCAATTGTTCTTACACAACTCCCTTCCTGTTTTGACCACGTCATGTTCCAACAATGTAACAAAATTTTCATGTACAATATTTATTAATTTACTAATTTCTTTTCCCATACACTGACCACCTATTTGACATCTAAAAAGATGTCGAAAACTAGAACTTATTTATGCAGGATATACACAGCTGAGTAAAACAAGATGCACACAAAAGGTGTATTAGTTCCTTTTCTGTTACAGTATAAAATACCATGACCAAAGTAACCTTCAAGGAAGTTCAAGTAGAACCAAAGTAACCACCTTGGTTAGGTGGGCTTATGAATACAGAGGGGAAAAGTCTTCCCTAGAGAGGATATAGCAGGTGTGGTAGCTGGAATAGCAAGCTGGGAGCTCACATCTTCAATCACATAGCAAGGAAGCAGAATGTACACTGGGAATGGTGTGAAGTTTTGTAATCTCAAATCCAATCATCTCCAGTGACATAATTTCTTTAGCAAGGCCTCACCTCCTAGATGTACGAAAAGTACCACCAACTAGGACTGTTGAGTATTCAAATGTGTGAGCCTGTGGAGATGCTCTCACTTGAACCACCACACCTGACAATGCGTCTTTCCTGATTGTGAGCGTGCTGGCACAGAGCTCTGTGCATACCCTACTCTTTCCCCTTCTTCTAATATCCAAAGTTTCCTCATACTCAAAAGCAGGTTAGGTACCCCCTGAAAACAGTTAATAAACCAGGCTTTCCTTAAAGTCAAAGTACCCATGACCTTAGAGTTTAACCTCTTCAGCACTCATGTGTAAATCTGTATTTTTTCAAGAAAACCACACAGAGAAGATTATAGATAGTGTTCACAGCTAAAATGTGTACCTTGATATTTCTGTGACTGAAGGATACTTTTGAGCCACTTTGGTCTATTTCTATCCAATGAATCAATAATCCCTTTCTTATGTGTGAGCTTGTACAATGCCTCTCAGAAGCCAAATTATGTCGTGTCCGAAAGAAAAATCTTTAGACTAAAAGCAGTTATACTATGTAATCTTTGAAAGTTAGGTATATATTAAATTCTTTGAGTAATTTAACTTCTAAAGCCATAACAATCTCACAATCTCTCTCTCTCTCTCACACACACACTCACTCACACACACTCACACACACACTCACACACACTCACACACATACACTCACACACACACTCACACACATACACTCACACACACACTCACACACACTCACACACACACTCACACACATACACTCACACACACTCACACACACTCACACACACTCACACACATACACTCACACACACACTCACACACATACACTCACTCACACTCACACAATACACTCACTCACACACTCACTCACACACATACACCCCACACACACTCACACACTCTCTCACACACACACTCACTCACACACACTCACACACACACACTCACACATATACACTCACTCACACACTCACACAATACACCCCCCACACACTCACACACACTCTCACACACACACTCACACACATACACCACACACACACACACACACACACACACACACACACACACACACCCCACTGCTAAGGCATGTAAGCGTGACTTATTTTTGAGAGTTCTGCAGCCATGCCTTTGTGTGTACCACTGTTTCTTTCTTGACATACCTAAACTTTGCTTCATACCGACTCATGCTGAAATGCAACTTAAGCAGAACCCTGGCTACACGTGACATGGGGGATCTGTGAAGGATTCCTCAGACAACACAGCTGGCCAAATATACGTTTCTGCCACTGCCAATGACATATATACATATACAAAAGCAAAATGAATACAAGAAAGCATTTACAGCTGGAAGGAGTACAGGCAATCCCTATGCCTCTTGATCTTTTGGGACAGGTCTACGATCAGGCTAGCCTTGAACTCACTCCATACATAGCTTGGGCTGCCCTTAGACTCATGATCCTCCTGTGTCAGTATCCTGAGTGCTAGGAATAGAGATGTCTGCCACCACACCTAGTACTCTTAATACAAGGATTTCAAATTTTGTGTATTTTTAAACGCTTTCATATAACTTTAGAAAATAAAAGCTTCATACCTTTAAACTGTACTTTAAATTTAGGTTTATATTACCTCAAACTTTGGATTTATCAAAACACCATTATTTTAATCAGTTATGTGAATGCTTCCATCACTAAACATCTTACTGTGCTACTCCACCTTCTGATGATTTGGTACCTCTGAGATGAGATGGAATGAGATCATTTGCTCATAGGTGTTGTGATGTGGCATTAGAATATTGCCTAACAGCATCATGAACATGAACACCAAAATTGTGCAGTAGTGAATTTGATAATACACACTGCTTGAGAGCAGGTAACACTTTGGGTAAAGTGGTGATTCACATCCTGGGGGCTGGGGGAGGAAGTGCAGTGTGAGATCATGTTGAAGTACTCAATTGCACAATTAAAATTCTGTTTAGAATTTCTATTTTTCTCTGTAATTTGTGTTTTGCTGATTATTATTGTGTGCATGTGAATAATGTGTGCATGTAAGAACAGATGTGGCACGCCACAGCACATATATGGAGGTCAGAGGACAACTTTCAGGACGTGGTTCTTTCTTTTCTCTGTGTGTTCTTGAGCTCGATCTCAGATTATAACCTACTGAGCCATCTCACCAGCCTCCATTTATATTTTTAAATTGCAACTGACCCAGGTAATCCATACTGCAGAAAACAGCTGCAGACAAAAGGAGCTACTGTCTGCAGAACAACAGTGAGTGGTGAATGTGCTCACAGATCAATCCTGAACCATTGGTTAGATTTTGTTTCTCTCTACATAATTAATTGTTCTTCACATTTTGCATGGTTTAGTGCTAGTGTTCGCATATATGTAAAGACCCTCTAAGAGTCTTGAAAGGTTTATAGTAGTGTGAGGCCAGACAATACAGGAGTTAGAATTCATGAAATGCATTTGTGTTAATGGACCAAAGTATAATGTTTTAAAAGTATAAAGCTAAAGCTTCTTTGCTTCCAATAATGGTAGCTGCAGTCTATGATGTTTAGGTCTCTTTATGTATGGCAGCATTGGTGAGGATCTTCAGATGACCATCGGGTACTTTGCTAGTTCCAAACTTTGAAACAGTCACAGTAATCTCTGTAGTAGCAGAAAATGGTTCTTACAACTGTGATCCATATTAACCACCCGATCGTGCCTTCCTGTCCTACAGAAGGGGAGATAAATTGAAGTTCATGTAACCTGAGCCAGAGTGGAGCTCAACACAGGTCAGTTACAACCTCACTACAAACATTCGTGAGTCTAGGAGAGGCAATAGGACCTTGAAGCACTGCATCGAGTGGAGGTTCCAAGGAAAGTCGCCTTCAATTTTTTGTTTCTTTAAAGCCATTGTCATTGAGTTATTCACCTTTTCTTCTACTGAATAATTCAAAAGCTATGGCTGTACGTATAGTTGCATAATCAACACCTCAATCAAGATGCAAGACAATTTGCATTAACCTTAAAATATACCCTTCACACCTTCACATCACTTTTGCCTGCTAAGCTGCATTTTACTTTGTCCACATTGAGATAATTCACTCAAGGGCAATATGGACCTAGTAGTCAGGGATTCCTTTGGTTTTCGGTCCCATCCTTGTAAACAGAGTGAAAGTGTCTCTTGGTATCTAGTATGGATGCCAGTTTCTGAATGCATATGCGGTTGCATGTACTTCTTTGGGTTGTGTTTATTTTATGCCATGCAATTATATATTTATGTATTTATATACTTATTTGCACATCTACATATTACTTATGTTTATTTTTTCATAAACATGTACTTGTCTGTATTTCTATGTGTGCAATTTGGGAATGCATTCTTCCCAGTAGATGACAGGATTGTGCACTGGCCCCCAGTGTGGATGCAGGTTCATGTGTGCATATGGGACTGTTTGCTTTCCTTCAGTTATGTGTACTTTATACCTTTGCATTCATACAGATATACAGAATGTCCCTGTCTAATTCCCATTTATTTTTATATATTGTTTGGCTTTGTTTGATTGGTTATTTTAAGATAAGGTCTCACTATATAGCCAAGGTTGGACTTAGAACTAGTGATCCTCCTGTCTCAGTCACTTGAGTGCTGAGATTATGGGCGTGCATCACCATGCCTAGCTTCTGTACAGAAATATATATTTGTATTTATGTGTATATGCATGGGAAAATATTAATTTTATTCTCTTCTATGTTGCTAGGTGAAGCAGATATACTTACATATTTATATGAACAAATTCATAATAATATACATTCCTTTGCTGTATAATTAAAATTGTTTACATATTTCTCTCTACTTATAAATACATGTGAATTAGTATTATCAAATGGGCTTTAGCTCAGCATTGAAGACACGTCTTGTAGAGGCTTCGGTATGAGGTCCTCAGACCAGCTAAGCCTTCAGCCTCACTTATGCTCCTATCTTTCATGTGGGCATTTCACACACTCCAAAGTCCAACTGGGCCAATAGGCTCAACATTAGCTTCATACATACCTCTTGGAAACAGGACCCAAAAGTGTTGACTTTGTTCTTTTTCTTTGTCACTTGATTTAATGGCCATAATGTAAGTGTTGCAACCTTTTCCTCTTCTTTAGTGCTAATAAGACACAGGCCATTGTCCTACAAATAGATGATTCCAATGCAGGTATTAATTATTCCCTTTCTGTAGAACTAAGCCGTTAGATGTGCCTGGAGCAGGCCTAGTCCAAAATACCTTGCCTCCTGTGTGTATATGAGATTATGCATAGGCTGCAGGCTGTTTCCTGTATTTATATGCAACATGCACATACATTTTTCTCTATCATATGTCTCTAGAGTTTCTCTTGTTAACTGCATTCAGTGGTCTATAAATGTGTTAGTCTACAGCCTTTTTTTTGGCCAGGAGAAAGTTTCATTTGGCTCACAATCTTAAGGGCTTCAGTTCATGGTATATTGGCTCCAGGAAGCAAGATTGCTCACTGTGGATGGAGCACATGGTTAAAGAAAACTGAACCTCATAGCCATGAATCAAAAAGAGTGGAGAAGAGGCTGGTGTCCTACTATCCAATTTGAGGGACACACAAAAAGACCTAAAACTTTCCCGTTATGTGCCACTTCTTAGAATTTTCACACAAGTAGATTTACCCCAAGGACCAAATTTTAAGCACATGGACTTTGAGAGATGCTAAGATTTCAAATGGTGATAAGATATGGAGATTTGTTTATATTTGGTCTTGTGTTTTGTCTCCCATACTTGTCAGTAGACAAGGAGAGTTCATTGGTCTTCAGAATAAGAGCAATTGTGTAATTTTATGTGAATTTCTGAGTTTACTTGGCTTATGCTAATACATACATATCTATCTCTGAAAATACACTTCTACATACCTAATATGCATCTACCTTTTCAATATATATTAGCTTGTATTTTTTGTGTTAATGTACATATTGACATTTTCTTCCACACAGTATGGTGAGGCCTCCTTAAGTGACAGATGAAGCAACTGATTTATATGACTAGATTCCTATATTTTACGTGCACATAACATGTCTATGTGAATATTGCACATTACATGCATATTTTGTTATATGCATATGTGTGTGCATATATGTGTGTGTGTGTGTGTTTACATGTATATTGATTAAGAGATGTTGATTTTGTTTTGGGACAGTCTTGGTAATTTAGCCTGGCAGCCTTGACTGAAAATCCTCCTGTCTCAGTCTTAAGGGTCAAAATTGTGCTAGATATAATAGAAAAGGCTATAAATCACTTTGCATTGCATGCACAGCTGAAGAGACATCTCTGCATCCCACAGAGTTGCCTCCACAGGTACAGTGAAGATGAGGAATAAGCAAAGTAATTGCTGTTGGCTTTCCTCTGTCCCCACAAACATGGGTAGAAGGATCATGACACTCACAAGTCTTCACAAGAAATTAAGTGACATTTTTGCATGTCACCATTAGAATCAATAAATTCGAGTGAATAAAATAGGAACATACACATGAAAAATATTTCACCAGTCAAGCATAGATGTGAGAGTTTATTTTTTGAAGCGCTACACCTGTGTGTCTTAGTTAAGGTTTCTATTGCTGTGAAGAGACACCATGGCCACAGAAACTTTTTTCTTTTTATGTTTATTTATTTATTTATTTATTTATTTATTTATTTATTTATTTATTTATTCATTTTACATCCCGATTGTAGCCCCCTGCTTCTTCTCCTGTGAGTCTTGTCCTTCTGCCCCCTTCTCCTCAGAAAAGGGGAGCTCCCCATACCATCTCACCCCAGCACAAAGATTCGCATCAGGACTGAGTGTACCTCTCTCATTGAGGCCAGGCACTACATCCGCATTAGGGGGAAGTGGTCAAAAAGCAGGCATCAGAGTCCATGTCAGAGACAGCCCCTGCTCCACTTGCTAGGGGACCCATATGATGACCAACCTGCCCATCAGTTACATAAATGTAGGGGACCTACATCCAGTTCATGCATGCTCTTTGATTAACCTAGGCCCATGAGGTCTCCCGGAGACTGAAGCACAGAAATTCTTATAAAGGAAAACATTTAATTGGGGTTGGCTTACAGTTCAGAGGTTTAGTCTATCATCACCATGGCAGAATACATGGTGGCATGCAAGCAGACATGTTGCTGGAGAGATAATTGAGAGTTCTACACCTGGAACCACAGGTAACAGGAAACAGGGCCTGGCTTGAGCTTCTGAAACCTGGAAGCCCACACCCAGTGACACACTTCCTCCATCCAACAAGACCACACCTATTCCAATAAGTCCATACCTCCTCATAGTGCCACTCCCTATAAACCTATGAGGGCCATTACCATTCAAAATACAACCTTGGGTAAAGGCCCTGACATAAAAACTGTAGAGAGCGAATTCTATGGAAGCGCTAAGAAAATGTGTAAATGTAAAAAATAGAAGTTAAAATACCTTTCTAGTGCTGTGAAAATTATCTTCCATTTTGATGACATAACTGTGGTGAAATTATCATTAATATTTATTCAGTAATAATAAAGATAAATGAATAATTTAAAGAAGATTACATTACTCAAATATCATTAAATTAATAGTAGTTTGCACACTTTGGTGCTCTTCTTCACATTTCCACTTTTTAAGTATTCATTAGTCACTAGGTGGCACCAAAAGCTCAACTTTGTAGAATGCAGGTCTTTCCCAATATGCTGCCAGAGGACATGGAAGGATTCTGTGTCAACCCCTACCCCCACTTCCACCCCACAAAAGTAACAGCTTAGACAGGAAGCCACTGAAGAGAACTCTTTAAAAGAGTGATAAACATGTTGAAGACCCCCATAATTGATGGCTTCTGGCGGGGGTGCAGGAGTGAAAAGACTCAGTTCTATTTAATGGCTAGCCACTGAGAGTTTGACCATGCTCCATTGAGTGTATAGACAGCACAAACTGGACTTTAAAAAAGGTTCTTATTTTTATTTTTGCCTATTTTTTGGGAAGGGGGACGCCACAAGGGGGAGGGCAGACACAGAAGGACTTGGAAGTGAGTGTGATCGGGGTGAATAATGTGAAAGTCCTAGAGAATCAATAAAAATATGATTCTATCTCACACCTGTCAGAATGGCTAAGATCAAACACTCAAATGACAGCACATGCTCGTCAGGGTGTGGAGAAAGGGGAACTCTCCTCCATTGCTGGTGTGAGTGCAAACTTGTACAACTACTATTGAAATCAATCTGGCCATATCTTAGAAAACTTGGAATAGCTCTACATCAAGAACTAGCCATACCACTCCTGGGTATACATCCAAATGATTCCTCACCAAACCACAAGGACATCTCAACTATGTTCATAGAGCTTTATTTTAATAGCTAGAAACTGGAAACAACCCAGATGTCTCTCAACTGAAGAATGGATAAAACAAACAAACAAACAAAAAAGTGTGGTACATTTATACAATGGAATACTACTCAGGTATCAGAAACAAGGGAATTATGCAATTTGCTGCCAAATGGATGGAACTAGAAAAGCTCATCCTGAGTGAGCTAACCCAGACCCAGAAAGATGCACATGGCATCGATTCACTTATAACTGGAACGTGGTTCCGTAGTGTAGCGGTTATCACGTCTGCTTTACACTTATAACTGGATTTTAGCCTTATAGTACAGGATAACTATCCTACCACCAACCAACAGACCAAAAGGAACAGGAACATAGACTTTGTTACCTGTTAGTGGGACACTTTGCCCTAGTGGAGCTGCCATGTTGGCCCCCAGTGCAAGAGGAAGCTCTTAGCCCTCCTATGACTGCTGAACTGAGATGGGCTAAGATATGGGGGCATCCCACACTGGAGGAGTAGGATAGGTGGGAAGGGAGGTAAGGGTGGAGGGAGGGATGGAAGAAGGGGACAATGCTGGAGATGTAACTTGAAGAAATAAATAAACATTAAAAAAGAAAGTGTTAGGGGCTACAAAGATTAGTAGATGCTCATCTAACACAAGTATTGGCTCTGGCACTGGGTGTGACTTTTCAATTACAGTCTCTATCATAGTATATAAAATATGTCTATCCAAAACATGACATTTAAGATGTTATCAACAGGGCAGGGAAGATGGTTCGGTGAGGAAAGGTGCCAACCTGAATTGTGTTGGT
>CAJQZJ010000271.1:446424-460386 GCA_907164525.1 Lophiomys imhausi | reverse complement strand
GGGAAGATGGTTCGGTGAGGAAAGGTGCCAACCTGAATTGTGTTGGTGGGACTTGCATGGTGGAGAAAGAGAACCGAGTTGTCTTCTGACTCCACCCATGAGCTGATGGGCATGAGTAGGACACACAAAAATGTAAATAAATGAATGAAGAAAATGCTGAAAAGATAATACCAACCTGTAAAAGGGCACTTAGCAATCATTTTATAAAAATATGCTGACAGATTAAATTTCCACGTTCAGGGCATGGAGAGAGCTCAGTGGTTAAGAGCATGTACTGATTTTTCAGAGGACCAGGTTTCACTTTCCTGGACCCATGTTGGGAAATTCACCCCTGCAGGTGAGGTAACTCCAGCTCCAGAAGATGCAATACCTCTGGCCTCCATGGCTATATGCACATATCCATATACAGATAGACACACGGCTTAAAAATAACACCCCCCATATTTTCTTCTTATTTTATTAGTTATTTATAAAAATAAATATTTTCTTTCTCATTTTTATTAGTTATTTGGTACTTTAGAATATGTTTAGATCCTATTTGTCCCCTCCCCCGACTCCTCCCACTTCTCTATCCACCTAACTTTGTGTTTTAAAAAAAAAAAATCTGTCAAGTCCAGTTTGTGCTGCCAATCAATACATTCTTGGATGTATGTCCTTCCATGGAAACAGAGCTGACTTATTAGAGGCTACACTCTAGAGAAAAATGTTTCCCTCTTTCAGCTTCATCAGGTAGGGGCAGGGCTTCTCATCCACCATTCTTCCCCAGTTTGTGATTTTTGACTCGATCTTGCACAGGTCTTGCACACATCATCACAGCTATTGTGAGTTTACATGTGGAACTACCCTGCTGCTTCCAGGAAACGCTGTTCCTTTGTACTCCTCCACCTTTCCCAGCTCTTGGCATCATTCTGCCTCCTCTTCTGTAATGATCCCTGAGGCCCTGAAGGAAGTATGGTAGAGATGTCCTATTTAATGCTGATCATTAGTGCTCTAGTGTTTTCTGCACTTTGATCAGTTGTAGAGACTCCATGTTAATAATCATTCACTTTCAATAGAAGCTTCTCTGATGAGGGTTGAGGGATGCATTGATTTATGGTTATAATGATAAGTCATTAAGTTTAATATTTATTGTAATTCAGTTTAATTCTACATTCATTAGTATTACATTCTCCCCTAGGAGCTATGAACCATATAGCCACAGATTCTTGGCCCATAATGTACTAGATATGAGTTTCATTTTGTGGAGTTTGACTTGAATCTGATCATAATGTAGTTGATTACTTCCATATGTTCAAGCCGCTATTGCACTAGTGGGCATTTTATGCCAGGACAGTCATTATTCCAAGTATTACAATGATCAACGTTTACTTTAAAGATAAAATGTATTTTTGTAACATTTTGAAAATAAATTTCTTTTAAAGATCTAGTTTTATTTCAAAAATTTTAAAATTTATTTATGTGTGTGTGTGTGTGCCATTACATGTTCATGAAGGTCATAAGAAAACTTAGAGGAGTTGTTTTTTCTCCTCTTACCATATGTGTTCTGGTGATTGAATTCAGGTTGTCATGCTTGGCAGCAAACATCTTTTTCTGTTGAGCCATCTCACAAGTCCATGTTTATGTTAAAAATTACTTTGTTTGAAAATTTTTTTTAATTTTATGTATATGAGTGCTTTATCTGCATGAACACCTACAACCAGAAAAGGCCATCAGATCACATGGTGGATGGTTGTGAGACATCATGTGATTTCTGGGAATTGAACTCAGGATCTCCAGAAGAGCAGCTAGTGCTCTTATCCCCTAAGCCATATCTACAGCCCCCTGTTTGAAAATTTTATACATGTATTTAAATAGAATGTGTTTTTTTTTAATTTAAGGTGTATCTTTTCCCCCAACACCTTCCCCTTTTAGTCAAATAAAAGGCTCTTTTCTTATAACAATAAATACAATACAAAACAATAAGAACAATTAGGAAACAATTATGAAAATTATAAGGTATGACATACATTCCCAATGTCTAGTCCATATATATTTGGCAACTAATAAGAATATTCTATTATCTCTCTATCTATCTCAATGAGTTTAAAGTTCTATACCTAACTCAGCTTCCATCCTAACTAGCATTACCAACTTAAAAACATCTTCTTAGACCTAAAACATCCTTTTAATTCCTAAACAACTTAAAAATTAACTGTGAGACCATAGCTATCTAGTCTTCAACCATATCAGAGACCTGAGAAGGATAAATATATCTGAATAAACAGGAAGTGCAGAGCAAGCAGCTTCCAAAACTGAGAAATGACAGACAACTGGCTGCCTGGATAGTCCCCAATATCTCTCAGTACATTGGAGCATCTATCTTCAGCCTTTTGGCCCAGTATCCCTGACAGATATTAATTGTAAAGCAGAAAGTATGAAGGACTTGCCCAACTTGTTTTCAAAGAGCTAGGCTATAGACTTACCTGTTTCCAAGTGTTGTCTGTTTCAGACAGCAGAATAGATGTGTTTTGGTCAAATCCAAATTTAATTTCTCTCTTCCAATTTCTCTCCTACTCCCCCACTTTTCCCTATCAACTTTGTGAGCTTTGTTTATAAACCCACTGAGTACATCTATTGCTGCCTATTTGGACATGTGTGTAGGACTATTTCTGGAGCATGGGTCATCTCTCCATGATCACATCCTTGAAGAAAAGTGCCTCTCACTCTACCAAAAACCATCACTTGCTAATAGTTCCTCAGCTGGGGTGGGCCCTCACACAGAAAAGAAACTAGACTCAATTTAGGAAGGTTATGAGAATGTTTCTCAGAGGTCTTTATAAATACAATGTCATTAGATTGATGATATAGTTTGCTTTCTACATTAAGTAAGTCTATCACAACTAATCTAAAACTGCAACCAACTATCAGACTAATTTCCATATGTATCCTTTAACTGAAAAATAAGTAGGAAATTCCAGTTCTAAAATGTGAACATGGTCATTGCTACTCCATTCACAATAGCTAGGAAATGACCATGCTAGTTCCTTTTCTGAACATTCTTGTAGTATCTGTTCCCTAATTGACCTACATTCGACTTTGAGTTCTTTGACAACATTAACTGTGTGTTATCAACCATTGTGTTCTCAACATCAAACATTGTAATTGCCAGACAGCTGGAATTTCTATGAGTTGTCAGTAAGAGGGTTCCACAACAGACACTGCTTTGTTTCTTAAACCTACGACTTATTTGAGTGAATTCTACAATCATGGATTAATAATAACACTTAATTATAGTAGATGTTGGCAAGTTTGAAATGATTTAGCAGGTGTAATATAGTTTTTGAACATAATAGAATATTATAAAGATGTTTGTTTTAATTTTTAATTATGTGGATATGTATACACTTGTGTTCATGTATATGCATATGAGTGAAGTACTGTTGGAGGTAAGAGGAAGTATCAGGTCCCCTGGATGTTGAAGTTACAGGCAATTGTGAGCAGCCCATTGTTATGAGTTCAGGTTCTCTGGAAGACAGCAGTATGTGTTGTTACCTGGTGAATCATCTCTCCAGCTCTGTAAGGAAGTTCAATAAACAAAATGTTTCCCCAGAGTGAATATCAGTGGAATCATGCCCTGGTTTGATACTGAGACATTGAGAGGAGTGGTAGATGTTGTTCTTTTTCTCCATAGGAAGATTTTTTAACAACAAGATTTTTCAGTTTTAGATCTTCAGTGCTCTGGTCTAAATGCTCATGCCCCACTCTCCAGTTAAGATGTTGAAAACAATTTCTGAAGTGATGATAATAAGATGTGGGGTTCCTGTTTTAAATATTTGGTCCCCATCTGGTGGTGTTATTATGGGATGTTCTGGAAACTTCGAGATATGAGGTCTGGCTAAAGGAAGTAGGTCACTGGAGATGGATGCTTAGGAATATCTTGTTCTTGGACTTCTTCTTACTCTCAGTCTGCTTTCTGTCTATTCCAAAGAGAACAACAGCTGCTGCCACATGTTCCTCTCACCACGATGTTCTTCCCAAATGCATGAAGTCCAGCAGCAGTGTCTGTGGGCTAAACAAATTCTTACAACACTAGGTTGTTCAGGTCAGGTATTTTGGTCACAGATCCCAGCTATGCTTAAGTAACGGATATATGAAGGACCTGTTTTTGTGAGTGAGATTTTAATGTCTTTCATAAAAAGTCTGTGGGAGCTCGTTTTTCACCCTAGTCACGTGAGAACACATGGAAAGCACTATTTATATGAAACAATTTCCCATGAGATATCAAATCTTCTGACATTATGGTCTTGGATTTCCCAGACTTCAGAGGGATAAACGGTAACTTTCAATAGTGCAGAAAGAATGGAGTCTGGGGTATTATTTTTTAAATTATCTTGATTGATCAAGATACTTGAGCCTTCTATGGTGAAAGCCCTTCCTCTAGAAGTATTATTAACTGATGCTATTAAATTTTCAGTAAACACTGATGCACTGTTTCTGTAAGAACTTGACAGAAATGTTGTCGGAAACTTGTAAACTAGTAAAAGTGATTGTAGGCTGATCTTTTCATGCGGTGCTGGTCTTCTTGTTATAGTCTGGACAATCAGCCTCTGTGGAAGCACAGATTAGCTTGCAGACTTTCTAAAAGATGTATTTATGTATGGTTTTGTGTGTGTGTGATGTTTGTATGTGATTATAGAGGCTAGAAGAGGGGGTTGAGCCACCTAGATCTGGAATTTCAGGCAGTTGTGAGTGACTTGATGGAGTATTGAAACTGAACTTGGGTCTTCCGCAAGAACAGCAAGTGCTCTTAATTGAGGAACCATTTCTTCAGCCTCAACTTGTAGATTGTTTTCAGTGAACATAGCTATGAGTTCTGTCATTAATCAGGGAACCCAAAGATAGTGATGAATGACCCATTG
The DNA here is from genome assembly GCA_907164525.1 of Lophiomys imhausi. Classification (NCBI taxonomy): domain Eukaryota; kingdom Metazoa; phylum Chordata; class Mammalia; order Rodentia; family Muridae; genus Lophiomys; species Lophiomys imhausi. Next base: position 455,488 of record CAJQZJ010000271.1, on the reverse strand, counting down.
AACTGAAATAAATTTTGTATGTATTACAACATTTTCCTTTTAAATATTTTATACATGCATGAATTCTTCAGTGATTTTTAACTTAGCTTATATTAATGGTTCTTTCATTGGGTATTAAGTTAAATTATTTTTGCATATATTAATTTTGAATATTCATTAATATAACCATTTCAATTAGTATAAAAGTCAATTCCAAAAGGAACAAGTACGTATACATACAATCTGAACCTCTAAAACTATTAGAAAAAAACAAGGGAGGTATTTTAAAATATTGGTTTTGGGTAATAATTTTCTGAAGAGACCCTGAAAACACAGGAAACAAAAGCAAAACTTGATAAGCAGGATTATAACAATCATGAACAAGCTTCAGCACAGCAAAGAAATTCACCACCAGCCTCAAGAAGTGACCCACAGGATGCAAAAAAATATTTGCTTACTCTTCATTTGACAGAGAGGGTAACACTCACAATATATAAGGAACTAAAAAAAGTTACAACAAAAAGAAACCCGTTAATAATGGGTAAAAGACCTGAATGATAGTTTTCAAAATAAGAGATACATATGGTTACCAAATATATGAAACATGTATTAATGTTATTAAGACATTTAGGGAGGGCTGTAAAGATGGCTCAGCCATTAAGGGCTAGGCTCACAACCAAAACTATAAGACATTTAGGGAAAGGCAAATCAAAATTGTAATGAGACATCATTTTATCTTGGTTAGAATGGCTGTTATTAACAGAAAAGACAAGCATGGATTCAAAAAAACCAATGTGGAGGCTACTAAAGAACAAAAAGTTCATTCCAGCCAGGAGCAACAGGGAAGAAGGAGGCATACACCATGGGTTAAAAAAAAAAACTCATTCCACATGGCCAGGAACATCAGCATGCATGGAAAATGGCAGTCCAAGGGGATGTATGTATATATGGGGTCATATTTGGGTAATAGACTTAAGAGCTAGCTTAGATGGGCCATGATTGCACAACTCAGGACAAGACTTGTTAAAATCCACATGGTCTCTGTGTGTACTCATTTATAATGGCGGAATAAGGATTAAAGGCTGCCAAACAAATTAACAATAATCTAAATACAGGTTAAATAGTTTAATTAGCCATAATTTTTTTTTTACATATGGCATCCAACTAGGGCAATTAGGATCCATGCTTATAGAGTGAGTAGGCCCAGGTGAAAGCCAGTTTCCTAGCCAAAGAGTGGGGAAGCAAAGCAAACCCATATGCATTTCAAAGGTGCGGCTAACTTAACAAAAGCTGTTGCCTTGCAGCAAAGGCTGAGAGCTAAGGCTTAGCTCTCCTTACATACTAAAAAACTGGCAGCCTTCTTAACAGAATTTCAGAGCAAAATTAATAGCTTAGATTAAAAATGGAGGAATTCATAATGCCTCAATACTTTTGGATTCCAATTGAGTTTGTTCCTCTGAGCATGCAAATGATTTTTACCCTGACAATTATGGTTCTGTGTATCTCTTTTGAGAAAGTTCAGACTAAGATAGTCTTAAAGAAAGGAATTTACAGATGCAATGCTAAATTGCCAACAGTGATAATGGAAGAAAGAGGGAAGCCTTTCCTGATAAATAAGGCAAAATTGATGGCAGCTGGAGCTAAGAGCTCCCTGGCTATGAGGTGCTTCTCAGGGCTATCTGGTAAAGGTCCACCAATGAAATACAGTAGCAACAAGATTTCAAGGAATAATGAATAAAGCTTTAATTGCAGCATGGGATGGCATGGTTAGACATGCCAAGGCTTTTGGAATGTTGTTTCTTTGCTTGATTTTTGTTTAGATGTCTTTGATTTTCCTATATTGGGAGGTAGAAAGGATATTTTTCTGATTTGGCATTGCTAAAAGAAGAGATTTTTTAAGATTTTGGGCAGATTTCGAATTGTCACCACAGTTCAAAGTTGCTCTTTGAGTTACAGAGATACAAAATCTGGGATTTAAGGAAATATTTGAGCAGGGTGATACTGGCACACACCCTTAATCCCTTAATCCCATCACACTAGAGGAAGAAACAGGCAGATCTCTGGATTCTAGACCAGCATGGTTTAAACAATGAAGGCAGGGCGGGAACCCTGCTGAGAAGACAAGACTGCTTACTAAAGACAGTCTAGAATTAAAAAATGTCACATTTTTCCTTGATGTTAAGTTTAATAATGTCCTTACTGATCTAATGAACAAATAGACATAATCTTAAATTTGTGTAAAAAAGAAAAGGGTCACAAGCCAGTCTCCTTAGGTGTGGGGCTCCCAATGGAGAACTGGTTTCAAGAGGCATTTTGCCCCTAAAAGAGGTATGTTAATCGATGGGTGTGGTGGTGCACACCTTTAATCCCAGAACTTTGGAGGCAGAAGCAGGCTAATCTATGAGTTCAAGGCTAGCCTGGTGCAAAGTGACTCCAGGGCAAGGATACACAGAGAAATCCTGTCTTCAGAAAAAAAAAGGAGAGAGAGAGAGAGAGAGAGAGAGAGAGAGAGAGAGAGAGATTCTGTTAATCAATGTAAGGACCCAGAGTTAAGCTAGGGAAGAACATGCAAACATGTGGCATGCCTCCCACAGCCAACAGTTAAGAAAAGCTAACATAAAATAGCATATCATGCTATTTTACACCAATCTTGGTAATAATGATGCTTTCATGGGAGAATTGGAACTCAAACTAATACAAAAAATGGTTTAATTGATGTAATTGTTTAATAAGGGTAATTAAATTATTTAAATTCATACCTTGATCTCAAAACTTGGGAGACAAGGACAAAACAGGTTCCTTGTGTGTTCGAGGCCAATCAAATCTACAGAGCTCTACAGAGCAAATCAAGACAGCACAAGCTACAAAGAGAAACCCTGTCTCAATAAGGATAGATATATCCACATAGATATTAAATCTCCAAAGAAAGGAGAAAAGGAAAGAAGAAATATATAAATGCATACCTTTGTTCCCAAAACATGGGAGACAAAGACAGAGACAGATTGATTCCCTTTGAGTTTCAGGACAACCTAATCTACAAAAAGCCAGAACAAAACAGAATAAACCTGTTCTAATCAATTAATAAATATATGTCAACTGTAGAGGAGAATACTTAAACTCCATACAGTCTTATGCTGTTTTTTCAATTTAAAATAGATTATAGATAGCATATATATGTAATAGTATTACATGCCATGTTGTATATGGCATGAATGGAGACTTACAAATGTCTTTCTTCTTTTCAAAGAACAGAAAATATTTCTTAATTGATTTGTGCATCCTGCACATCCAAGGCATTTTGGTAATTGCAGAGCTATATGTTACTTGTGAGAAATTATATATTTTCAGAACAACAGGACCTGAGTCCAAAGAAGACATGACAAGTAACCCAAGTGATCCAGCCTCAATAGCTGTTTCCTCCAAAATCTGCATCCAGAACAACTTCAAACAGCTTGCTGAGATGGCCCAGCCTCAAAGTTTGTTCCACACAGGACTTTCCTACCCAAAGTCCAGCTTTAAACTACAAATTGCTCAGAACATTCAAATCTCTGAGCACATAGAGACTGGACAACAAATGTTACAATTTACTTGCTTAACCATTTTTTCTTTCATTTTATTTGGGCCCTTAAACAGGTTTTCTGCGACCCAATTCAGCAGGAAGCAGTTTTAAGAGAGTGATGTCCCAATCCCAAAAAGTGGAGTGGATTATATTTTGGTCATTTGATGTGTTATAAATGTTGTTGAGGGGTAGTGGTTACAAATTGTTATATTATCTTGTTAAGCAAGGTATAGAAATTTAGACTTGGAGATCTCTTTTTCCTTTCTCTATCCTTCTTTCTCTCTTATATAGTGGGAAAAGACTTGAAAAGAAAAAGAGGGGGAATATATGTATATAATATAGAAATGATAAGATATAAGGATAGATTATTGAATCTGCTCTGAAACTTAAAATTATTGTTATTCTTTAAGGTTACCTTTTGATTCATTGGTATAGAATTTTATATTTTCAAACATATTATGTATATTTAAATTTATATAAGGTATTGTGCCTATACAAATCATTTAAAAGTACACGTTTACTTCCGATTCTTTTATGGGTTGCTATTGCAATCTATTTAGGAGTCTGGATAATGCAAATTGACTGGCCAGTTGAGCTTCTGGTCATGACAAATACTCGTCTTAGTTTATCACAAAATAGACTTAATATGTTAAACAAATAGTAAATGGTTAAAAAATACAGTTTTTTATAGATAGATAGAAGATAGATGATAGATAGATTTATAAATAAAATAATAGATGTCTTCCAAACCCTCAGAGGCATACAGAAAATGGCATTTAAAGATGTTTTTATTATTTTAAGAATTGGTTGACTTAAGACAGTCAGCTCCTGACAGCTCCCATTGGCTTGGAAGAAGACAATGAGCATAAAAAAGAAATCTCCCATCAGGAGATAATTCCTATTGGGCAAAAATGCCCCTGCTCTCTCAACAGACTATATAAAGTCCAAAGATGGACCAGAGCGTAAATGTAGGTAAGTCGATGTCCTGATTCTTCAAAGACAGAATGGGAAAATCCTTATTTCCTGCTGCACAATTTAGTCTGTGAAAAATTCTTGGCCAGAAGGCTGAAGATGATGCTTCAACAATATTGAGAGATATTTGGGACTGTCTAGGCAACAAACTGTCATATTTCTTTTTGGAAGCTACTCTACTAGGCTTCCTACTCACTCTAATAACTGTATCCCTTCTTATGTCTTTGATGGGGTTGAAGGTATAATAGTTATAAAATTTCAATTGAACTTGACTTTAAAGGACTTAAAAGGATATTTTCAAGTCTAATTAAAATCTAGGTTTACACATATAAAATATGATAGAAATTATTTAGGTTCTGACCTTTAGACATACCAAGATAGATATATTTTTTCTTCTTCAAGATTGCCTGATACAAATAGGCTAAACATTATGTGTGTAACTTTTACATATGGTTTTCTTGATTCTTTCATATTTGTTCTTATCTCTTTTACTATATGAGCTAAAAAATTAGCCTTTTTATTAGACAAAAGGACGGAATTGTTGGGGTAGTGTTAAGCATTCTAGATGTTAATTAAATGGTCCTGTTTGCTGTCTGTTACTTACATTGACTCTGATTGGTTAAATAAAATGCCGAGGTCTGAGATTAGGCAAAGACAGAGAAAGGTGGGACTTCCTGGGATTAGAACAGGAAGCCTGCTCTTTAGACAGAGAATTAAAGCATTCCAGCCAGCAGCAGGAAGAAGAAAGCATTCCAGCCAGGAGCAGCAGGGAAGAAGGAGGCATACGCCATGGGTTAAAAAAAGAAAAAGAACCTCTTTCCACATGGCCAGGAACATCGGCATGGCATAGAAAATGGCAGTCCAAGGGGACGTATGTATATATGGGGTCATATTTGGGTAATAGACTTAAGAGCTATCTTAGATAGGCCAGGATTGCACAACTCAGGCCAAGGCTTGTTAAAAAAAAAAAGAACAAAAAGTTCAATCTACCTTGTGATCTCTCTATTCCACTTCCAGGTGTGTGTGTGTATGTGTGTGTGTGTGTGTGTGTGTGTGTGTGTGTGTGTGTGTGTGTGCATGCACATGCACACATAAATCAGTACAACAAAATGATACTGAAGGGACATCCAATTTTGTGTACTGAGAAACTGCTTGATTCTTGGACATTCCATTCATAGTCAGCCATCATTGGACTACCTAGATCACAGCCTGTAAGTCATTCTAATAAACTACCTTTTAAGATAGATAGTTAGATAGGTAGATAGATTGATAGACAACAAGAAGATGGATAAATAGATAGGAAAATAGATAGATAGATAGATAGATAGATAGATAGATAGATAGATAGACAGAAGATAGATAGAGATTTATTCTGTAAGTTCTGTAACTGTAGAGAACCCTTACTGATACAGGTATATATATTATATTCACATGTAAATGTATGTATATATATATATGCCAGATGATTGATGACTGATGATATATAGATAGATGAGGACATGAAAGTAGAAAGGAAAGTATTTGGGAAAAAGCAGTAGAAGCATGTGTGTATGTGTGTGTATAAATTAGTCCAACAAAGGAATACTTCCTGCCTATTTTTATTTTGGTGCTAGCAACAATAGCAGAGATATAGAATCAGCATTGGTATCCATCAACCAATAAATGGAAGTACAAAATATGGTGTGTATTTATAAATGAAGTATTACTCAGCCATAAAGAGAACAAAATCCTGTCACATACAGAAAAATAGATAAAACTTCAGGACATTATGTTAAGTGAAATAGGGGAAACAAAAGGAACAAGTACTGAATTTTTTCAATATTTATTTGTTTCTTCAAGTTACATCTCAATCACAGTCCCCTCCCTCTTCCCCTTCCTCCTACCCTTTTCCCCCCTCTCCCTCCTATCCACTTTTTAAAAAATTTAAGGTAAGTACTGTGTTTTTTTTTCACATGCAGAAGTTTTTTTAAGTTGATAGGAAAGTATAAATCATGATTACTAGAGATTGAGAAGCTGCCATAGAAATGGGGGCTAGATTTGATCAGCATCTGCTGTCTTGAGGTTTGGAAATGTCACATTGAACCTTATTAACACACACAACTAATATATATTAATAAAATAATTAAAAACACAAATGGTACACTTACAATGCCTCTGTCTAGAGGATGTCACTGTCACATTTGTGTGTTATTTTCTCTGATGACTTATCCTTAACATTGAAAGTTCAGTGATGTAGTAAGCAACTCCAATATTTGTTAATACTCATGAACTCCTAATGGCATATAGCAAAAGTAGCAACAAATAGTTATGATATCTTTGTCATATAAGGAAGCAGCATCTCCCTTATGTTTTTTTTTCACTTATCTGTTTTGTTTTGTTTTGTCTTTCCATGAGGGATACTGTAATTTTTTCTTAGTAACAGAAAAGCAACAGATCAAACTGTTCAAGGTAGTTCCTAGAGAAAGAGAAGAAGATACAACATTGCCCTTAGTAAAATTTTTATTATCATATATTCCTTATATAAAGTGATGAGTCTCATTATGGCCTTCATACTAAGGTACTATAGACATGTTCATCTCCATTAAGTTTTTTGGTCTCACTCCTGCTTCCTACTACTCTAGTACTTCTTCCCTAGTACCTCCCTTCTACTCTTATGTCCTGATCTATATATGATCTATATATCTATCTCTCTATCTATCTCTCTATCTATCTATCTATCTATCTATCATCTACTATATATCATCTTCTTATTATTGATAGTCTACTTTTTTTTGTTTTTTTTTTGGTTTTTCGAGACAGGGTTTCTCTGTGTATCCTTGGCTGTCCTGGACTCACTTTGTAGACCAGGCTGGCCTTGAACTCACAGTGATCCGCCTGCCTCTGCCTCCCAAGTGCTGGGATTAAAGGCGTGCGCCACCACCGCCCGGATAGTCTACTTTTATTAGAGTTCTCTAGAGTAAAAGATGTATAGAATAAATCCCTATCATGTATCTATCGTCTATCAATCAATCTATCTATCATCTATCTATCTATCTATCTATCTATCTATCTATCTACCTACCTAAAAAGGGGATTTATTAGAATGACTTACAAGCTGCAGTCTAGCTAATCCAACAATGGCTTCCTGTTAGTATTACGTTTATATAATTGTGTTTGTTACACAGTTTTTCTCTTAAACAAACTAGTACCCAAATAATTGAGACTGGGTTGTACTATTTGTTTAATAAGCTTTACAGCACAATACTGGCCTGTTTTAATCTGTTCTTAACCCCTTCTATGCTAGTCTGACTCGCTCTTTGCCAAAATCTCAGAATTACTTGCAAGTTTAGAACTTAATCTGCTCCAGCGGCTCCTTCCTCATTTTTCCTGGATCTCTTCCATGGCTGAATCCCTAATTCTCATCCTCTAAGTCCTCCTGCCCTGGAGGTCAGGAAGTCCCACCCTATTTTCTACCCTGCTCAGCAATTGGCTGTAAGGTGCTTTATTGGCATATCAGTGGACAATTGTGGAGTAATGCTTATACAACATTGAGACAGGAGATTCTCAGAACAAGGATTTTAATCAGATATGGGAGGTACAGACATTTTTTGGTTGTTTTCTTTTTAAACTTTTTATTAATTCTTTGTGAATTTCACACCATATACCCCAATTCCACTCATGTCCCTGTCCCTCCATATCTGCCCTCTGCTCTTGCAACCTCCCCCCAAAAGAAAACAAACAATCTCACCATGGAAGCTATGGTGTGTCACAGTGTGTCACACAGTATACTCTTTTGCCCAGTTTTTCTTGCAAACAACAGCTGCCATGTGGTTCTAAGAGCTCTGCACTTGATCCAGATAGGTTAGAATATTCATTTTGTCACTGCCTTATGAGTCCCTTAGCTTGTCTGCTAAGTCATCCCCCTACCTGTAAATGAGGAAAAAGAAGACTCTCTTTGGATGATTATGAGGAAAGTACAAGGACCTTCAAAATACACTACACACCCTTAAAGTAATTACACAATAACTTTATGCCTACATCTGGCTATTAACACAATGTCCAAGACTCCAGCAGTTTCTCAGTACACAAAGCTTGATGTCTCATCTGGTTCTTAGTATACACTGGAATCTCAAAGACATAGGTTCTAATACGAAAGATGGAATGGATGCACTAGCAAGACAAGAGCAAGCAGGAGAGAACAAGAAGGCAAAGAGCAAAAGCTTCTTTATTCCATGTCCTTATAAAGGCTTTCAGCAGAAGGTGTGGCCCAGATTCAGGTGAGTTTTTCCAGCTCAAATGAGCTAAATTAAAGATGTGTCTTTTCTCAGCTACAATGTTCTGGATTAAAGGTGTGTCTTCCTACCTCAAAGATCCAGATGAGAAGAGGATCTTCTTCATACTGAAAATTAGGCAAAAATCATTCACAGGAGTGCTCTCCATTTTTGGGTTTTGGCTAGTTCCAGATGTAGTCAATTGACAACCAATAATAATCATCACAGTATGTCTATTGTCTATCTAGTATCTGGATTTGCATATGAGAGAAAACATTATTAGCTAATGTATTCTTGATTGATT
>CAJQZJ010000271.1:394498-436424 GCA_907164525.1 Lophiomys imhausi | reverse complement strand
CATTTTCAAGGTCGTGGTAGCACAAATGTTGATAAAGCAACTTTTGTGTTTTGAGATGGAAAAGGGTCTGGATCATATTCAGTGGAATGGAAAACTATTCTCTACAGTTTTATTAAATGAAGGGGGAACATAAAATGGTTTTAGCAATTGAGAGGCTTAATTTAGACAAGTAGATTGGTTAGTCTGCCCAATTCTATTTTAGTTTCAGGTGAATGCATTGAAACTAATTATAAAAAGAAATGGGTCTGTTTTTAAGATGCTATTTGAAGAAATAATCCATATTATCTACAATATTTATTCTGGTTAGTAAGGAAAAATTCTGATATATCCTACACTTAATTACAAAGGCTAGAGGATGGAGAGAAAAAGAGATGGGTGAGGTTAACTGGTCAACAGCTTCTGGCATTCTTGACTGCATCCTTAAACCATGGCTCCCCTCATGACTGCTGAGGTACCCCTGCATTCTGCTTCAAACCTCAACCAACACAGAGCAGTAACTAGCTGGCATGAATAGCTCAGTGCCACAGCTCTTTGCTTTGTGTTTTCCTGCCCATCTATAAACAATGAAGGTTTGATGTAAAGAATTCCTTCCTCTCCCACATTTTTATTATCAAAAGGTACCATGAGCATTTTCCCATATACCCTCTAGCCCTGCCTCTGGAAGGTGAGGAGACTTGCTTCTGCACTTGGTTCCTTTCTGGCTGACAATTGCCAGTGATGGCTGAACAGACCCTTCAATTGCCGCAACTCAAGCCCTAGAGCTGTGCTTACACTGTAGTTTGGACTACATAAAAACTGAGTCACAGTTGGTTTCTTAAAAAAATTGAAATTCAAATAATTTAACTTAATCCATTTAAAAATAAGTACCTTAGTGACCTTTATTACATTTACAAAATTGTTCAACCACTTCCTCTAAGTTTCAGATATTTTGTCACTGCAAATAGACCTGTCTTCACAAACAATTACCCACCAGCCTTCTTATCTGGCAAGCATCAATCTAGCTTCTGCACCTGGACTTGGCTCACTATTGAGTTTCACGTGAACGAAAACACAATGGTGATCAATTTTGTCTGCTTTTTCTTACTTAGCTTGGTTTTGAGGCTCATTCATATTACAGTCTCAGGAGGAAAATCTTTTCCTCTACCAATCCAGGTCAGTGAAAGTAGTCTATAAATGTGATGATACAGGGGTGTGCTGCCTCATTTTATGTCAATTTAAACTAAGCTAGAGGCGTCAGATAGGATTTGATCTCAGTTGAGAAAATGCCTTCGTAAGATTCAGCTGTATGCAAGTCTGTAGGGCATTTTCTTTACTAGTGATTTATTGGGGAGGGTCCAGCCCATTACAGGTGGTACCATCCCTGGACTAGTGATCCTACATTCTATAAGGAAGTAGACTAAGCAAGCCATGAAGAACAACACAATAAACAGCACTTCTCCATGGCCTCTGCATCAGCTCCTGGCTCCAGGTTCCTGGCCTGCTTGAGTTCCTGTTCTGACTTAGTTTGATCATGATTTGTGTTGTACAAGCATAAGCTGAATAAACCTTTTCCTCCCCAAGTTGCTCTGGTCATGGTGTTTCATCACAGCAGTAGAAATCCTAACCAGGACAAGGGAAAAAGGAACACATAATTTTGTATATGTGAAAGTAGAAAAAAGTATCTCTCTGAGCAATTAAAATTTGTACACTATCTTTAATGAGATAGGGAGAAAAGAAAGGGTTTCTATGGGTATATCTAATGGTTTCTTTAGGGAAAACATATAGGATTTTGTGGTAACAAATTAATTGTAAAATATGTGATGACAATTGTTCAAGTCATTTTAATTTTTTCTCTTGAACAAAACACTTCTCCAGAGTTTATAGTAATGTTAGCCATATTTCTCTCTGTCCTAGTTTGTTTTTTTTATTGTTGTGATAAAGCATTGACCAAGAGCAACTTAAGGAGGAGAGGCTTTATTTGGCCAACATGTCCTGATCATAGTTCATTACTGAGGGAATCCAAGGCAGGAACTCAAAGTAGGAGCCTGGAGGCAAGAGCTGAATCAGAGATCATGCAGGAAGGCTACATATTGGATTATTATTATTTTTTACTGTCTCCTTCCCTCCTTCCTTCCCTCCCTCCCTCCCTTCTCTCTCTCTCTCTCTCTCTCTCTCTCTCTCTCTCTCTCTCTCTTATTGAGACATGGTTTTTCATCATAGCCATGGCTGGCCTCAAACTCACCTTGTAGATCAGGCTGGCTTCAAATTCACCCAGATTTCCTGCTCTGCCTCCAAAATGCTGGGTTTAAAGGTACATCCCCAGCTCCTTCCCCCAGCTTGCCTTCTTATCCAGCCCTAGCCCACCTTCCCACAGTGAGCTGGACCCTTCTATATCAATCATTAAGAAAATGCCCCTTTGATGCTCATGCCTACAGGCAAATCTGACAGAGGAATTTTTCTCAGTTGAGGTTCTCTCTTCTCAGATTACCTTAGTTTGTGTTTTAGTTTCTGTTGCTTCGACAAAATACCATGATGACAATCAACTTTAGGAGAAAAGGATTTATTTCATCTTACAAAATGTAGTCTGACATCCAGGGAGTTGGGTCAGGAACTCAAGCCAGGATCCTTGAGGTTAGAACTGAGACACATGCAATGGAGAAATATTGCTTTCTGCCTTGTCCCACATGGCTTGCTCAGCCTCCTTTCTTTCCTACCATCCAGGAATCACCTATAGTGGGCCAGATAATTCCACTTCAGTTGTCAATTAAGAAAATGCCCCCACAGACTTGTTTATAGGCTGATTGTGCAGAGACATTTTCTCCATTAACATTCCTTCTCAGGTGACCCTATCTTGTGTCAAGATTACATAAAAACTGAGACTCCCTATGTCCCTACCACAATGGACAGTAGTCTCAAGTCCTGAACTGAAATAAGTCTTTCCTTAAGTTATTTTTGGCAGATATCCAAACATAAGGAAAAAAGTAAATATTACAAGATTCCATCATTGCCACCCTCAGAGAGGCTAAACTACCTCCATTGATCTAATCATCTAGAGATGAAGCTTTCACTCCATCTGCCTTTGAGACTCAAAGCTAGAGCCATGGAAGCCTGACTCTCCAAATATTTTGCTCCTTGTATGAATGATAGATTATATGAATCACAAGTGTTTCTTTCAGCATCTGTTGAGTCTTAAATGTATCCAGTTTAAACTAATCTTCTCCATACCAACTCAGAGAACCCAAGTGGGAACCCACAGGAGCCTGTCCTCAAACAGATTACTTTATGTTAGATCTCTGAGACAGATTAAAGAGACAGAATAGAGGAAGAGACAAGTCTGACATCAGCAGATGGGACTGTTTATTTCAAAACAGGGAGGGGCCAAGAGTCTCCCATTGGGAAAGTGAATGTCTGAGAAAGGGGAAGGTGATTCTTGGAGTTTTTATAAGATTTTTGGGAAATGAGAAGCTAAATGCACGTGAAGGGTGCTGTGTGCAAACCTGCAATTTCTCCATCCATAAATTGCGTGTTCAGATAAGGCCATTTTATCTTTAGAAATTGCCTTGTCCCAGCTATCAGGATGCAAAAGATAATGGGTGATTGAGTTAGGTAATGGCAGTTGGGGGGAAGGGGCTGAAGTTTTTGTTCCAGGTTTACTCCATACCTTTCTATGACTGAGAGGTATTCCATTGTACTATGGTACATTTACCCACTCACCAATTTATGGTTACTTAGTACATTTGGAATGCATCTTCCAAGTTTCATATGTTGAAAACAATCCTTAAAGTCAGATGTTCATGAAAGTTTTCAGTGAGACATTTGTTGAGGGACTAGATCATGACAGCTCAGTCCACATGAATGGATTATCCTTTAGCTGGTTAAATGATTAATAATAAATTGACTATTAAGGGAAGGGTTGGAAATACAAATGTTCTTTTTTTGGTGTCACTGGGCAACACCCTATGCATACTTTGATTCAGTAAGAAATCCATTACCAGATGCCAGCACCAGGTTCTTGGACTTACCAGTCTTCAGTTCTAGTTCCAAAACAGTATCTATTCTAAACAAGTTTCTTGGCCTTAGTTTTACTGTTTTGTTTTAGGATCAGAAATGAACCAAAACATTTGACTATTTTTCTATATTTTGGCTATTATGAATAATGGAGTAGTTCTTATGCAAAGGTTATTCAATTTCTTTTATGTAAAAATGAACGAGTGAATAAGGTGATAATTCTGTACTTAACCATTTGAGAAATTCCCAGACTTTTTTCAAAGAGGCTGTCCCATGTTAATTCACATGCTAACCAAAGCTGCTTAATAGTCTGTCTAGTGGATGTGGAGTTCCATAATACTGTGTTTGATTTGCTTTCCTCTAATGATCAGAGGTATTGAAGTATCTATTCATGTGTCTTTTGGCCCTTGCTACATGTTCTTTGGAGAAATGTCCTTTCAAGTCCTTTGTATTTGTTGGATTGACATTTGTGATTATTAGCTCCTTTCTTTGTAATGCATTGAAGATCCTGAATCTTATTCAAATATATGATTTGCATTCTATTCCATCCTGCACATTGTTTTTTCACTTCCTTGCTGGTACCTCCCGGTTTTCAATTTGATGAAGCCTCATGTATATTTGAGTTTTTTAAAATCATGATTTCACTTCTAAAATTTTAATTTGAAATTGGAAGTAAAGATGAAGAAGCAGAAAAACATCACTTTGGCTCACCATGATTTGGATTTCTTAAGAACATACAGGGGAATAGGCAACTGAGTTCTGTGTAACTTTTCTGTGTACTGTATTTACTATACAGTACAAATAAGAGAGGCTTTTTTTGTTTCTAAAGGAGAAGATTTTCTAAGAACTTGCCACTCACCTTAAGTAGCATTATTTATTTCAAGATGCAAGCATTTTCCCCTAAGGGACAAAGTACAGATTGCTATGTTTATTATCAACAGGGTATTTTCTAGAATTCCACATTTTATATATTTTCTCAGAAACTCCCTATAACAAATAGGAGAAACTTAACTAAAGGATTCATGCTAGAAGATGTTCTTCTAAAATATTTTAGTACTTGGTAGGTGTACAACATCCAAGTGTCATGAACGTAAGATCTTTGACATGGATTAACCAGTTAATTCTCTCTGTGGTTAATTTTTGTGCTCATTGTATTGGGCTAAGTGATACCCAGAGAGCAGGTTTTCTTTTCTTTGTTTCTCAATATATTCATAAGGGTGTTTCTGGAAGAGATGAATACTAAACTTGGTAAACTGTCATTAATATGGGTAAACATTATGTTGTTGTTTGAGAAACAGAATAGAACAAAAAAATGGGAGGAAGAGGAGTACAGCAGTCAATAGCCCTACCCAAATATGATGCCAAGAAACACAATGACAAGTATAAGAAAAATATCCTCAATGGTATAATAGTGACACTTATGTCTTGGGAGTAACCAATAATTGCCTAAATGGACTTAAGGCCCACTCTGATACTCTCAACTTAGCAAACTACCCATGGCTGGTGAGACTATGAAATCTAGAAGAGAACATACTACTGCAACCTCCGAAACCATTATACTTTCTAACTGCATTCTAAACACTTATCCTTGTGCCCACAGATAAGCGTAGTTCTCACTTTTCATTATCAAAGATGGTTTTGATTTTGGAGTAGAAAGAGACCATTACACAAAGCCATGACTAGTCAAAATGCAGAGAACAACATCAGCAATTCAAACTCTATATCTATGGCTTATGGAACATTGTAGAAGAGGGGGCAGAACAATTATAAATAAGAACCAGAGGCCCAGGATGACTGATGCAAAATTGTGTTTTCTATTTATGACAGATAAATAAAATCCATGAAATCTCAATGATATAACTGCTTAAACAACACCTGAGCAATGACAAACACTAGGTGACATGCCTATGTATATGGGGGACATCTCATTAGGTCTCATCCATAGAGGAAAAGCTACAGGCAGTTAAGGATTACTTCTCGAGGAAGAAGCAGGAGGAGGAAAGATGGAGACATGCCATAGGATAGAAGGAAGAACATCATTCCACATGGCCTGGAACATTGGCATAGCATGGAGAATAACATCCCAAGGGGAATGGCGTTGCCAAAGCATGGCATCAGGCCCATTTTGGGGAAGGATCTGGCCCAGTATTGTTGCATGAAGTATGCTGCACTGGAAATGAGCTGCCAATTGAGCAATGTCCAACAAGCTCCTGGGGAGAACATAACTGTGGCAATAAAGAACATGCTGGAGTGTCTTGTGTCCCCTAACAGATGGGGTCATCAGACTTTCAGGAGTTAAAAACAGCCATGAAGGTCACTTGGAGATATACTATAGGGGACAGTGGGGAACAGCTCGTGATGACGGCTGGACTGAGATGAACACATATGTGGCTTGTCTACTGCTGGGATTTAAATACAGCAAACAGTCCTCTGTAAATCATTTTGAAGGCAGCAACAGGCCCATATGGCTGGATGATGTCAGCTACTCAGGAAAAGAAGCCAGTTCACTCAGTGTTCCAGGAGATAGTGGGGAAGCCATGACTGCACCACAGGGAAGATGTGGGCCTCGCCTGATACCCTGACAGCGACGATGGTCACAGGCTTTCTCCAGCGGTCCTGCCAGAGCAAGGACCATGGCTTATTTTGGGGAAGGAAAAGGACCTATCCACATGGATAAATACACAGGAAATGAAAAGAAGACCCTGGATGACTGTGTCACGCAAGACATTGGAAGGCACAACTGGTGCCACAGTTTGGATGCGGGAGTCATCTGTGACTGTCACAAGAAGAAAGCATCAAGGAGTAGTAATAAAGAGATGCTCTCATCTGGGTGCGGACTGAGATTGTTGCACAGTTGACAGAAATGGATCACTGGTGGGAACAATTCTTTAAGGGGTGCTTGGCCTTGGCAGGCTTCTCTCCGGCTGAAGTTGTCCCATGGAGATGGCAGGCTGCTTTATGGAGCAACCCTTCTGAGCAGCTGCTGGGTCCTGACAGCCGCACACTGTTTCAAAAAAAAAAAGGTATGGTAACAACTCGAGGAGCTATGCAGTTCAAGTTGGGGATTATACTTTGGTACCAGAGGAGTATGAGAAAGAAATAACGGTTCAACACATTGTGATTCACAGGAACTATCATCCAGACAGCAGTGACTATGACATTGCTCTGGTTAGATTACAAGGAATAGGGGAGCAACATGCCAGACTAAACACCCATGTTTTGCCAGCCTGTCTACCTCTATGGAGAGAGAGGCTAAAGAAAACAACCTCCAATTGTCACCTCACAGGGCAGGGAAACACAGGACATGCCTACTAAAGAACTCTACAACAAGCAGCAGTGCCTTTGCTACCCAAAAGGTTTTGTAAAGAGCATTCCAAGGAGATATTTACTAGGAGAATGCTCTGTGCTGGAAACCTCCAAGAAGACAGCCATGTGGATAGCTGCCAGGGAGACAGTGAAGGACCACTTAGGTGTGAAAGGCCTGATAAGACCTGGGTTGTGTATGGGGTGACTTTCTGGGGGTATGGCTGTGAAATCAAAGACACCCCTAGTGTTTATACCAGAGTCCCCACCTTTGTACCTTGGATAAAATGTGTCACCAGACTGTAATTTATGGAAAGCTCGAGAAACAGTAAAGAAACTGATGGGATGTACTCAGTCTCCATACCTGGCACCAAGCCAGGGATGACAACTCAAACAAAACAACAAACAAACAAAAACTTATCCAGTGATGAGCATCCTAGTCAGTTATCCAAAACCTTGTGGTCAGAAATAAATACACATACATCTAAACAATAGTCAGTGAACTCTAGTGTTTTATATATATATTTAACAACTAAAGAAAAAGAGACCATGAATCTGAAAAAGAGTTATGGGGTACAGGAGGGTTGAAAGGAGGAAAGGGAGAGGAGAAATGTTGTAAATACAGTAAATACACATATATGAAATTTAAAAATACAACAAAACACAAGTATATGAGAAAAGATAGCCTCAATGTTGGGAGAACTAGATTTCAAATGTAGAGTAATGTGATTACATTGATATCCCTCACCCTAAAAAAAAAAAAATCATTAAAAATATACCTAAGGCCTTAAGATCTTCGACTAAGAAACTGCTGCAGGAAGGCAAACAAACACTTAGAGATTTGGGCGCAGACAAAGAATTTCTGAAACAGACTCTAATGCTACAGGACAAAAGGTCAAGAACTAACAAATGGACTTATGTGGAATGAAAAAGCTTCTACATAACAAAGCAAATAGTCACTAGGGTGACGACAGCCTACACAACAGACAAAATATTTGGCAATTGTACATCAGACAGGAGATTAATATCTTTAATATATAAAGAACTCTAAGAGTTAAACATCAAGAACCCAAATTATCTAGTTAATATGTAGGCTAATAAACTTTATAGACATTTTCAAAGGAATAAATACAAATGACCCAATAAATATTTATAAAGGGCTCAGATTTCTTAACTATCAAATAAATGCAAATTAAAGTTACTTCTCCTCAGAATGGCTCTCATCAAGAAAATAAAGGAAGAAAAATTCTTATTCACTCCTGGTGGGCTATAAACTTATAAAACAAAAAATATTGGTATGCATATTTTGAAGAAATAAAAAAATAGAAGTACCATATGACCAAGATATACCATTTTATGGTCTATACTTGAGAAATGATGTTAACATACCAAAGACACACACACATACACATTATTCATCCATAAAGAAAAATGAAATCATGAAAAAGAAAACTAAAGGCCTGGAGAGATGGCTCAGTAGTTAAGAGCTTTCGCAGAGGACCTGGATTCAGTTCCTAGTAACCTGACCAGTGACTGTGACTCATAACCACCTATAACTTTAGCTCAGAGGATCCAGTATTCTCTGGCTGCTATAAGGTGCACCCATGGACACAAACACATACAAAAATAAAAAATAATTAAAAAATTAAATCAGTGCCAGATGTCTATCTCAGTGGTTAAGAACACCAGCTGCTCCTTCAGAGGACCCAGGTTCCATTCACAGCACCCATCTGGTAGCTTGCAACCACTGTAACTCTAGTTCTACAGGATCCAATGCACTCTTCTGGCCTCTGCAAGCACCAGATTTGTATGTGACACACAGGCACACACACACGCAAAGCATCTATATATAAAAAAATGAAATAAAATTATTTAAAAAATGAAATCTTGATATTTGAAGGAAAATAGAACTGGAAATCATTGTGTTCAGTTAAATATTTCCAAAGCAGAAAGACAAGCACTTTGTGATTTTTGTAATATTCGGAACCTAGATTTAAGATTCTGTATAACTAGGCTGGGAAGACTGTTCAGTTGCTAACACACTTGCAGCACTAGCATGAGGAAGTGGGTTTAGAAGTCAGCACACATGTAAGAGCTGGGTGTGGTGGTGGACACCTGCAACCCTAGCATTGGCAGAGGAGGCAGAGACAGACAGTCACCTAGAGCTTACTGGCTTCCAGTCTAAGCATTTACCGAGGTACAGTTCAATGAGAGACCCTGTCTCAAAAAACAGGGTGGAGAACAGTAGTGGGAGACATTGACATTGACCTATACACACATGTACATGTGTGTGTTTACCTGAATGTTCAAGTGCAGCATACTGTATGTAGCACGCACACATACAAAAGTATACATGGTACCCGTGTGTTTGTATGACTGAGTGAGTGAGTGTGTGTGTGTGTGTGTGTGTGTGTGTGTGTGTGTGTGTGTGTGTGTGTTTAAGCCGTAAAACTAGAAAGGATATCATAAGAGGTGAAAAAGCATGTTTGTTTGTTTGAGACAGTTTTTTGGTGTAACAGCCCTGGCTGTCCTGGAACTCACACACTATAGACCAGGCTGGCCTTGAATTTATAAAGATCAATCTCCCTGTCTCCTGAGTGCTGGGATTAAAGGCGAGCACCACTAAGGATAAAACATCTTTATCCCAGTAAGTTCATCTTGTAGGCAGGGTAGAATTTAGGTCAAAGGTTTTGTGGGTGGGTTGGTGTCCCCCTCCCTCCACTGGCACTTCTGCCTGGCTTTCGGAGGTGATCACTTCAGTCTCCATATCCCCCACTGCTAGGATTCTCAGCTAACATCATCCCTATATCCTTGCTAGAGCTTACCCCATCACAGGTCTCCAGTTTGTCCCAAAGATCCCAACCCCATCAACTCCCTTATCTCTCCCACTCTGTTCCCTCTCTTTATCTATTTCCAATGTCTATTTTTTTCCCTTTCTGAGTGAGACTCAGCATTCTCCCTTGGACCTTCCTTGTTACTTAGCTTCTTTTGGTCTGTGGGTTGTAGTATGGTTGTCCTGTACTATATGGCTAATATCCACTTATAAGTGAGTACATGCTATCTGTGTCTTTCTGGGTCTGGGTTACCTGACTCAGGATGATCTGCTCTAGTTCCATCCATTTGTCTGCATAAAGTAGTTTATATTCATGTGAGTCTAAAATGATTAAAGCATAATATTGTTAAAATCAATTTATTTCTTCTCCACATGTTAGTTTAGGAATGTACTCTTTTGCTTGGCTGTAGTGGCATATGTCTTTAATCCCTTCCCTGCACTTAGCCAGCAGAGGCAGGCAGATACCTGAGGTTGAGGCCTGCCTGGTGTGTAAAGCAAGTTCCACAATGGCCAGAGATACACAGAGAAACCTTGTCTCAGAAAAGAAAAAGAAAAAGAAATTATACTCTTTGATTGCTGTTCCCTGTCTACCTAAACCTTCTCTAAAGTCTGAATTTGCAGCACTCTGTAGCCTTAGATGGCTTTCCAGTTAGTATATAACTGTCTTGAATTCCTTAACTCCTTGCATTGCTCTGGATCCACATTGCCCTGCTAGAACTATAATTCCTTCTCTGCCCTCAATTTCAAATTCCTTCACTGATTTTCATGTTTGTATCAGTTCAGAAAATCCAGTCAGCAAATGCTCTCATCTTACATTATGGATGTGCCATGCCCCTGTTTTAAAATGGCAGTCCCTATCCTCACATGGACCCACGTAGTTCCTAACAACCCCACTGTTCACCATGGCCGATTCTCTCATTCTTTTTTTTTTTTTAAGTACTTTATTTTTTTTTCTTCAAGTTACATCTTAGTCACAAACCCTTCCCTATTCCCTCTTCCTGTCCCACCCTTCCACCCTCTTCCCCCCCAACAGCTTCCCTTTTCAATCCAACAAATGGTTCTTTCTCTTATAACAATAAATTCTATACAAAACAGCAGAATTAAATATGCCACATTTATGAGAGTTAAATGGCCCAGTCTATCTTCCCAATGTCCAGTTCATACATATTTGGCCCCTGACTTTAACCTTCTACCTTCTAACCATCTCCATGAGTTTAAAGTTCTATAACTGACTCAGCTTTCATACTAACTTGCATCACTATTATAACCATCTTCTTAGATCTAGAACGCCCTCTTGATTCCTAAACAACTCAAAATTTAGCTATGAGACTCAAGCTGTCTATTCTTCAACCACCTCAGAGAGCTGAGAAGGATAAATATATCTGATTGTATAGGAAGTGCAGGGCCTGCAGCTTCCAATACTAAGAAATGACAAACCAGTGACTACCTGGACAGTTCCCATTTTCTCTCCATACATTCCTGCATCAGTCTTCAGCCTTTTGGTCCTGTTTCTCTGACACACATTTATTGTAGAGCAGGGATTGTGAAGGACTAACCTACCCTGTCTTGGCAGAGTTAGGCTGTCGACTTCCCTGATACCAAGTTTTGTCCTTTTTGGACAGCAGTCTGTCTGCAGTTGAAGCAAGGAGTTTTTACATGCCAAGAGATAGGCTTGCCACTAATTCAACCATCTCACACTGGAGATTCTTCGATGCTTATCTCCTACTTGGAGTAGAATAGGGGGTGCTGTCAGGAGCTGATATGTCATGATATCAAAAAAAAAAATCTTAATTTAAGACCACATCTTTGAATGCCATATTCTGCAGATCTCTTGGGGTTTTTGAAGATGCCCTATCTATCTCTTGTATTTAGATAAGCAAATGTTGCTTGAGAAAAATTGAGACATAGACATAGCACAGGAAGGACCAAGAAGAAGGGTCAGATTATTGAATATGCCCTTATACCTTTGTATATTGATACAAAATTAGTAGTATATTTGGCTAAAGTGGTATTGACCATTGTTTATTGTGCAAAAATAAGATTGTATTGGACTACGTCAGTATTGATATTTGTATACTGATACAAAATTAAGATTATAGTTGGCCACAATGGTATTGACCCTTGTATATGGATGCAATATTAAGATTGTATTGGGCCACATAGGCATTGATCTTTGTATATTGATACAAAATTAAGAGTATATTTAGCCACATTTGAATAGATCTTTGTATATTGATACAAAATTAAAGATAACGCTTCCTAATGGTATTGTACCTAGAGATACTTAAAAATGAAATGTGAAGCTCTGGCCTCTTGATACCAACCGTCTTAAACTGTTTAGGATAGTTAAGAAAAACAAACTCCTAGTCATACATGCATGTCACCTTGTTAGTTACTATGACAGTCTATCACAGATATTCTCTAAGCTACTCAGTAATCAAGTTGTTAAGATTCTCTCATTCTTATGATGAGTGTCTCCCCTTGCATTGCTTCCTAAACACCAACATCTTCTCCTCCATTGTTGTTCTCAGTGTCCTTGGTCTCTAGGCTACTAAAAAAAAAAAAAAATGGAATCAACTCAGGAGTGTGCACTGGAACTTATGCAAGAGAAACAGACTGAGCAGAAGAGGGAGATGAGAAAGAATAAGATTCACACAATAAAAGTGCAGTACAGTCAAATATGGAAATGACGTGGTGAAAATGGTTTATTTAAACAGCTTATATGCATTACAAGTTAAATAGGTCATTTTCTAAGAGGTTGTTTAGTTAGAAAATCCAAAATAATCTACAGATAAGTTAAAAAAACATAATTTTATTATTTTTATTTTATATTTTGTTTGTTTATTTATTACTTCAAGTTACATCTCCATCACAGTGCCCTCCTTCCACTCCTCCCGGTTCCACCCTCCCACCCTCTCCTCCCTCTCCCACCCATCCCATTCCTCCTATGTGGAGTGTCCCTATATATCAACCCCTCTCAGTTCAATAGTCCTATGAGGGGTAAGAGCTTCCTCTTGCACTGGTGGCCTACATGGTAGCACCCCTACCATTTTATTGTCCCATTAATAGGTAACAAAGTCTATGTTCCTGATCTTTATGATGTGTTGGTTGTAGGATATCCTGTACTATATGGCTAAAATCTGATTATAAGTGAGTAGATGCCATATGTATCTTTCTGAGTCTGGGTTAGCTCACTCAGGATGAGCTTTTCTAGTTTCATCCATTTGGCTCTGAATTGCATGATTTCCTTGTTTCTGATAGCTGAGTAATATTCCATTGTGTAGATGTACCACAGTTTTTTAATCCATTCTTCAGTTGAAGGACATCTGGGTTGTTTCCAGTTTCTAGCTATTACAAAGAAGGCTGCTATGAATATAGATAAGGCAACTTCCTTGTGATTCCGTGAAGAGGCATTTGGATGTATACCCAGAAGTGGTATGGCTGGGTCCTGAGGCAAAGTTACTCCAAGTTTTCTAAGATATCGCCATACTGACTTCCATAGTGGTTGCAGAAGCCTGCACTCCCACCAGCAATGGAGGAGGGTTCCCCTTTCTCCACACCCTCGCCAGCATGTGCTGCCATTTAAGCTTTTGATCTTAGCCATTCTGACAGATGTGAGATGGAATCTTAGAGTCATCTTGAGTTGCATTTCTCTGATGGTTAAGGATGTTGAAAGAACAGGATATATCCACTGACCTTCTGAGTTCCCATATCTACCCTCGGCTGCAATTAACATACAGCTGTTTGGTTGCTAACCCTGTGTGTCCTCACAGACTCCTGTGGTTTGAATTGGCAATGTCCTCCAGATGTGCATGTGTTTCAACCCTGGGTCCCTAGCTGGTAGCACTGTTGTGGATGGTTGTGGGAACTTCAAAAGGTCAGGAGATGGATGAGTGGGGATGTAGTTAGAGGTTCTTCAGCCTGTCCCTGTTTCTTGTCTGCTTTCTTCTCCTGGCTGCCTGTGAACTGAGATTAATCACCTCATGTTTCTGCCGTGGTGACTTCCCTGCCATGACGGATTGTACCCCTTCTTCAACTGTGAGCCAGGATACACCCTTCCTCTGTTAAACTGCTTTTTGTCACAGCAATGGAGAAAACAACACACTGATTAGGTGACGTGACTTCCATACATGCCACTTCTGTATCAGCTTATCCATCCAGTCATTCCTCCTAACTAATTAAGACTGTGTAGAAATGCTGTCTTTCAGCTTTTATACAAAGCTCCTCTTGATTCCACATCCCCTTTATCATAAATATGAGATGTCTTTGTTAATCTGAGAAGCCCACTTTACTCAGTTTCCTATGAGTTTTGTGGTGAATAGATGTGGGATTTTTATCTGTTTTCCACCCACTGATTTCATCAGTCGACAGGACTTGTTCCTTCGATCTTCTCCATCTTGGTATGAAATAATTCTAACCCTCTATCTGATCAAGCAAAAAGCTTTGGTGACTTCTAGTTTTCTCAAGTATTCTGTGTTTAATTTATTGGCAGAGCTTGTCATCTCTCACTTCAAACTGAAACCAAAGCTTGTCACATTCTCATAGTTGTTGCTTCCCCTATGTTAAAGTGCGCCATTGCTTCTCACATAATCCCTTGGCTACTGTCTGCCCTCCTCTTTGTTCCACACTGCTAGCTTCTCAGTCTGGTGATTTGAATCTGTGCCTCACAGTAAAATACTTTGATCCCATTCCTTCTTTCATTTAATATAATAAATGTTAGGATTTGGAAAAGTTATTATAATTTTTGTGGGCAATGTCTATTTTCTTACTTTAGCTATTTCCCAAGAAAAGCTGACTGTTTCTTGGAATCATCCTCAGAGTTCATTCAAAAGAATTCAAAAAATTCTTCCAATTACTCAAATTAATATTTTGATTGCAACAATGTTACCTTTAACTGATAAATTAGGTTGAAAAAACAATTTAACTGGAAGTAACATGTCGGATGTGAGTTTTGATGAATCCAATTCGTTTTGGGAGACTATTCTTTTGCATTCTATTGTACATTTGCAGAGGAAGGGTCTGGGAATGTTCTGCAAGATCAGTTTTCATGTTTCACACAGGCCAAGGTATTAAGCCCCCAAGCAGGCTCACCTGCCTTCTGTCTCCCACCATGGCAAGGGTCATCCCAGCATGTGACCTGTCAGCTTTTTAACTTTTGAAGGCAGTTCAAAACACCAATGGCACTGGACAAAAAGCATTCATTTCTTCAATTAGAAATAATCTAGGTCATGAAAATTTCAGTGTGTTGACCTCATGGAGAGTCATTTTCTTTTGTAATTCACCATAACTCATAATCAGATATCTTGGCAAATATATTGGTACATTAGTTGATTGCCTGTTGTTTGAGCATTTTCTTTCTCTTAAGCTACCACAATGAAGAAACCCATTTTTTTTTTTTTTTTTTTTTTGTGGTTGAAGGTAACTGAAACTATGGAAAACCCAGTTCAGTTTCCTTTTAACTGCTCTGAATATGGTTTTAAAAGAAATTCTTGTAAAATATTTTCAAATTCTGTAAATGCTATTATAAATACCAATTTACACAACGCAGATGATAATCAACTTATTTTCCATGGTTTCTAACTTTTAAAATACATAAATAAAAATTCTTAATATTCTCCAAACTGTGTTCTTGACCCCATTCTACTTTCTTCTCACTGGAAAATAAATTTGGCATGATTCTAAATAATAACCTGCCTTTTATATATTTATCATCTATCTATCTATCTATCTATCTATCTATCTATCTATCACCTATCTATGTATCATCTATTTACCATCTATATATTAAGTATCTATTTTTCCTCTTATCATCTACCTACCTACCTGCCATTTTCCTTTCTGTGTATTACTCAGTTTTTATCATCCCTACGACCAGGCCCCTGAGAAAACCAACATATAAGGAGAAACAATTTAGTTTGGCTCCTTGTTGTAGTCTAGTATCCTTTACTTCCGTGATGCTGGGTTGGTGGTAAGGCAGAACATCAAAGCTGCAGGAACATGTCCTAGAGGCTACTCATCTCACAGTGGCCAGGAAGCAAAGAAGGAGAATGCCTTCACTCTATGGTTTTCTCTACCCCATTTATTGATTTCTGCCTCCCACCCACATTCTGGATGGGCACCTTACTGTTTATTTCTGTCTGGAAGCACCCTCACAGATACATTATTTATGAAGAAACAGGTTTTATTTATCTCAGTTTTAGAGGTGGATAGTCACAGGTCAGGTAGTGTTATCTGCTCAGAATTTAGTAAGAGTTTACACTGATGTACCACAGCATAGCACAGGAACAGAAAGCAAATAACTCTTTGTAGAAGATAAGACCAGATGAATGACCTTAAATTGTAGCTACCAACTGACAAGACCAGTTTTTAGCCCTTCCAATGGCTGACTCTCCAATTTCCTAATTATCTCTCATAGGTCCCACCTCTTACTTTGTGTGTGTGTGTGTGTGTGTGTGTGTGTGTGTGTGTGTGTGTGTGTATGCTCATATGCACATAAGTGTGTTTTGGAGTTGTCCAGGCTGAAACTGAACTCACAATCCTTCTGCTTTTGCCTTCCAAGGGATGGAAGTATAAATATGTGCCACCATACCTGGCTAGGGCTTTACCTGTTAAAGATTCCAGCACCTGTCAACATTACCACACTAAAGATCAAGATTGAAGCATATGACCCCACAGAGGACACACTCAAGCAAAATGCAAGCTATAGTAAATGAGTCCAATAAACTGTATGTACTTAAAGTCTTCGACACACGTGTAAAGTAGTTTACCTTTTCTATGTTATAATACTGAAACTTTCACCACAATGTAAATAATGGCCACATACATCACTGGCAAAACTTTCTATACTCACTTCCTGTCACTTTGCCATACACCCTCTGCTGGACTTTGTGGGGAAGGCACTGAGCAAGAGACAGGAAAGCCTAGAACAGGCTGACTCAGTCTGTGCTCATCGTGTTTCTCAGCTGGGCTCCCATGGTAAGCATCAGTGTAGTCTGAATTCTCTACTTCTTTTCTGGTCATAAGGACCAGGGAACTTCCAATTTGGACATCCACCTTTGCTGGTTCTTGAGTGAATCTAAGCCTGAGTTTTAATTCTCTTTTGGGTTGAAGGGCCAGGTTGTAGGGGTTAGATAAATTAGATTTAGAAAATACATAGGAGTTTCTGATACTGTCTCTTAATTTGGGGCATGAACAGCATTATCAGCATGAAGTCAGGAAAAACAGGAAAGACTCAATAGACTGAAAAACAAGGTTGAAGTCAGGAAAACAGGAAAGACTTAATGGACTTGAAGAAACAAAGTATCTGGCCTGACATTGTTTTCAGCTGCTAAGTGGGCAGAGCCCAAATTAAGATGAAACAGAGTTCCTCCTATTTAAGGACAGTGCATGGAGCCCAGAAAAAAGAAGAGGCCCCTGATGCTAGAGAGCTCCCAGAGTCCTGCTGAAAAAAGGGCTGGCCATTGATGGCCAGCTCTCTCCCTGAAGCAGAAAGAAGCCGGTGAGCAAAGAAAGCCTGAGCAAGACACCAAAAGGCAAAGGACTGGACCCTGTGGCTCAGCTTTTGCCTGGAGGGGTTTGATCTGTCCGAACAGTGGCCTAGGGGAAACAGTGCCTGGCTTTAAGGACTGAGGCAGAGCAGCTGAGTTCCTGATTCAAAAGAAGTAAGTTGGCCTGTAGATGGCTGGGGTCTCCCACAGAGAAGAAAGCATGAAGCCTTATTTAAGGTGAGACTGCAATAACCAACTTACCTTGATGAACCTGCATCTGAGAGATCCAGAAAAAGGACTGCTAAGTGCGTTAAAGAATCTACAACAAAGACTGTGTTCCTGACGACTGAGGACCTGCCCCAGAGACTGTATCATTCTAAAGGGTTATGAAAGTAGTTGTTATAATTATCAATAGGTTTAGTGGATAGGTTAAAGGGGTTGGAAGAGTTTATAGGATTAATAGTTAAGAAATTGTTGGTGTTTGTTATAAATGAATTTAGTAATAAATAAATAAGTGTTAAATAATAATTTAAAAGTTCGGTAACACCAGGTTCTCTCTGTTCCCTACTCAGGAGGAAATAGAGTGGAGTTCCCCAAACAGGTAACTCTAGCAGAAAGCAATAATATTCTTTTCTAAATTTCATTTCATTTTTATTATTTTTGGATATATTTATATGTTGATATTTTTATATATTTATATATTCTCTCTCTCTTTCTGTGTGTGTGTGTGTGTGTGTGTGTGTGTATGTGTGTGTATGGGAGATGACCCCTGGAGGCCAGAGGTGTCAGATCTTCTGGAGCTGGAGTTACCAGTAGTTATCAGCTGCCCAATGTGTGTGCTGGAGATTGAACTTGGATCCTCTGGAAGAACAGTATGAGCTCTAAATCACAGAGCCATTTCTCCAGTCCCAAGGATCAAAATATTCCAATTCTTAGGAGCTACATGGAAAGGGATGCCTTAGAACTCCAAGTCTCACTGATCACATTTTTTCCATGGGAGAAATCCCTCTCAAGTTTCAGCAACTCAGGCAAAAAGGAACTTTTGGAATTTGAGGTGAATGTGAGTTGGAAATATTTCTATAGCCATTGATTCCATTATGGATGATCCCATTACAAGGCTTGCCCTCCTTTTCCCTTCTTCCTTCTTTTTCTCATTTCCTCTTTTCTTCTTTATTTTCCTTTCCCACACACACTCTCTCCTCTTCTCCATCCAATGGTTCATTTCCACCACAAGGCAGGCAGCATGAAAACTCACAAGCTCACCAAGTGTCACCTGGTCCTGCTGTGAGTGCTAAGTCTTCCCAGTTGGCAGGAGCACAGGGCTGACTCTTCTTCACTGTAGGTTCTCAGGGTTAGTTTTATCCAGCACTGAGGCTTGACCTTCAGTCACCAGAGCCCATTAATATATTTTAAGAGCAAAGGCTTTAAATATGAAGTTGCCTGGTCCAATTTGATCGTGATGTACAGTTTGGATTTAGGAACCCACATGTGCGATGTTTGAAAGTGATATTTGATTGTATAAAAACAGAGAGCAGGATTAGTTTAGTGACAGTCCCTGAATCATTATGCAGAGGCTTACTCACACAGAGCAGAAATAGGATATGAATAGTTCAACCTCTAGACCTAGAAAGCTAGTACTTAATTAGGCTAACACAGTCTAACCAGTGCTTCACTGTCAACATTGGGAAAAAGTTTGAATCTCCTGCTTGGTGAATAATTAGTCTCCCATAGCTTATTATAAATAAGTTAAGTTAAAGGTCACCTTGGAA
Organism: Lophiomys imhausi; assembly: GCA_907164525.1. Lineage (NCBI taxonomy): Eukaryota > Metazoa > Chordata > Mammalia > Rodentia > Muridae > Lophiomys > Lophiomys imhausi. Next base: position 417,045 of record CAJQZJ010000271.1, on the reverse strand, counting down.
AACAAATATTTCATAACTTGTCAAATCTTGGATTTGGTTGGCATAGAAATATATCACCAAAATACCAAAGAGCAAGTAAGTTATTATTTTAGCTTCTTTTCTTATATGGATATGGGGTAAATACTGTCTAAAACTAGTACTGTAAGATCTTAGTTTTTTAAGTATGGAAAATAAGGGTCAGCATTTTCCTTACACACACACACTCACACACACACACACACACACACACACACACACACACACACACACCTAATTATGTTGCCTTTATACCTTAAGAAATGAGAAAATTCCTGGGAAAAAAGAGAACGGTAGAAATCTCAGAATGAGTGGGAAAGGAATATGGAGTCCCTGCCACTGAGGATCCCTTTTTAGTCAGGCATTTTTCAAAGTATGACCATTTAGGAGGAGAGAAAAGCAAGGGTTATAAAGCAGCAGAAACACAATGGATCACTCATGGCTGCAATTAACTTTTTCTGCTGAGAATCTTGTATAACCTGTCGATCTACTGTCTTCACAAGCTAGCCACTAGGCAGAATGGGGATGGGTATATATTGTTGTCATCCTTAATAAATGTAAAAAACAGTCTACTTAGCTAATTGCAAGTTTTAAATTTGCTTTTCTGGTTTTTGTCAGGCACTTTGTGACAGCCAATGAGAAAACTAGGAATCTACCTTTCCTACTAGAGAACACTATTTCCTTTAATTTAATAAAAATTTATTTAGTACATTTTATGTATCAGGTGAGAGAGAAGAGGAAAAGATCGTCTCGGTGATCAATGAAATAGACCTCTATGGAAGAACCAGCACTCATCGTAGCAAGCTAAAGGTGAGATCAACGTAGCACAGCCAATATCAATTCTCATGAAGAATTTGCTGAGAATTTCCATGAGCGGTCTGGTAAGAGCAGAATATAACTGAGAATGACTTTGGGTCATGAAGCTGAAGAAAGATAGAGGCACTGTCACAAGGCAAGAGACTGGATCAGATAGGCAGAGCTGAGGAGAGGGGCCATGTAGGTTTGCAGTTTTAAGCCGAACAGTAGACTGCATCTGGATTTTCAATGCTGAACAAATCAGAAATTAGAGTTCCAGAAAAGGGGTTTTCCCCCTTTTAAATCAGAGCATTGTCAATATCATTTTTTTAAGATTTATGAACTAGTTCTGGACTTAGTGTCCACCTCAGAGGAGAGAATAGAGAGTCTGGAAGTTGAAGCTCTATAAAGAAGCCATTATTGTCAACATGTAGATGAGGGAAGAACCAGGACGTAAGTTTGAGCACTGGAAAGAAATTTTAAAGAGTAGCAGAATTCTCAGCATGGGCATTGGGCAGCACAGATTCTGACAGTGCCCATGCAGGTGTTTAAGGAACATCTTAAGTGATAACGACTCCTCTCCTCAACTGTAGAGGGTGGTGAGATCTGCCTTCCATGAAGGTTTGGCAATGTTTGATGAAGACGCTTTTTAAATTCTAAGTTTCTCTGTGTATTGTGATATTGTTGTGTTTTTATTGCCTTGATATTGTCTCATTGAACTACTTGTTTTTGAAATGTGTGTTGGGTGTTCATACAGCCCAGGCATTGTTTTAGTTTCTAGGAATCTAACAATGAATAAAACAAAATGGGAGCCTATATCATGTAGGTGAAAAAAATGAAACAAGATAAATAAATAAAATACAGAGTACTGATGAAAATAATTTAAGGAGAAAAATGGAAATATAGAATAATGAGAGAGCATGCCAAAAGTTTAGATGAAGTTGCAGGATCCATGATTACTGTGATAGACTGAAAGGAAGTGAAGTAGCCTGTAGGTTTGTAATAGGAAAGAGGAAGTACGGGAGCAAGAGTGTGCTCAGAGGCTGTGAGGAACCATACTGAGACCATGTAGCAGTAGCAGAGGGATAGAAAGCTGATCATGGAGAGTTTCTGGATGTGAGTATTTTGGCTTTTCCCGTTCATGGAAGGGGAAACTGTTAAGGATTTTTAGAAGAGTAAATTAGGCCCTGACTGGATCCCTCTGATAGGAAGTTGAGAAGCTATGCAGGAGTCAAAGATAGGAAAATAGAGACCAGTTTGGAAACTGTTAGAATCATCTGGGCACAGATATACTCAAATGTGGTGACAAGTGTGATAAGGCATGAGAAGTATACACATCTTTGATGTGCTTAATAATAACATTTATGGACAGACACCAGACAAAATATAAGAAAAAGAAAAGTCAAGAGTAATTCTCTAATTAATGAAGTGTGTTTTTAATTGACTTAGAAAATAAGTGTGGACTGAAGTGAGATGTATCAGGAGTTCCATTTTGAACACATTTATGGACAGTAGGCAGCTCTGAGTGAACAGAACTTTGTTTCCCTCACTTTGGTTTTGTTGGTCTACACATCCCTCTCATGTCTTTACATCTGGAAATAAAACTCTGCAGAAGTATCCATGGATATATTGATATATTTATAAATAGAGTTGGGCTACTTTGTGCCTTAGATCCTTTCACCAGAAATACTAAATACTTAGATCCCTCTCCTCTATCACCTTTTGGCTTCCTATGAACTTACAAAATAGTCATAGTTTTAAAACATCTAGACTCATTGTTGATACACTAGTGTGCATCAAAGAACAATTATTATATTAAATCATCTCTTTTCTACCAAGTAGCAGCTGAGTTGAAACAAGCAATTATATGATCAAGTTATTGTCCTAATATGGTTACTTGTACAGAAATAAATAGAACATAATTGTCTATTTACTATGCCATAAAGCTGATGGATTTTTTTTCAGTTTAAACAATTTGTTAAATGGACTTTTTTATGATGGATATATTTATTTTTCTAAAGACTGAGATATAACAGCATTTCTATTATGAAAAGCTTGAAATATCATAGTCAAAAGTCTTGATTAGAATAGCTAAATAATTCATGCATTACACATATTCCCCCCCAATACTTTTTTCTATACCAGACTTCAAGACTGAAAGCTGAGATTTTAATGCCACATGAAAACAAAGAAACAAAACCCAAACAAACATACCCTCTCAAAAAAAAAAAAAAACCTCTTTGCATACTTAGTTTTAGAACACTTGGGTTGAAGGTTTTGTTCTGTTAGAGACAAATTCCCTTTGGGCTAATGTTGTATGTTCTTGGTTCCCCAATTCCTGGAATCCTGAGGGAGGGAGAGACAACAGTGCCTGACTTAGGTAATGCTCAGGAACAAGTTGAAGATCTAGTGAGCTCACACATGGAAGACTGTAGCAAACTAAGTGTTAACAGGGACAGAATGTACAATTACTATCAAAAGAAAATTACAGCAAAGTTAGTATAAAGATACTGCACTAGTGCCTGCTTGCCTGCCTGCTGGTAAAGGATTTTCCACCATGATGGTCATGAACTCATCTGCTGAAACTGTAACCAATCCCCCAATTAAATGCTTCTTTTTATTATAAATTGCCTTGGTTATGGTGTCTCTTCATATTAACTAAGTAACTAACATATATAACATATATAACTAACACATATAACAGTAACTAAGACAAGTATGCAATAAAAATAGTTTATTAAAGAAATATAAAGCATTCCCAAGAGTGGGAGTGGGGTTTGGGTTAGGAAAGAGCCCCCAAAATATCTGACCTGACAGTGTTAGTGTTATGTTCTCTTGTAGCCACTTCCTTCCACTTGCATTTCCTGGACTTTTTCACTCTGTCCCAGGAAGGTATGGCTTCTAGTCTTCCTCTACAAACTGGATTCTTTCCCATGACAATCTTAGTTCAGCTCTTTCAGTTCCAAGTCTTCCAGCACTGCAGGCAGTCAGGAGACAATGATACACGTCCTCATTATACACTTTTATCCTTATTTTAGTATAACAAGACAAACTGCCTATCTATTTTTATCCTACCAGAAGGAAATCTACTTAGTCCTTCCAGATGATCCACTCTCTAGGAGCTTTAAGCCATTGTTATGACATAGTACCCAAGGACTAATGATTTATGACCTCCTACTGGTAGATCTAGATGGATAAGAGCAAATTAGTCTCAATGGGCATGTTCCTTAGCTTTCAATAAATGACACACATCCATTCAAAACATAGCTATGTAACTTAATTTTCATAGATGGTGCAAGTCAAATGGTTTTCACTGAATAGCCCCTGCTCACTAACATCTCTGAGTTTATAAACACAGAACCCCAACTCTGAAACCCAACCTTTTTAATTATTAAACATTTATTTATTAATAACTATATCTACTTATAACAAATACACTTAACTACTATTCCTATAAATTCCTACAACCCCTATGAATGCCTTCAACCCCTTAGACCTAACCACTAAACCTATTGATAACTATTACAACTATTTTCATAACCTTTTAGAAGGATACAGTCTCTGGGGCAGGTCCTCAGTCGTCAGGAACACAGTCTCTGGGGTAGACCCTTTATTGCACTTAGCAGTCCTTTTTCTGGAATATCTCAGACGCAGGTTAGTAAGGGTAAATTGGCTACGGCAGTCTCACCTTAAATAAGACTTGAGGCTTTCTTCTCCCGGGGAGACCTCAGCTGTCTGTAAGCCAACTTACTTCCTTCAAATCAGCAACTCTGCTGCTCTGCCTCAGTCTTTAAAGCTGGCCACAGTTCTGTTCAGGCCACTGTTCAGACAGTCAAACCCCTCTAGGCAAAAGCTGAGTCACAAGGTTTAGTCCTACGCCTTTTGCTGTCTTGCTGAGGCTTTCTCTGCTCAACAGTTTCTTTCTGCCTCAGGGAAATTGGCCATCAGTTGAACAGCACTTTCTTCAGCAGGACTCGCTAGCATGGGATCTCTCTAGCATCAGCTCTCTAGCATGGAGCCCCTAACATGCCCCCCCCCCACCATCCACTTGTCCTTAAATAGGATTGCTCCTTGTTCCACCTGCTTCAGCTTAATTTGGGCTCTGCACACTTAGCAAATGAAAACAATGCCCAGTCATAAAGTCTTTCCTTGTCTCACCTGGCTTCAACCTTGTTTTTCAGTCCATAGAGACTCCCCTCGTTTAACATGATTTCATCCATAAGCTGATAAGCTAATTGCTCACAGCCAAGTTGATCTTCATGCCCCGGATTAAGAGACTGTATCGGAAACCTAGATATTTACTAAATCTAATTTATATTAATATAACTCCTTACACAACTCCAGTGGGTCTTCATTTGACAGGTCTCTTGATTGATTGACTAGTATGTACACTTTTCTTTTCTCAAATATCTCCTTTGCAAATAAACCTTTGATGGCTGGCTGACTATATTTATTTATGTAATTCTTTTTTCAGCAAAAGTATGAACCTGGGCTAAAGGGGATCTAACCCCCTTGTCATCCTACAACAACCTCACTATTAGTTTTTGTCCATGTCTAGCACCTCAAAGTGTCCTAGACGGTGTTCAGTATTCTCACACAAAGTAAGAAATGCTGGAGGCCCCTTTTTCTTAGCAGGACCATTACATCTCCTTTTGTTTTGGTGATCATAAGTAGTTATTAAATGCCAGTCTTCAGCATGTTCCCATGGTTGCAGGACACAGATAGTTCTCACACACTGAGCTAGATGCTCAAGGCCAAAAAAATTAAGAGAATGGTCTGAGCTACAGACATCATATTCAAGAACAAAGTTCAAAGACTTATTAACAGCTGTGTGGGCTGGTGCATCTCTCTCAGAGTATGTACCCTTTGTACCCACCCTCCATGTCATACTCACAGGAATGTACTCTCAAGCCACAGAAATACACTCAAAAGAAATTCTTTTGGGATTTCTTTATGTATAAAAAGAATTGAGATATGCCCAAACAAAGAGTATTTGCTCTCTAATTAGGGTGTACTCTGCTAACATTTCTACAAAACTGGGGAGATTCCCTGCTCCTCATTAGTGGCCTTTGGGGAGGTCTCTGAATTGTATAAACAGGCTGTGGCTACCAGGTTGCTTTGTGACTCTCTGAATGTCACTATGGCTCAGGGTGCCTCAGTGTTTTCTCTCAGAGATGTGTGGTTCCTGCTGTGAACCAATGCAAAGAAATGCTTCAGTTTCTCATATGATCACCTCACGGTAGCTTCTAACTGATTATAACACTCCACAAATAAGTTAGCATCACCTTCCACTCTAAATGTGTCTAAAGATGAGTATATCTCACTGGATCATTGAAGCAGGTATGTCTTGAATTTTTAATCACTCCTGGCGTGGATCAAATATAAGTGCATGATCTGGATGTACCACGATCTTTTAGCTAGCTTTCCAAGTCTTAAGCTTCTATGATGTGACACCACACACCTCTCAGAACAGCTCTCTAGCTCAGCATATGCTGCAGAGAGCCAAGTATGATTACTGTCCCATCCTTGCACATGACAGATAAAAACAGTGAACAAAATGTTAAGGTGAAATTATATCAAATCTTTGTTCTTGAGTGATTTCTTTTGTTTATCATAATCTAAAGTAATTTCTTTTTTGTGTGTTTTCATCTTTTTAAAAATTATATATTTTTCCAACATCTCCCCCTTTTAGTCCAATAAATGGCTGTTTTTCTTTTTTGGTGTGACTAATTTAACATTTTTTAATTAATTAATTAATTAATTTTTTATTTCTTCAAGTTACATCTCAATCACAATCCCGTCCCACCCTCCCACCCTCTTCCCCCTCAATACCCCCCATCCACTTCCTTTTTTTTTTTTTAAGTTTAAGGTATATCTTTTTCCCCCCAACAGCTCGCCCTTTCAGTCCAACAAATAGCCATTTATCTTATAACAACAAATACGATACAAAACGACAGAAATAATTAGGCCACAATTATGAGAATTACAAGGCTTAGCATGCATTCCCAATGTGCAGTCCATACATATTTGGCAACTGACTTTAACATTCTACTGTCCAACCATCTCCATGAGTTTAAAGTTCTTTATCCAACTCAGCTTCCATCCTAACTTGCATCACGATTTTAAAAACATCTTCTTAGATCCAGAACACCCTCTTAATTCCTAAACAAATCAAAATTTAACTAAGAGACTCTAGCTATCTAGTCTTAAACCACATCAGAAACTTGAGAGGGATAAATATATCTGATTATACAGGAAGTACAGGGTCAGCAGCTTCCAAAACTAAGAAATGACATGCCAGTGGCTGCCTGGAGAGTTCCCAATTTCTCTCCATTCATTACAACATCAATCTTCAGCCGTTTGGCTCCATTTCTCTGATAGACATTGATTGTAAAGCAGGAATTATGAAGGGCTTGCCTACCCTGTCTTCGCAGAACTAGACTGTCGACTTACCTGCTTCCAAATTTTGTCCTTTTTGGACAGCAGTCTGTCTACAGTTCAAGCAAGGGGTTTTTCTTGCCAAGTGACAGGCTTACCACTAATTCAACCATCTCCAATTGGAGATTCTTTGATGCTCCTCTTCTACTTGGAGTCAAATAGGGGGTGCTGTCAGGAGCTGATATGTCTTGATATAATGAAAATCTTAATTTAAGAAAACTTCTTTGAATGCCATATTCTGCAGATCTCTTGAGATTTTTGAAGACCACCTATCTATCTCCTTATATTTGGATAGGCAAATGTTGTTTGTCTTTTATCAACTTGATTTCTGATTAACTTAGAAAATAACTGTGATAGACTACCCTAGTACCTAACAAAATGACATGCTTGAATGACTATTAGTTTGCATTTCTTAATTATCCTAAACAGTTTATGACAGTTGCTAACAAAAGGCCAAAACTTCACATTTCATTTGTAGGCGTTACCTAGGTACAATACCTTAAAAAGAGTTACCCTCAATTTTGTATCAATATACAAAGATCAATACCAATGTGTCCAAATATAATCTTAATTTTATATCAATATACAAAGATATAAGAGCATATTCAATAATATGCCCTTTTTTCTTTATCATTCCTATATTATGTCTATAGCCCATTTTTTTCTCAAGTCTTTTCACCCCTACATTGGAGAGAATGAAGGATACATAAAAGAAAAAGAGAGAAATCCCTGGGTCTAATCTCCAAAATTTATTTAACAAGACCATTTAACAGCTTCTAATCTTTTCCCTTAAATAACAACAAGTATCTATAACCCATCAAAAGGCCAAAGGGGGAAAAAAATCACCCACCCCACCTTTTGGAGATGGGACATCACTCTCTTAAAATGACTTCCTGCTGATTTGGGACATAGTAAACCTGTTTGGGGCCCAAATAAGAATGAAAAAATGGTTAAATATGTTAATAGAATCATTTGATATTCAGTCCTTTTGTGCTCAGCTATTTAAATGTTTTAAGAAGTTTGTAGTTAGCAGCTGAACTTCAGGCCTTTACTGAAGTTCTGGCTGGAACGGTCTGTGGGGTTGAACAATCTTAGTGATTTTGAGTTGTTGTGGTTGTAGACTTTTGAGGAAACAGCTGTTGAGGAAGTCTGCAAGGCTGGATCATCTGGGCTACTTGTCTTCTTTGGTGTCTGATGTGTTTCCCTCTGGGGTTTCAGTTGTCCAGTTGTCCCTGGATTCCTTAGATGGATGCTTTAAATCTCCTGGAAAGATAAGAACAGAGCTCTGCCCTAATCCTAACTCTGGGATACTACTTTTTTTGGGGGGGAGGGACAGGTAATATTTTTCCTGGAGCAAATTTGGTTTTTGACAATATAAAAAGTATTATGTTTCAATTGAGGTTAAAAAAGAAATTGTTTTGATATTTTGGAACTAAACAGATCTTTAAGTATATATATTTTGAGATGTCAAAGGACAATTCACTTTGAATTTCAGCATGCCTTTTGTGAGTAGCTTTTAGACTTAAATCATTCCAAATCCTATGCATGTGTCTCTGCATTCTAAGTATTGGGCTCAAAGGTATGTGCTTACCAACTGATGGGATTAAAGATGTGCACCACCAGCCCTGGTTCTAATTTTTTCTCTATTTAGAGCTTGCTTTGTGTCAGGCTGGCCTTGAACTCAGAGATCTGCAGGTTTCTATCTCTAGTGTGTTGGGATTAAGGGTGGATCCCTCTCAAATGATGGGATTAAAGGTGTGCACCATCACCACCATGTTCCTTGTAACTCTAGAATTTACAAGACAACTAACTCTATAGTGATCCTCCTGTCTCTGCTGGAGTTAAAGGCATGGGCTAACACCACCCTTCTCATATATTTTACCCTAGCTCCAAATTTTTTCAACTCTTGGAGGTTTAGAAAACCAGGTTGAACTGTAGTGACTGTTAATTTATTTACAGCATTTTAAACCTTTTACCTGCTTTTTAATGCCAAACCACAAAAATATTCTTTATATCTACAAAAAAACTTTTAAGCTGATATCAAGTGTGTGTGAGCTATGTGGTAACCTGCAGTCCAACATTCTAATCTGAAATTAAGGCCATTTTTCCTTTCATGCCACTAAAGCAAGTAGACCTTTGGTAAATTATCATTTGAAATTTTTATATTTTATTTTTATTACATTTTTAAGCTTATTAACCCTTTTTTAAAAGTATTATTTTATTTTTTCAAGTTATTTCTAGAACATAGTTTCCTCCCTCCTCCCCTCCTGGCCCCTCCCTCCTTTCCTCCCACCCTCTTTCCCTCATTATTCCTCTACTTGGTAGTCTCCTTCCCCTCAGATGGGTAGGCCCTCACATGTCATACTCCCTCAGTTCTTTAATCATGTGAGGGCCAAGAGCTTCCTCTTGTACTGGAGCTTGATATGGCACACCATCTAGGGTAAGGTGTTCCACTAACCTGAAGAAGATTCCATGACTCACTGCTGGGTGAAATTTGTCCTAGGATAGATATGCTAGGTTCCTATCTGTTTATGTCTGTGGGCTGTAGGATGGTTATCCTGTTATGCATAGTTAATATCCACCTATAAGAGAGTATATACCATGTTTATCTTTCTGGGACTGAGTCAGTTAACTTAGGATGAGTTTTTCTAGATCCATCCATTTGGTTTCGAATTGCATGATTTCCTTATTTCTGATAGTTGTGTAGTATTCCATTGTATAAATGTACCACAATTTTTTTAATCCATTCTTCAGTTGAAGGACATCTGGGTTGTTTCCAGTTTCTGGCTATTACAAATAAAGCTGCTATGAACATTGCTGAGGCAATGTCCTTGTGATTTCATTTCGAATTTTTGGATACTTGCCCAGTAGTGGTATGTTTGGGTTTTGAGGTAAAACTATTCCCAGTTTTCTAAGATATCTCCAGATCGATTTCCAAAGTGGTTGTATAAGTTTGCACTCCCACTAGCAATTGGGGAGTCTTCCTCTTTCTCCACATCCTTGCCAGCATGTGCTATCATTTGAGTTTTTGATCTTAGCCATTCTTACAGGTGTGAGATGTAATCTCAGAGTTGTTTTAAGTTGCATTTCCCTGATGACCAAAAATGTTGAACATTTCTCCAAGTGCTTCTCGGCCTTTAGAGATTTGTTTTTTGTGAATTCTTGTTTTAGCTCTATACCCCATTTTTGATGGGGTTATTTGATTTTTTTGGTGTTTAATTTCTTCAGTTCTTTATACATTTTGGATATTAGACCTCTGTTGGATGTTGGGTTGGTGAAGATCCTTTCCAAGTCTGTAGACTGCCATTTTGTTCTAAGGACAGTGTCCTTTGCCTTACAGGAGCTTTTCAATTTCATAAGGTCCCATTTATTGATTGTCTGTTTTAGCACCTGAGCTATTGGTGTTCTGTTCAGGAAGTTTCTACCAGTGCCAATGAGTTCCAGGGTTTTCCACACTTTCTCTTCTATTAATGTTAGTGTGTCCAGATTTATATTGAGGTCTTTGATCCACTTAGACTTAAGTTTTGTACAGGGTGATAAGTATGGATATATTTGCATTCTTCTACATGTTGACATCCAGTTAGACTAGCACCTTGAAGATGCTTTCCTTTTTCCATTGTATGATTTTGGCTTCTTTGTCAACAATTATGTGACTGTAGGTGTCTGGGTTTATTTCTGGGTCTTTGATTAGATTCCACTGATCAACTGGTCTGTTTCTATACCAGTACCAAGCTGTTTTTATTACTATTCAAGCCCCGTAGTACAGCTTGAAATGTGGGATGGTGATACCTCCAGATGTTCTGTTATTGTACATGATTGATTTAGCTATTCTGGGTTTTTTTGTTATTCCATATGAGGTTGAGAATTGCTTTGTCCAAGTCTGTAAAGAATTGAGTTGGTATTTGGATAGGAATTGCATTGAATCTGTATATTGCTTCTGGAAAGATGGCCATTTTTATTATGTTGATCTTACCAACCCATGAGCAAGGGAGATCTTTTCATCTTCTGATATTTTCTTCAATTTCTTTCTTCAGGGACTTGAAGTTCTTATCATACAGGTCTTTCACTTGCTTGGTTAGAGTTACCCCAGGTATTTTATATTATTTGTGAAGGGTGTTGATTCCCTTATTTCTTTCTCAGACCATTTATATTTTGTGTAAAGAAGGGCTACTGATTTTTTTGAATTGATTTTGTATCCAGCCACCTTGCTGAAGGAGTTTATCAGCTGTAGGAGTTCTCTGGTGGAATTTTTGGGTCACTTATGTATACTATCATATCATCTGCAAACAGGGATACTTTGACTTCTTTCCAATTTGTATCCCCTTGAACTCCTTTAGTTGTCTTATTGCTGTAGCTAAAACTTCAAATACTATGTTAAAGAGATACAGAGAGAGTAGGTAGCCTTGCCTTGTCCCTGATTTTAGAGGAAATGCTTTAAGTTTCTGTCCATTTAGTTTGATGTTGGCTATTGGCTTGTAAATTGTCTTTGTTATGTTTAAGTATAGTCCTTGTATGCCTGAACTCTCCAAGAATTTTAATATGAAGGGGTGCTGGATTTTGTCAAAAGCTTTTTCAGCATCCAATGAGATGACCATATGTTTGGTTTTTTTCTCTAAGCTTGTTTATGTGGTGGACTACATTGATGGATTTTCTAATGTTGAACCACCCCTGCATCCCTGGGATGAAGCCTACTTGATCTTGGTGTATCATACTTTTGATGTGATCTTCGATCCAGTTTGCAAGTATTTTATTAAATATTTTTGCATCCATATTCATAAGGGAAATTGGTATGAAATTTTCTTTCTCCGTTGGGTCTTTGTGAGACTTAGGTATCAGGGTAACTGTGGCCTCATAGAATGTGTTTGGCAGTATTCCTTCTGTTTCTATGATGTGGAAGAGTTTGAAGAATATTGGTGTTAGCTCTTCTTGGAATGTCTGGTAGAATTCTGTGCTGAAACCCTCTGGCTCTGGGCTTTTTTTTGGTTGGAAGACTTCTAATGACTTCTTCTATTTCCTTAAGGGTTATAGGACTGTTTAATTTGTTTACCTGTTCTTAATTTAACCTTGGTAGGTAGAATCTATCAAGAAAATTGTCCATTTCATTTAGATTTTCCAATTTTGTGGAGTACAAGTTTTTGAAGTAGCACCTATCGATTCTTTGGATTTCCTCAATGTCTGTTGTTATTTCCTCCTTTTCATTTCTGATTTTGTTGATTTGGGTACTTTCCCTCTGCCTTTTAGTTAGTTTAGCTAAGGGCTTGTCTATTTTGTTGATTTGCTCAAAGAACCAGCTCTTGGTTTTGTTGATTCTTTGTATTGTTCTTTTTGTTTCTAAGTTGTTGATTTCAGCCCTGAGTTTGATAATTTCCTCTCATCTGCTCCTCTTAGGAGTGTTTGCTTCTTTTTGTTCTAGCTCTTTCAGGTGTGCTTTTAGGTGGCTAGTATGGGAACTCTCCAGATTCTTTTTGAAGGCATTTCGTGCTATAAAATTTCCTCTGAGCACTCCTTTCAATGTGTCCCATAAGTTTGGGTATGTTGTGCCTTCATTTTCATTGAGTTCTAAGAAGACTTTAATTTCTTTTTTTATTTATTCCCTGACCCAGAGGTAATTGAGGAGAGAGTTGTTCAGTTTCCATATTTTTGCAGGCACTCTGTTGTTTTTGTTATTATTGAAGTCTAGCTTTATTCCATGATGGTCTGATAATTTACAAGGAGTAATTTCAATTTCCCTGTATCTGTTGAGGCTTGCTTTGTGACCGACTATATGGTCAATTTTGGAGAAGGTTCTGTGAGGTGCTGAGAAGAAAGTGTATTATTTTGTTTTGGGGTGGAATGTTCTGTAGATATCAATTAGGTCCATTTGATTCATGACATCTGTGAGGTTCATTATTTCTCTGTGTGGTTTCTGCATTGTTGATCTGTCCAGTGGTGAGAGTGGTGTGTTGAAGTCTCCCACTATTAATGTGAGGTTCAATGTGGGATTTGACCTTCAGTAGTGTTTCTTTAATGAATGTGGGTGGTCTTACACTTGGGGCATAGATGTTCAGTATTGATATTTCATCTTGGTGGATTTTTCCTTTGATGAATATGTAGTGTCCTTCCCCATCTCTTTTTATTAATGTTGGTTGAAAGTCCAATTTGTTGCATACTAGAATTCCCACTGCAGCTTTTTTTCTTGGGTCCATTTGCTTGGTATATCTTTTACCAGCCCTTTACTTGGAGATAATGCCTATCTTTTTTGCTGAGGTGTGTTTCTTGTAAGCAGCAGAATGTGGGATTCTGTTTTCGCATCCATTCTGCTAGCCTGTGCCTTTTTTTTTTTTTTTTTTGGTTTTTCGAGACAGGGTTTCTCTGAATATCTCTGGCTGTCCTGGACTCGCTTTGTAGACCAGGCTGGCCTCGAACTCACAAAGATCCGCCTGCCTCTGCCTCCCAAGTGCTGGGATTAAAGGCGTGCGCCACCACCGCCCGGCTAGCCTGTGCCTTTTTATGGGGAAATTGAGTCCATTGATGTTGAGAGATATTAATGACCAGTGATTACCATTTACTGCCATCTTGTTGTTGGTGGAAATAGTGTGTGAGTGAGCTTCTCTTCTTTTGGTTTTGTTTCAGGCAAATGATTTGGTTCCTGTGCTTTCTTGTGTGTAGTTATCCTCCTTGGGTTGGAATTTTTCTTCTAACATCTTCTGTAGTGCTGGATTTGTGTATAGATATTGTGTAAATTTAGCTTTGTCATGGAATATCTTGTTTTCTCCATCTATGTTGGTTGACAGTTTTGCTGGGAATAGTAGTTTGGCCTGGCATTTGTGGGGTTTTTTTAGGGTCTGCAAAACATCTGTCCAGGCCCTTCTGGCTTTTATGGTCTCTGATGAAAAGTCAGGTGTGATTCTGATACATTTGCCATTATGTGCTACTTGACCTTTTTCCTAACAGCTTTTAACATTCTTTCTTTGTTCTGTACATTTAGTGTTTTGATTATTATGTGGGTGGTGGATTTTCTTTTCTGGTCTAATATATTTGGAATTCTGTAAGCTTCTTGTACAGTTATAGGCATTTATTTTTTTAGATTTGGGAAATTCTCTTCAATGATTTTGTTGAAGATATTTTCTGGTCCATGGAGCTGGGGATCTTCTCTTCTATTCCTGTTATTCTGAGATTTTTGTCGTTTAGTCGTGTCCTTGATTTCCTGAAGGTTTTGTGTCAGGACTTTTTTAGATTTGACATTTTCTTTGACAGATGTATCAATTTCTTCAATTTTATCCTCATTCCTGAAATTATTTCTTTCATCTCTTGTATTCTGTTGGTGATGCTAATGTCTGTAGTTCCTTTTCTTTTCTTAAGGTTTTCCAGTTCTATGGATGTCTTGGATTGTATTTTCTTTATTGCTTCAACTTCCCTTTTCAGTTCTTCCATTCCTTTAAGCACTTTATTCATTTCTATTACCTCTTTTGGAGTATTTTGTTGTTGTTCTCTGAGATACTTGATTTCCTCCCTTAGGCCTTCTATTATTAATATAACATAGGATTAAGGTCATTTTCCTTTGTTTCCATCATGTTAGGATGTCCAGAGTTGTCTGTAGCATTATACCTAGGTTCTGGAGACATCATATTACTTTGTTTTTGTATTGCCATGTTCTTGTGGTGACCTTTTGTCATCTGATTGACCCTGATGTTGTCTGTTTATTTCTGATGTCAGTTGACCTTGGTTCTCGGGAGAACTCTCTGTTCTGGGGGTTGGGTGATCCTGAGATCATGGTGTCCACATCCAGATGGTAGGTAGGTTTCTGTAATAGACTGGCTCTCGGAGAGTGACTGCTGCTCTCCTCCACTGGTTGTGACCCCATTGGACTAATATACAGGGGATTTGAGTGGGGAGGGGGCTATCCTCTGAAGACCCAAGAGCTGGCAGGTCTCCTCAGAAAGGTAGGTAGAGCTGTGGTTGGAACTGTGTTCTCACCTCACTGACAGTCATTCTGGTTCAGCATCTAGGCTGGCCATGCAGGCAGGGAGCTCCACCCAAGTCTGGTGTCAGTCTCACTGCGCCTATTGCTGACTGTCTCAAATGCTTGGGTGCCAGGGTAAGTGACCTGCCCCAATATTTGTGTAGAACACACAGTCGCCTGCTCTGTTTGCAGTCAGTCTTGACTCCTAATTGCTTTGCTGTGACTGGGTTAGGTAGGTCTGTGCCACTCAGCTACAGTGCACACTGTGCTGCCATGTTGGGAACTCCAGAAAGAAATTCTTTCTTACCTTTGCTCTTGTGGTCTAGCTGTTTTTCTCTGTTGGGTGTATAGTTCTGAGTGAAGGCTGAATATCAGGCAGACAGGCATGGCTGCTGATCTGTGGCTGGGGCCGTGGGCTGGATCCACTCATGGGCTAGATCTGCTCTGGCCAGAGCTCCTCTCCAGACCAGTTACTGAGTTGGCTGATCTCAGGGTGGTGTTCCCAGGAATTGTGTGAGCTGTTTCCTGTGGTGACTAGTCTCAGTGTTCGCTGTGGAAATTCAGACACTGTCTGTGTTTCACAGTTGGCTGCAGGACTTCACATTCACTCCACAGTGACTAATCTCATTCACCTACTACTCATGTACAATGCTCTATGGTCGGTGCCATCTTGGATCTCCCCACTCTTTTTCTTGTTACAATAAATACAATTCAAAACAATAGGCAACAATTATGAAAATTATAAGGTATAACATACATTCCCAATGTCCAGTCCATACCTATTTAACAATTGATAATCATATTCTATTATCTATCTATCTCAATGAGTTTAAAGTTCTATACCTAACTCAATTTTCATCCTAACTTGCAATACTAACTTAATGACATCTTCTTATACTTGGCCAAAAGGTTGAATGTGGATGCTCCTAAGTTATAGAGAGAAATTGTGGACAGTCCAGACTGTTAGTTGTATGTCATTTCTTAGTTTTAGAAGGAGCTTGCTCTGCACTTCCTGTTTATTCAGATATATTTATCCTTCTCGGGTCTCTGATGTGGTTGAAGACTAGTTAGTTATAGTCTTACAGTTAAGTTTTAAGTCATTTATGAAATCAAAAAATGTTCTAGGTCCAAGAAGATATGCTAAAGATATATCAGTTAGCAATGAGTAGCCCATGGTCACTTGTTCTCTGTATTTTGATCAATTGTGGATTTTTCTGATGGTCTTTGTGTGCAAAAGAATATTCTTTGATAAGGGGTGTCTCAGTCAAAGTTCTATTTCTGTGAAGAGACACAATGACAATGGTAACTCATATAAACGAAAACATTTAATTGGGGCTGGCTTACAATTCAGAGGTTTAGTCCATTGTCATCCTGGTGGGATCATGATGGCATGCAGGGAAACATATTTCTAAAGAGTAGTTGAGAATTCTACATACAAACTGCAGGCAGCAGGAAGAGAGAGAAAGACATTGGACCTGGCTTGAGCATTTGAAACCTCAAATCCCAACTCCTAGTGACATACTTCCTCCAACAAGGCCACATCAACTCTAACAAGGCCACATCTCCTAATAGTGCTACTCCCTATGAGCCAATGGGGACCATTTTTATTCAGACAAGGGGCTACACTTACCTGTGAAAATAAGGATAGGTGTTTTGACTGCAGTTGGGAATTATACTGGTTTAGGAAATTGTCAGTAGGTTCTCCTTCATAGTCTATGATCTCACTAGCCATAGGAGTTGGTTAGGTTTGTAGTACCAGTCATGAATTCCCTCCTCTTAAGTGGACTTTAAGTTCAATTAAGTAACTGATGTTTAAGATATTTAATATTTTATGGCTATATTGAGGTAAAATAAACAAAATGTGTATATTTATAAAGTACAAGATAATTCTCTTTCTTTGTTGGGTCTTTGTGTGGTTTAGGTATCAGGGTGAGTGTGGCCTCACAGAACGAGTTTGGCAGTGTTCCTTCTGTTTCTATGTTGTGGAAGAGTTTGAGGAGTATCTGTATTATCTCTTCTTTGAAGGTCTGGTAGAATTCTGTGCTGAAACCATCAGGTGCTGGGCTTTTTTTGGTTGGAAGTCTTTTAATGAGTGCTTCTATTTCCTTAGGCATTATAGGACTGTTTAATTTGCTTACCTGATCTTGATTTAACCTTTGTATGTGGCATCTATCAAGGGAATTGTCCATTTTTTCTTTCTTAGGTTTTCCAATTTTTTGGAGCATAGGATTTTGACCCAGAAAGATACACAAGGCATATATTCACTTATAACTGGATTTTAGCCATATAGTACAGGATAACTATCCTACAGCCCTCAGACCCAAAGGGACAGGAACCTAGTATAACTACCCTATAAGAATATCCACCCAGCAGTGGATCAAAACAGATGCTGAGACACACAGTCAAACATTAGGTGGGACACTGGGAGTCCTATATAAGAGAGGGAGGAGGAATAGAGAGACCAGGAGGGGACAAGAACACCACATGAAGACCAACAGAACCAACCAATCTAGGTCCCTAGAGGCTTATAGAGACTGAAACACTAATAAAAAAAAGAAAAAAGAAAGAAATAGAGAAATAGAAAAGTTTTTACTAGACCTAGGTCCCCCTATACATACATAGATGGGTCAACTGGGTCTTCCTACAGATCCCTTAGCAAATTGGGGGGTCAGTCTCAGTCATGGACACTGCTGCTTAGTGGGACACTTAACCATAGCTGGGCTCCATGTTGGGCTCTGGAGCAAGAGGAAACTCAGCCTTCATGTGATAGATGATGAACTGAGGGGATAGATGTGGGGAGATATCTCACGGGAGGAGAAGGAGACAAGGGAGAGGGGGAAGAGGGTGGGAGGATGGGACTGGGAGGGGAGTGGGGAGGGGACTGTGATCCGGATGTAACTTGAATAAATAAATACATGTTGAAAAAATGCAACATAATATTTTTATATATGCATATACCACAATTTGATTACCTGAGCTAATTAATATGCACGGGCATGCGTGTTTGGTGAGATCTGTCAAAATATATTCTCTTAGTAATTTTCAGTATATGATGTATTAGGTGCAGTGTCAAGGCTATGCTATAAATCTCCACAATTTATTCATGGTGTTCAACTGAAACTTTGGAGCATTTTGCTTTTTAGTTAGCCCCTAGAAATAAAATATTTTGTAATGCCATTAAGGTCACTGAGGTCAGAGTGGGTATGAAACTAATTGTCTTTGCTTTAACTGGAAGACTTTCAGCTCAAAATTAACTGCCTTGGGAATTGTTTTCTTGGATTCAGCCTCAGAGACACACAGAAGTCTATGCAACTGTGGTTCAAGGGACCAGAGTATATCTTCAAATAAGGTTTGAAGATGGTTGTGTCATCCACACTGCACTAATTTTGTAAGCATAAAAGATGTAGGAGTCATCCAGGCTAATGTCTTTTGCTTCTGATTGTATTGGGCCTATCATTAGGGCCACATATTTTAAACTTCGGTTCATTACCTCTCAGATAGAGGCCATGGCATGGCAGGTGGTTCTGACCTCAGAGCCAGTTTATCAGGTGGTCAAACAAGAAGACCCTGAGTTTGCAGACCTCTAGGACACAGAATTTTAAATAGGAGTTATAAAAGATTTTTAATAGCTCCATCAGGGGGAAATGGTGTAGAAGAAACTCAAAGTAATAGAATTGATGTTATGGAGAATTTGTTATAAAATATCTACTTAGGAGACATTAAAACACACAGAGTAGAATTTATCTAAAGGGGTGATGCCCCTCCAACACCCTAAAGATAAGTAGCCTGTTAGAGACAGGGGAAACTGATGATGCAAGGATGTAAATGTTTGTTAATCAATATTGAGCAGTTTAGAACCTTGAAGAGGAATTTTAATCCAGCAACATGGCTACTCTGACTGGAATACAGAAATGTCTTTAATCCCAGCAGACAGAGGCCAGCATATCTCTGAGTTCAAGGCCAGCCTGGTGTACAGCAAGTTTCAGGCAAAGAAAAGCTTAGGTTCAGCTGTGGTGGTACACACCTTTAATCTCAGTACATAGCAGATCTCTGAGTTGTGTTCAGTCAGTTTGGTTGAGGCAGTGAGTTGAGAGGCAGTGCAGTGGAGTTGAATTTGTGGCAGTTCAGTTCATATAATTCAGAAGCAGTTTTACTGGGAGAGTTTAAGAGAAACAGGCTGCAGAGAGAGAACAAGAACAAGCTAGATCCAGGTGAGGACAGATTGAGCCAGGGAATGAGAATGAGTCAGAAGTTTAAAGCAGATTGCTAGAGTTAGCTTGAGGCTAAGCAGAGCAATTCAGCCAGAGGCCATGGGAGAAGCCGGATTGAGTCAATCAGTCAGCTTGGAGAGGAGTTTGAGCCAGAACAGCTGAGTTGAAAGAGCCAGCAAGAGTTCATAAAGAGCTGGAAAGGGTGAGCTTATTCAGCAGTGTATCTCAGAGGCTGAAAATATTCTAGGCCTAGATTAGACTGTACGGAGGCTAAAAGCTTCCAGGACTAGGTTTAGGCTACCAGACTGAGGCAGTAAGTCTCCAAGATGACAATTACATCAGGTGAATAAAAGTTATTTGACAGATCCTGGCCTATCATTAAGTCCCTGTGCTCTTATTAAAACAAACAAACAAAGCAAAACAGACCTCATAATTCTGCCAGGTAGGTAAGTTGACCTTGGATAACAACTATCCAGAAAAGAACAACACTGGTATACTTAAAATAATTTTGGAAATATGTAATATCTTTGCTGTGTAAATATCCTATCTACCTAAACAGACACACTTGTAGTCTTGGGTTCGAGGCCAGGGACTTGAAAGAGATTTAAGGATGACAGAGTATGTGAAATACATAAGCTAAAGTGTCTGAGTTAGTAAAATCAATTCAATATGGACTCTTCTTTGTGTGTTTGTCTGAGTCCTCCAGGGCCTTTAGAAGACAGCTTTTCCTATATCTCTGAGTAGCAGAATGATTTCTACATGATGGCATATTATTTCTATAACAATATTACTAATAGTGTAGGAAATAGAAAAACCAAACAGAAGCAGGGAGGGCAAAGGGAAAAGATGGAGTGTTGGAGCAGGTTCTTTCAGAGTGGTGGTTTGCCTGTTGCACTCAGTACTTCGTTTTTCCTGTACACACTGCTGGTAGGCAGCCTGGATTCCGTTTGTCTAGCAGTGCTATGTGCACTTCAGTTCCTTCCCTTCTTACCCACGGGGACTTTTAGCTTTGTAGTTTGTGGACTAGCTTCTTCTGGCATCCCTACCCTTGTCAGGTCATATGCCCAGAATATGCTTTAACGGTCAGGCGAGCCACAGTGTAGGGCTACCTAACTCCAAGGCTGCTTCAGTTGGTGATGTCTGCTTCCAGCCATTGAGATTGGGGCTATGTTTCCTTCCATTCTTTATTTCTTGCACCTCACCTCTGGCCACCTGAATTTTTGCTTCTCTGAGTCTGATCATTCTGTTCTCTACAGCTCCCTCTGAGGACTGTCACCCAGATGCGGTGGCAGGTAGAATTCAGGTTCCCGGATGTGGTTTGTCCCTGCTTTCAGGTGTTTTCACAGGAAATGAAACCTTTTTATTGTTGATATTAGAAGTACTATTTTCTTTGAACTTACTGTTTTAGTGTTCATACATTTTAGTATTTAGTTCTCCATAGTGCTGTTCTATTTTCCCATTAAAAATGACAGAATTCTATCTGCAGAGAGCACATACCTTAGAGCTCCCAGACTGTAGATGTTGCATTCAGGAATATAATCTTCACTTACCTGTTTCTGAGGAATTTTACTAACAGTATATGCTTCTATTTCTCCTTGTCTATTTAAAATCAGATTTTGTAGCGGTGTGTGTGTGTGTGTGTGTGTGTGTGTGTGTGTGTGTGTGTGTGTAAATAAGTACCTAGAGGTGTAGCCTAGCACATTCAAGGTCCAGGCTCAATGTCTAAGAAAAATGAAAGCAACTTAAACAATTCCAGTTGACTTTTGTTGTGTACTTGCTTCCAAGCAAGAAATAGTCGGGGGGTGGAGGGGTGAAGATATATTGCAAATTAGTTCCCTAGATGCACAGAATAAGAACACTGTTTTGCAGTATTTCCTATAAGAAACTCATCCTGTTAAGAACTATTCCACACATCTACATATTTTTGAACAAAGATTCCATCATGTGATATCTAATCACAGCCTTAAAAGATGAGAAAATAAGTATTTATTTATTACATGGGCATGTGGATGTCTTTTTCTTGGCTGTTCCTTGGTGGGAGGAAATGAAATCTTAAAATCTATTTTACCCATAATGCAGATGAGCCTAAAATTGCAGAATATTAACAAGCACATAGAGCAGATATAGCCAATTTTAATGACATAAGCAAGCAACCCTGAGGTTGATGGGAACTGGGAGTGGGAGTGTTAAATGAAATACCTAATTCTGATTAGTAAGAAAAATCCACAGTAAATGCTTCATGGGGGAGGTATCTGAGGCACCTTCAGGTCTAGTTCCCTCATGATGTCGGCTGGAGGCGTCCTGATTTGGAGTCTCAAAAGCTTCTTTGGAATTTCATAAAGTTCGTGGCCACAATGTGCAGTCTTAATCACCAAGGTACATGATTCCATCTCATTCCTTGTTCCTCTTGGAAAGTGGCAAAGGTTTATGAGCAGGATCCTGCCTGCTGAGATTCTTCATTTGGTTCTCCATGTCACTCTTGGTCACCAGATCCAAGTCTCTTCAACAATCAGCTCGTTTGCTGCTGTTAACACAAGTTTGCCATTCTTCCCAAAATGGTTTGCTATTATAGCAAGCTTGATCAACAATTCATCAATAAATGGAAATTTCCCAGCACCATCCCAGGGGTCATCCATAAAGCAAATGTGTAAAAGAGGATAACTGAATTCTCTCCAGGCATGGACCTCCACATTGAGCTTATAAAATTGATCGTAACAAAGCTGAAATTTCCTCAGTGTTTGATTTCCCTCATGAAACTGGGTTGATAATGACCACAATAACCAGAAGATTAAACTAATCTGCATCTGAGACCATAGCACTGTGACACCCTGTGCACAGCTATGATTGACCAACATTCTGGAATCTTAGTGTAATTCAGATTCTCGCTCAATATGGCACCCTCCAAATCACAGAGGGTGACAAATGGCATTGTCTTATTTTCTTTACTATTGACTGTCTGGCAGAGGATCACTGTCTCACCAAAGATTGTCACTGTTTCTGAGGCTTGTCCTATGAGCTTTACCTTTTGAGCAACTGAAGACATTATTACTCCCTCCTCTCCTGCAAACCAAATCACCCAGTCTCATCCCTAGTTTTGCAACACACACACACACACACACACACACACACACACACACACACACACA